>CM076584.1:780252208-780794822 GCA_034641835.2 Pinus albicaulis
CCGAAAATTCATAAAGGAGTCCAAGTGACCATGGAATGTGGAATCCAAGAGTCACATCAATGTAATATAAATGTACATCTATGAGTAATAGAAATGAAAATCAATGCTTATCTTTCCCTTTGTGTGTGTTTGCCTTGGGTGTGTTTAACATGGTATCAGAGGGGACGATTGCTAGCCCTACTCTAATAAGCTAAATTCTAGTTGTGTTCTCTGCCCTCTCCTGAAATAGAAAAAAAAATGAGTGTTTTCCCTCATAATAAGGTTTGTCTCTTGCAGGCGATCTCCTGCCCTGCTCAAGTCTGAGCCACTTGCTTTTTTGGCCTGTGTAAACCTGCAAGACCTAGGTTTTCTTTTTAAGAATTGCAACTCTTCCTCTATTCAGTATTTCTACAGACTGACAGATATGCATTAGTTTTTAATGCTCCCCACCTGAGCTTTCCCCATTGAGAACGATTTCAATGGTTCCCTATTTTTACTCCTTGCAGGGATTCTAACGCTCCCTTTACTACCTGTCAGAACCCACTCTACCGTTTGAGGTTGTTAACCATAGTTCACTGATCAATAACACCCGTCTCCTCAGATTCTCCTGGGCAGTGCAGTAATACACATAATAGAAAGGAACAATGTTGAGGATGACAGGAAACAAAGCCCAAAGGCTTCTGTTGGAGTTTTAATATCCAGGAGCTTGACCGCCGGAGGCTCAAAAGAAGGTAATTTTGTTCATTTTTTGAAGAAATTTATGGGTCAAATCCCTTGAAGTGGCTGTAATTTTGTTGAAATGCGAAAATTGCCATCATTTCATGTTGTGAAACTAGCTCCAAAAAGAGAAGAAAAGAGATATCAACGCCTTAGAAATAAGACACTTCGAGGGGGAAACCTCCAATACATTACATGAATTAACAATTCTTGGATGATTCAAATTACAAAACCTCCTTTCTATATATAGGAGTCCATGGGGCCACAATGTAATCCTAGCTGACCTAACAATAATAAATTAAGGGCACAATAATAACAATATGGGGGTTACAAGGGTACAATAATAACAATAAGGGGTTACACTAACAATAATAAGGGACTATACTAGTAATATAGGGACCTAACATGCCCCTCTCCTTCAAAAAAGTGTTGTCCTCAACGCTTGAGTAGCTCTGGGTGCTTCTGCATAAAATTCTCATCCTCCCATGTAGAATCTTCAGTGGGTAAGTTCTTCCACTTGATGAGATACTCTGAAATTGATCGATTCCGTAGCTGTCGAGTTCTTGTTTCCGTGACCGCTTCAGGTTCCAATATGATTTTTCCTTCCTCATCAAGTTCTGGCAATATTGTTTGAACTGAAATATTTTCACCTATAACCTTCTTTAAGCATGAAACATGGAAAACTGGATGCACTCGTGAAGAAGCAGGAAGCTCCAATTTGTATGCCATAGTACCAATCTTTTGCAACACCTTGTAAGGACCATAGTAATTTGGCAATAATTTATTATCCTTCTTAGCTTGCTTGAGGGACATTTGTTTGTATGGTTGTAGCCATAAAAAAACCCAATCTCCTACATCAAAACTTCTCTCGCTGCGATGTTGATCTGCCTGTTGTTTCATTCGATTTTGTGCCAAATTCAGGTTATCCTTTAAGAGTTGGAGAGCTTCTTGCTGATGCTCGATGTGATCTTCCACTGCTTGAACCTTCGAATTTTCTCTTAAATATGATGTGATGGATGGTGGATGATATCCATAAAGTGCCATAAATGGGGTCATTTTTTCTACAGTATGGAAGGAAGTGTTATGCCACCATTCAGCGAGAGGTAACCACTTGACCCATTGTGTTTGTTTATCAGATACAAAACAACGAAGATATCCTTCCAAACATTTATTTACTATCTCAGTTTGACCATCAGATTGAGCATGATAAGGTGAGCTAATTGAGTACCCAAACAAGAAAATAACTCCGTCCAAAAATTTCCAGTAAAAATGGGATCTCTGTCGCTCACAATAACCTTTGGGTTTCCATGTAGCTTTTGAATTGTTTCCATAAATGTAGTAGCAACTATACTAGCTTTAAATGGATGAGATAATGCACAAAAGTGTGCATACTTGGTAAGTCTATCAACTACCACCATGATGACACTCTTTCCTTCAGGCTTAGGTAAACCTGTGATAAAATCCATTGAAATCTCCTCCCAACGTTGACTTGGAATGGATAAAGGTTGTAGAAGTCCCGGGGTCTTAATTGTCTCCACTTTATTCTGCTGGCAAACCAAACATTCCTCCACAAACTTTTGAATATCAGATTTAAGGCCATCCCAAAAAAATTCTTTCTTCACCCTGTGGTAAGTTTTTAAAAATCCTGAGTGTCCTCCTAAAGGAGAAGTGTGCAATTCCAGAAGAATCTTTTGTTTTAGTTGAGAATTATTACAAAGATATAAGCGATCTTTGTACCATAAGGAATCATTTTTCCAACTAAATGTATCAGATGTACTAGGATCTTGCTGCAACTTTTGAATGAGTGTCCATACATCTTTTTCATTCTTCCATTCATCTCTTGCTTCGGTTATCCAATCTGGTTGGATAATAGAAATGGCACAAAGCAATGCTTCCACCTCTTCATTCTTTCTTGAGAGTGCATCTGAAACAACATTTAGCTTCCCTTTTTTGTAGATTATTTCAAATTCATAACCCAACATCTTTGTGACTCATTTTTGCTGCTCTTCTGAAGATAGTCTTTGTTCCAAAAAGTGTTTAAGACTATCATGATCAGTTTTTACCTTGAAGTGTCTTCCCATTAGGTAAGTTCGCCATTTCTTTAGTGCATGTAGTATTGCTAATTTCCTTCTCATAAATAGGTTTCTGTAAATACTTTCCTTTGATTGGGCGACTTTCAAAAGCAATGGGTCTTCCTTCCTGCATTAAAACTGCACCAATTCCATTTCCTGGGGCATCACATTCCACAATAAAGGTTTTTGTGAAGTCTGGTGTAGTTAAGACCGGTGCTAGGCACATTGCCTCTTTAAGATGTTCAAAGGCCTTAGTTGCTTCAGGATTCCATGAAAATGCATCTTTCTTCAATAATGTTGTTAGAGGTGCTGCTATTCTCCCATAATTCTTAACAAACTTGCGATAATACCCTATTAACTTGAGAAATCCTCGCAACTGCTTTATGGTTGTGGGGACTTTCCATTCCTTAATGGCTTTAATTTTGTTAGGGTCTACCTTAACACCCTCATGAGATACAATATGACCCAGATATTCCACCTCTTGTACCCCAAAGAAACATTTGGATGTTTTTGCATATAATTGTTTCTCCTGCAATAGTTTGAGCACCCTGTCAACATGTTCAACATGATCCTTCCAAGACCTGCTGTAGATTAGTATATCATCAAAAAATACTAGCACAAATTTTCTAAGGAAGGGCTTGA
This sequence comes from Pinus albicaulis, assembly GCA_034641835.2. Classification (NCBI taxonomy): domain Eukaryota; kingdom Viridiplantae; phylum Streptophyta; class Pinopsida; order Pinales; family Pinaceae; genus Pinus; species Pinus albicaulis. The sequence continues at coordinate 780,255,619 of CM076584.1, forward strand.
AAATGGAATTCATGAACCCTTGAAATGTAGAAGGTGCATTGGTAAGGCCAAAAGGCATGACCAAAAATTCATAATGACCCTCATGAGTTCGAAATGATTTTTTCGGAATATCTTCAATCTTCATTCTAATTTGATGATACCCTGAACAAAGGTACAATTTGGTAAAATAAATTGCTCCATGTAATTCATTCAATAACTCATCAATCACAGGAATGGGAGATTTATCTTTAATGGTGAGCTTATTGAGCTCCCTATAATCTGGACACATGCGCCATGATCCATCCTTCTTGTGTACCAATACTACAAGAGCAGAGAAAGAACTTTGACTAGGTTGAATTATAACTGCCTCTAACATTTCTGCAATCATACGTTCAATTTCGCTCTTTTGGACATAAAGATATCTATAAGGCCTGATGTTTGGAGGAACACTTCCTGGAATCAAATGAATAGCATGATCATGATCATGAATAGGTGGGAGTCCTTTTGGAGTTTCAAAAACCTTGGAATGATTGTCCAAGACTTTTTGGAGATCTGCAGAAATAGATGATTTTGATGTTGGAACTTCTAGTGAGCATAATTGTGCCATTATGCCTCGTTTTTATTTCTTTAGAAGCTTTGTCGTGACATTAGAGCTCATTATCTTTCTCAGCTTCCCTGCAATACCACGTAATTTGACTTCCTGTCCTTCTGAAAAAAATTTCAAGAAAATTTCTTGAAAATTAAAAGCTACCGTCCCCAAAGATTGTAACCATTGTACTCCTAGTACAGCATCAACACATCCCATAGGAATGGAAAGAATTGGACTATTCAATAAATATTCCCCCATGGTTAGCTTGATATTATGGCATTTTCCAGAGCAATTTATATTTCCTCCATTTGCAACCATGACTTGAAATTCTGGTGCTGGGTATAGGAAAGAATTCAATTCCTTGGCTACCTTACAATGGATAAAATTATGGGTACTACCTGAATCAATCAACACTATTACCTTTTTCTTCTTGATATGTCCTTCTATCTTGAGAGTTTGAGGAGTGGTAATTCTTGCCAATGCATTACACGATATGGTCAGACTCATTTCTTCCTCTTCTTGGGTTGGTTCCTGGTGTATATCCTCTTCTTGTTCATTTTCTTCTTCCTCTTCCAAATCTATGTAAAATAATTTCTTCTCAGCACACTTATGACCTTTAGTGTATTTGCTATCACAACTGTAGCAAAGCAATTTTTCTCTTTTTTCTTCCACTTGTTGTGGTGTCAACCTTGTAGGTTGTGGAAATCTAGGAGTAGCAACACTTCCCTCTTTATAGAAGTGAGTGGTAGGATTCCTTGTCGCCATAATTTTACCTTCAATTTTTCTTGCCAACCTAAATGCCTTCTCCAATGAATCAGGTTCCAAAACGTGAACTTCGTGTTGGATGTTATCCTTTAAAGTACCTATGAAGAGATCAATCCTGTGTTCCTCTGGAATATCAGTTACCCTTATATTCAATTTTTGGAAGTCCTCAATGTGCTGCCCCACTAAACCCTTTTGTTTGAGATTTATCAATTGGCTAAAGAAGGTGTTGCTCTTTGTATCCTCATTATGTGCTATCATTTCCTCCGTAAAAATTGACCAAGTGACAATTTTTTTACGGGAGCAAAGCCATCGATACCATACAAATGTATTTTTTTCTAAATGTAAAGTTTCAATGCGTACCTTTTGTGTGTTTTGCACATTGTGGAGATCAAAATATTGCTCCATCTGTAGTATCCATGTTACAGGATCCTTTCCATCAAACTTCCTCATATCCATTTTTGGAATATGGTGGTTCTTCCCGCCAACATTAAATTTTATGAAATCACGATTAACATTTATTTTGTTCTCATCATGAGTTTCCTCTACTATCTTTTCACCATTAGGAAACATTTCTTGTATCAACTTTGTCAAACCTTCCATGTCTTCTTTTAGATCATTCTTCATGTTTTCTATTTTCTCATCGATCTTAGCTTCCATTTCATCCATCTTAGATTCCATGCCAGCTTCCATGCCATCTATCTTAGATTCCATGCCATTCTTCAAACCATCCATCTTAGATTCCATGCCTTTCTTCAAACCATCCATCTTAGTTTCCACGCCTTTCTTCAAAACTTCCATGTCATTTTTTGTTGCTCTTTGCGAGAGTGAAATTTGTTGCACTTGCTCTTGTAATTTTGGTATGTCATGTTGCCATTCTTTGTTTTCATGAGTCATAGCAGAGCTTTATAAAGGCTTAATGGGTGTTGAATTCTTTTTAGGGGCCATTTTAGAATCCAATACTGATATCTATTCTACAATATGCCCTTGGAATCAATTCAACTTGATTCTTCAAACAAGACTTACGCAATTTGGAAAAAAAAATACACACCTTTTACTTGCTTTTGAGGAGCTCAATATTGAAATTGAATTATCTCTATAATTGTGAATCCTAAATATCTGAAATTCAGCCTTGTAGTAGCCCCTGAAGCTTCTTTCAAATTCCATAGGTTTGATCTGATTTGGATTCTTCAAGGCAAAGTTATGTCCAATCTCCCATAATGACTGAATTTTGGACTGGTTCAGTAGAGCGAACTTGTACGATTAACCATGTGTCAATGTTTCCTCCTTTGGATCTAAAATTGATAGATCAAAAACTACAGTCCGTGTAATTGTGGCCACTTTTTACAGCATTCTAATCCGATGCTTAGAGAGAGAGCTATGAATATTTTCCCACGATCACCTCTTTGAGATGAAATTCAGAAGCCTCAAAAAGCCCTAACTTCCACAGATCATATCTCCGAACATATTGCGAACCAATATCTGAAATTTTGCGATGAGGTTCCTTAGGATTGTGGCTTCGCACTCTAAAAATTTCAGCTTCGGAACCTTCGTAGAAAAAAATTTACTACGAAAATACCACGATGACCTGTTTAGGTTAAATTCAGGAGCCTGCAAAATTACCTAACTTGCACAGATCATATCTCCGAAAATATTGTGACGATGTTCCTCAAGATTTTTGCTTCACACTCTAAAAATTTCAGATTCTGAACATTCATAGAAAAAAATTTATAGCGAAAATGCCACGATGACCTGTTTGGAGCAGAGAAACCCTAGAATCTCAAAGCTCTGAAACCAAATGTTGTGAAACGAGCTCCAATAAGAGAAGAAAAGAGATATCAATGCCTTAGAAATAAGCCACTTCGAGGGGTCAACCCCCAATACATTACATGAAGGAACAATTCTTGGATTATTCAAATTACAAAACCTCCTTTCTATATATAGGAGTCCATGGGGCCACAATGTAATCTTAGCCAACCTAACAATAATAATTTAAGGGCACAATAATAACAATATGGGGGTTACAAGGGTACAATAATAACAATAAGGGGGTTACACTAACAAAAATAAGGGAATATACTATTAATATAGGGACCTAACATTTCGAGCCTTTTAATGGTGTAAGCTGTTGATTTGGAGAGATAAAACTCGCGATTCTGAGCTAATTTTGGAAAATACCTATCCCAGAAGCTATCGCAGAGTCAAATGAATCTATGAATGGTTTAAATAGTGTCTAATGCCTTTTATTTTGTGAATTGGTGGAAAATAGTTGTTTATTTTGGAAAATAGCCAGGGTTTGATCTTGATTTTTTTATTTGTGTAATACTAAAGACTGATCCCAGAACACTTGGCGGAGGAAAATGTGGCTTTGAATGGTATGACCGGGTTCATGTGTCTGCTGGTTTGGTTTACCTTCCACAAGCTCCACTCTCTCATATGCGCAGAGCTCCACTCTCTCATACGCTCAGAGCTCCGCTCCACTCAGAGCTCCATCATCTGTTCTCACTCCATCCACCGTCGACCCTTCCCGTCAGCCCTCCGGCTGGCCCTCCTGTTACATAGCAATTTGTCACTGTCCCTGCAATCCCTCACCCCGCATATTGGAGGGTCTTTCCCGTGACCTGTGATCAGTGTCATCCTCTGCAAGAACCTTCCCTACATCCTTCTATACAAGAACATCATTTCCCCTGTAGAAGAATTTATAAAAACGCCCATAAAAACCCATGTTTTGGCACTAGTGCGGGTAGCCAGTTGACCCCTCGTGCCAATGTGGAGAAAGTACACTAGAGGCTACGCCAGCTGGCACTCTGTCCCTTTTTTGTACCTGCGCCATCCTTTTTGGGAATTTTTTTTAACATACTAGAGGCAGAATTTTCCTTCAACCACCTCTAGGATGAGTCACAGGAAGTGGTTAATTGGTTCAACCACAGATCTCTCTCTTTGGGTAGTGTTTTCCTCCTCATATGGGACACTCCTAAAGATAGGTCTCCCTTCCATGATTATAGGGATCCTAAAATCTCCCTCTCCCCCTATATAAATAAGCTTTCTCCCATCATGAAAGCTAGCTAAACAAAGAGGATTATGCAGCTGAGATGCTAAACTTGGAAAACTAAGCCATAGTCGAATAACTAAGAAGGTAGATCAAGAAGGAAGTCCATCGAGAGGTCCCTTGTCCCGTGCAAATTCCCCGACGGGCTTTGAGACGTGCTTCACTCGAGCCTCGCTGGAGGAGACCGCAATGTCAGAGCGTGGTTGTATCTCTTCTTTCTACCTTAATATAAGTGACTATTGTCTGGTTCTCGTCTTGTGTTTTATCTGTATTAAATGCAATATGCTAGTCTTCTTTGAATGATTAGTAGATGTTGAATGGAATTAGTATATGGTATGTGGTTGTCGTTTTCTGATCTTTATGCAGGTGTCCAAGCGCAACAGGCGGAAGGATTGTGACTTGTCGTCGATCAGGAGCGAGCAACTCTCATCATCACTACAGTCATCAACGATAATTTTGGACCACATGTAGGCCATATTATCGCATCCTTTTCATTCAAGTATCTAGGAACCTACACTCTAGCATGATTCCTTGTTTCTAGACCCACCCTAGGGCTAGTGGGATCGCCTCTGTCCGCAAAGGGGATTTACCTGAGTAACAAGTTGGCGACTCTGCTGGGGATTAGTGCGAGTTTGTCTTTCGTCTATGAGATCTTCTTCTTGGTCTTTTCTTGCTTAGCTTTCCTTTTTTGATTGTTTTGCTGAGTCTTAGACCCCTGTTCAGCCCCAGAGGATCAGATTTGACCTCTGTTTTTCCAAAATTTTCATCTTTTCAAGGTTGTCTTGATTGGCGCAGTTTTCACCCTGACAGTCGTGCCCATTGGCGTGAGCTTCCAGTTTATCACCTGCACCATCCCCTGTTTGGCGCAGATTACAGTTAGACAATCGCGCCAATTCCTAGAGGTGCTAGGTTTTTCCCTGTTTTGGAGTTTTTGGTCCATCCTGGTTTCTTTGGGTGTTTTCTTGTCTTGATTTGAATGCTTTGGGTTTGTTTGTGACTGTGATTAGCCTTCTTCCTTCAGTTTTTGGTCCATTTATTTCAGCATCATGGCTTTAGGTATTTCTAGTGCTTTGATATGCTGAGCCTCCTATAGGACTTTGGGTTTCTGGTTTCACGGTCACCTTCGTTATTTGCTTGATTTCATTAAGCTCCATGGATCCGTTTTGAGTGGTTTCTTTTGGTGGAATGAGTCTTGAGTGAATCTTGCCTCTTTCACTCAGTTTTGCTTCTTGTCAGTCCAAGCATAGCTCACATTGATTGTATGGGTCCGTTTTGACATATTTCTTCGATTTGAGAGATTGTGACATTGGTTTGAGTCTTTGTTTTGTTTGCTTGTGAGTTGATTGAATTGTTTTGTTTCGACTCTTGCATTGGCATTCTCGAACTAGTGTGAAGATTCATTTTTCATGTTATTTAGTGCACTGTTTTCTCTATTACATTGAAAAAATCAAAAAATACATTTTGTGCTTGCATCTTTGCTTGCATTGTAGAATTGGACAATCTTTCGCATAACTAGCATTCGACATTCTAGGAAAGATTTCTCATTCTCATTAGTTTGCATCAGGTTCTGTAGTGAATGCTTCTGTGTGTTCTCATTATTTTCTATCTCTTTTAAATTCCTAACCTTCTCGTAGATAGCTCTTCATTGAATGAAATGGTATTTTATGGCATGTAGCTCGCATTCAGTGGTTTGTGAGATCCAACATTCGGTAGGACCTTGGACTTGAAACATAAATACAAGATCAACTTAAAATTTATTCAATTAACGTAAGGAAACATTGAAACTTAACGAAAAATTTAGTGGTCTAAGTTAGAGATGTGTTTTGGCGTCTTAAAATCTAGCAACTGTCGCTCGCCATCTAGCTTCAGACAGCGCTAGTACAGACTTGTGCTCCCTGTACCGTTGAGTATATAAAGGGAGACCCCTATAGATTGCAATCCTTTTATCCATAGGAATCTGAGTCTGCCGCCTTGTAACCGTGATACACCAAACACAACATTCGGGGAGACTACCTGCATGTACGTTAAGTCCTTGATCATTTCTTCTGCATTTGATCACCAAGGTGTATATGGTAGTTCACGGAAACTTGGTACACCCTCTTGCTTTGATTACCTGAGTAGTCATTTTGATCTTTTCGTGACTCTCTAAAAGTGAAAAGATCCTCGAGCACTTGTCCTTTCACACTCGCTTCAACCTGAAAGTGATAGAGTCACCTTTTGCCTGTTTCTCGACTCTTACAATATGAAACGACAGAGTTTTGTTTTGATGTCTTAAAAAATTAACTGCCCACGAAATATTCTTGGTTAAAGTTATCTTCCTTAGTGTTTTATTTTAAGGTTGCTTCTGATGGAAATGTTTTCGGAGTTCAATAACCCAGGAATCCCTTCCGAAGGGAATCCTAGTCCTTTTCCTGCTTTTTGGAATGTTGGTGCTCCTTATATGGAAACATTGTCCCTGCCTGGGTTAACTGTTGGGTTTCCTGTATGGTTATTTTCAACCTCAGTGGTCCCGGGTGTTCAGTCCACTGTACAACCATCTCGTCCACCAGAACAACATCCCGTTGCTTCTAAAGTGGACCTCTCCCCTTCTTCACCTATTTCTTCGTCCTCCTCTCCTACTTCGCCTGGTGAAATTCTAGATTCTAGTAACCAGGTGGCTAAGAAGAAGAAGAAGAAGACGAAGAAGAAGAAGTCAGCTAAGCGAGAGGCTAATGCTGCAACTATTGTTCTTGAGAAACTTTCCCTTGATAAGCCATCCAACCTTCCATGGAAAGTCAAATTCCCTTGCATGTTGTGCAAAGGTGACCACCTTCTTCGAGACTGCCCTGGCATTCCCAAGGTACTTGAAATATGGTCCAACAACCATCCACCATTGCCTTTGGCTTCTGGAAGTCATATTGGTGGCACCTCTTTGACTAGTCATGATAAGACTCATAAGAAATAGGGCAAGATTACTAATCCCTGTAAGTTGTGTGAAAGGCATCATCCCATTCACCTTTGTATGTACATGGATGAAGCCATGAGAGTGCTGGAAAACTCTACTATTTTTGCACCCTGCCTTCCGGCTCGTTACCAGAAGATTTATTTGAGTCCTCCACTAGTTGATTCCATGATTAGTCAAGAGTCATCCTTGGTCAACCCCGTTCCCCCAGAAATTCAAATTCAGGAATCCATTCTCGACCAACCATTGGACGTGGAATCGGTCGACTTGATCCCGCCTATGGTTCATCAGGTATTTTCTGTCGAGAGTGGTTCTCATCCCCCTCACGTTCCTATTGTTTCTTTAGATTCCTCGGACTTGGAGAAAGATTCTACCATCCCTGTAGTTCAAGAAGTTGCCCTTCCTGCTCCCATGATGGAGGTCCAAGAGGATGCTCCTCTTGCTCTGGTAACACTGGGGGATGACCATCTCAGTTCAATGGTACCTCCTCCAAGTAGTTTGGTCGCTTCCTTTGATTGGAGTCGATTTGCAGGATACCGCCTTCCGTCTTATGTGCCTTTTGAGATCATGGTACAGAACTTTGATGTGGTCGTACCCAACACCATTATAGATGAAGGTGCATCCGTTAGTGTTTTGTCTTCAACTACTTCACAAGCTTTTGGTTCTCCACCGCTTATGCTTGTTACACAGAATCTGTTGGATTTTAACAGAGGAACCAGTCAACCGTTAGGGATCCTTCCCAAATTTCCTATTACTTTGGGAAGGAAAACCATCCATATAGACGTGATGGTTGTTCTAGGTCCCTTGGATTTCAATTTTCTCTTGGGGCGCGACTATACTTATGTCACGGGGGCAGTTGTCTCTTCCCTTTTTCATGTGATTTATTTTCCACACAAAGGTCGAATCGTGACCATTGATCAACTATTATTCTTTGGTCCTGGCATGACATTTGGTCCACCATCGTCCCTTCCGGGTCTTTATTCGCCGGTTATATCTTCCCCGATGCAGGTTAATTATGTGGCTACCTGTCCCGTGCCCATATTCAGTGATAGTGCCATTATACATCGCGTGCTAGGGGCATTGGGTCCTGATTTCCAAGATGTAGTTGTCCCATCAGATGCAAACCTCTTGGAATCCGTAACTTTTTATTCAACATGATGAGTTGTCTCTGGAGCATGGTTTGTTTTCTTATGTCAAGCTCCTTAAAAAATGAAAAATCTCTCACGAGGATAGTTCTTTTAATGTTTCAGCCTCGTTAAAACAATGAAACACTTTCCTGTTCAATTTGAGTCTTTGATCAGATCTTGTAAAATCCCAGTCGAGTCTTTCTCTTGATATCATAACTGAACCTTCACTCCCTCCATATGTTTACTTAGGTGCATGGACTGAAGCTTGGGGGGCATGTACCTCGAATTGAGTCACCATGCTAGGGGCATGCTTACTTTTTTCAAGCATAGTTTGTTTCTGTTTAATTATTGTGTAAAAATGAAACCGGTTTCGAGCATAGTTTATCTTTGTTTCAAGCTTGTGTAAAAATGAAACCAACTTCAAGCAGAGTTTCCTGATTTCAAGCTTGTGTAAAAATGAAACCATTCCCATTTTACCTCTAGTGATTGCCATTTTATCAGCTTGTTTTTCTAGATGAACCTTGGTTTTCTCATTCCATCGTCCCTATCTACTTGGCTGATCATATGCCTTCACTTGATTGTTTCACCCATTCCTGAGGAACTGCTGTAATGAGTGGTCTTGTTAGCAAACCTCTTGACCTTTACTTATTCTGAGCAGTTCCACCATTACAGGAACCAGTAGCTACCCTTAATACCACTCGTTCCTCTAGAAGGAGTAATCTTTTAGCTCTTTTCTAACTCTCTAAAACTGAAAATATTGCTGAGATTCTTGTTGTTTTGAACTCATTAAATGCTGTGAAACGATATCTACTCAGTATATGCTTACCCCTTTTTCGGGCTGGGATAGATTATTTACGAAAAAGGAATACCTTAGCTTATCGTGACTAAGAGGTTCTTCTAGATATTGTTTTCTACCTTTTAGGCTATGAGGGACTATTTATGAAAAGGGCCTTGTTGGATTTTTCTTTTGCGCCTTCTTTTCAAACTCTCTAAATATGAAAAGATGCCGAGTTCTTCCTTTGTCAGACTCGTTAAAAACTGATGACATCAGACTCTATCGTCATGACGTTACTCAAGTTCCTCCTTCCTAGGGCTCAAAAATGTACTAGGTTGGATTTGTCCGAAGGAAAAACTTACATCGCAAGCACATGCTATACCCTTTAAGTTTGTTTTCAAAAATAATTGGGGTACTCGCTAGAAATGGTGGGGGAAAATGGAACCATATTGTAGTCGTGTTGGAAGTATGTCGCTCTTGAACATGGCACTTGTCTGCATTCGTGTCGGGTTGGGGACATCTCATCTTGTTATTTGTTTGCCTCCATGGGTATGGGTAATCTCTTCTGACCGCTCATCTTCTCTTTGCCATGTCACCATGACCTAAGATCCCTTGATGTCAAATACTGCCAAATCCAGTGTCGTGCTGCCAATATGTTCAAGAGAAGTTTGCCTCTACAGTTTTTCAACCTCCTCTCTGATTCTCTGTTGGTCTTGATTCACAAACATCATATTCCTCTATCTCGTTTCGATGATGTGGGAAACATTATGGCCCACCTTCGATCAAGGTCACTTCCTGTCGACTTCAACTCATTATCCAGGAAGTTGATCTAAAGAATCCCTTTAGGTACCTTGGAGCCTGCATGCCTCAATGGCAGGTTCTTCGCATTCGACACAAGGTCTAAATCATTGGCCTTCGATCGACTGACTCTTTGGGTGTTCGACGTCAGATCACTGTTCACATTCCATGGATTGTACCTTTTGTACCTTGAGAGTATTTTCATTATTGGTGGTTTCTCTCGTGTCTGTTAACAACTTTCATCATTTACTGGTAATCAGACGATGTTCTTGCATGTTCGACTTCAGCTCACATATTCACATGCTCGAATTTGTACTATTTTCGGGTCGAGATGGAGCGCAAGACCCTGGGTTTTGTCTGATGAAATCCAGGTTGTGAGTTCTTTGTGGATTACTATGACTTATTATATGAATCTTTGATTGGATGGATGCGACCATACCTGAGTCTATTTGTAGATCCTTACTGCTGGATGGTTGTGTCCATACCTCGGATCTCATTTTTTCTGTACTCTATTATGGATGGCTACGCCCATGCCACATGTCATATATCAGATGTATCAGTTGTATTTGTACTTTTAGGTTTTCTGACAACAATGTTTGGGTTGAACTCGTTCTCATAAAGCATATCAACCCTCCCTCTCTCTCGGACCTCATGCTTTAGGGGGCATCTGTTACACAAAATTTTTTCACTGTCCCTGCAATCCATCACCCCACATATTGGAGGGTATTTCCCGTGACCTGTGAGTAGTGTCATCCTCTGCAAGCACCTTCCTTACATCCTTCTATACAAGAACATCATTTCTCATGTCGAACACTTTCTCAAAAAGCCCATAAAAACCTATGTTTTGGCATTTGCGCGGGTAGCCAGTTCACCCCTCGCGCCAATATGGAGAATGTACACTAGAGGCCGCGCCAGCTGGTGCTCTGTCTCTTTTTTGTGCCCGTGCCAGCCTTTTTGGGAAATTTTCTTAACAAAAAATCGTAGGTGGAAGCTTCCTTCCAACCAATTCTGTAGATGAGAGTCACAGGAAGTGGTTAACCGGGTTCGACTCCGTCGCATCTCTCTCTTGGGTAGTGGTTTCCTTTGAATTATGGGACACTCCTAAAAGATAGGGTCTCCTTCCATGATTGCTGTGGATCCTAAACTCTCCCTCTCCCCCTCTATAAATAAGCTTTCTCCCATCATGAAAGCTAGCTTAACAAAGAGGATTATGTAGCCGAGATGCTAAACTTGGAGAACTAAGCCATAGTCAAATAACTAAGAAGGAAGTCCACACTCCATCGAGAGGTCCCTTGTCCGTATGAATTCCCTTCGACAACCTTTTGAGACGTGCTTCACCCAAGCCCCGCTGGAGGAGACCGCAATGTCATAGCGTGGTTGTATATCTTATTTCTACCTTAATATACGTGACTATTGTCTTGTTCCCGTCTTGTGTTTTATCTATATTAAATGCAATATGCTAGTCTTCTCTGACTTATTAGTAGATGTTGAATGGAATTAGTATATGGTATGTGGTTTTCATTTTCTGATCTTTGTGCAGGTGTCCAAGTGCAACAGGCGGAAGGATTGTGACTTGTCTTTGATCAGGAGCGAGCGACTCTCATCATCACTACAGGCATCAACGATAACTTTGGACCACAGGTAGGCCATCTTATCACATACTTTTCATTCAAGTATCTAGGAACCTACACTCTAGCATGATTCCTTGTTTCTAGACCCACCCTAGGGCTTGTGGGATCGCCTCTGTTCGTAGAGGGTATTTACCTGAGTAACACCTCCGCCCGTCCCTCCTTCCCGCAGCCCCTGCTCGCTGCCATGCTGCTCGATCCTCCCTCAAACGCTGCCCCTCTACTCCCTTCGAATCCTCGTCCACGAAACATTGACTCCCAGTCCACCTCTGCTCCGTCCCTCCGTCATCCCTCCTCCTGCGTTGACTCTCCCACAGTACCTCCCCGCCCTTCTACCTCCTTGAAACAACTCCTCGCGTTCCCTTCCACCTCCACACTGCAGCAAAAGCATCGTGGACCGTAAGAAGTTAAGTGTAATAACATTCGTGCTTGTTATTTTCCTTGCGAGTTGAATGAATAAACAAGTGTAATTCATTATTTTCCTTGTTGGCTTGCTCACTACTTGCTAATAGAGTTCCGTCATACCACTTTCGACACATACATATGATTGGCCCTTTGAGTTCCGTGCTGGTGTGAGACCATTTTGCAAGCTCTACGAGGATATTTTTTGGACAAGAAAACCGTTTCGTAAAACAAAGGGCTATTGCGACCATGGTTTGGCTTTCTATATGAAGGAGGATGCACTTGGTGTGTAGTGAGTGGCTAGGAGCATCAATGGCCATAAGAGAAAGTTGAAGCAAAAACTGAGTCTTTAGTAATATGTATAATAAGAATGATATTTTATTGCCGACTTCTATTAAGAAAAAGGGGAGCTCAATCAAATTCCTTTATCATTATTAAGAAGCCCATAATTTTTTTCAAGATTGAGATTAAAAATTCTCAAGCTATTATCTTTGTGGTCAAGAGCTCAAAGTTTTCTAGAGTTTGATTCATCTTGGGTTGCCGAAAATGAGTATTATTAGGTCTTGTTGCTTCTAAGTGAAGGCTAGGTCGTTCTGCTGCTAGGTAAAGTAAGATAAGATCATTTTATGTTAGGTAAACTTGACTCGGGATAGAGTCAAAGTTGACTAGGGTAAATAGTAGTGGTTTTGGGGCACATGGTTTTGTGCACCCATGGTTTTAACCCATGGTATCGCATGTAATGGAGCCTATAAAAAGGCTAGGAAGACTTCATTGTAAGGCAGGCCTGGAGGTGAGCGGTGAAGGCTCACTTGGCCGGATTGGCCAGGGTTTTGGCCAATGGTTAATGAAATTTCATTGGTTGGGGTTTTCCCGGTTAAACATTGTGTTTATGTTTGTGATTTGTTGCTGGGTTATTTATGTTTATTTCTCTCAGTAAATTATTTATTATTTTTTCCGTAAAATCCTAACATTTTAAAGTCAAACATTGAACTTTGTGGTGTAGAAGCTGGTGGAAAAAAGGTGAGTTGGCCTCCTTTGATTGCAAACAATGTTGACAAATTTTGTGGTGTAAATAAAGTATCAATGATACATTATATTGTACAATGAAGGCATAAAGTATAATGAGAGTTTATAAATAGTTTTGAAAGGTGCATTTTTTTGGAATTCGACAACTTTATTTGTTGAGCTTGATTTGCTGACAAAATGGTTCAAATTAATAATGTATTAGAGTAACTGAATAATTTAATACAGTCAATTGTTTATGATAGAGTAAATATCAACAAAACAACTCTTGTCGACATTCAGACATGCCTACAAAATGCACAGGAAATGATAGAGTTTTTGTAGCTTGAATCTCAGCTTCAACAAATAAAATTACAGTAGCGGAGTCATCATTCTGAACCTGTTTATGTTCAGAACATTGAAACAGACTCCCAACAACAACAAGAATATAAATTTGAGGTTGGTCCACATTCAGTACGTATTTCAGGAGCAGATGTGCACAAAGATGCAGAAATGCAGCATGCACCTCCCAAGCCCATCATCAGACCTTGGGAAGAGCTTGTGTTACACCATTTTTTGGTCATCTAACCTATTATCATTAGATGGAACCAAGTACACCATGTAAGACCAATTTTACCCTAAGTAAAATTGCTTTCACTATGTAAAATAACTTAATAAACCACATTTATTAGGTTGTTTATGGTCTAAACAGGAAACCCCAAAAGGAAATATTAAACAAACCTATTTTGTTTAATTTTCTTCATGGAATAATTAATTAAACCATAATTTAATTATTATTCCTAGTCATGTTTAACCCAAAAACAAAGAAATTAATTAGATAAACCTTTATTTATCTTATTATTTTCTAGGAATAATTATTTAAATCTTATTTAGATAATATTCCTCGTTAAATATGACCAAATCACCCACAAATAATTAAATAAATAATTATTTATTTAATTATCCTTCAACCACTTCCTTAAAAAGATAAATAAATCATTTATTTATTTATTATTAACAAATAAAGGGATTTGACCCAAGTCAAATACTTTTTCCTCCAACAAATATAATAAAATATTCCATAAAAGGTGGATCTAGATTTGGTTAACATTATTTTAATCATGCACCAAGATCTAGAATGACCCAATATTTTGCTATAAATAGGAGGGCTTTTCCTACCATTCTTCACCTTTTGTTGCCTATTAGATCACTCTGGATCTATACACTTGGTCACATTTTTCCACTATTTGCTGTGTGAGCTCCCTTTGAGTTCTATTCTTTGTATGGGTTTTCTACACCAACAGGAGAGAGAAATGCTAGATCTGAAGTGCTGAGGACTTCCAAGAACCCATCCCATTGAGGAGAATTGGAAACATCTTCTTGTTTTCCTCCCAGGTGCCCTTAATACAAAAAATTCTTTCAAAAATTGTTCTTGTCTTGTCTATTGGATATATGGAGCAAACCCTTCTTTTTACTGTTTAATGTCTTTCTATGCATAGATCTGGTTTTTTGCAGCTCTTTTCTTGATCAACTAACTGCAGATCTGAAGATATTGGCAGCCACTTTTGTTGTTAGGGCTATTAGTTATGCGTAGCTAAAGTGGTCATTTTTCGTACACTTCGACAAAGGATTCATACTAACAAATGGCGACTCCACACGGGTTTTAAATTACGACCGCTGTCGTTTTTCATATTCCTGCATATCCAGCTACTTCAGACCCTAGGTTTCTTTTCAGCTTTTTGTTTTTCCTATTTTCATGTTGTTTTTCTCCTATAAAACCCTAAAACATTAAAATTTCTAACTTTCGTGTGTTTCTGGCCCTATTGCGCAGGTAAGCGACATCAGCCGCAACTGAGACGGCAACTTTTCCAGAAATCTGCCGCCGAGACACCCGGAGCTTCAGGTCGCACTTTTCAGCCCATAAGCTGCGACCTGGACCTCCAGGTCGCACTTTTCTGCCCATTTTCTGCGACCTGCACTGAAAACAGGTTAGAACCTGCGACCTGCCAATTTTTCAGCTGTTTTTCTGCAATTTTTCTGGGTTTTCTGAAGCTTTTGTCAGGGTTTTCCAGCCTCTGTCTCAGCCCGTTTCGACCTGTTCCTGATCTGTTTTGCTCATCTAAGTGGAAACCTAGCCCCCTAGGGCTTCAGTACCCTACACTTTTGGTGGAAGAGTTTTAGCTGCTTCAGGTGTCTGATTTTTCAGAGTTTCAGCCTCCCCTTTTCCAGATCTGTTACCTCCTTTTCAGATCCCTTTTAATCAGCTCTTCTACCTCTCAAATCACCTCCTGAAGATTTGTTTGGATCTACTTTTAGGGCCTCCTCCTTGCCCCTTCTTCTTTTTGCTGATTTCCTCCTTTTTTCCAGCCACCTTGCCTCTGCCTCTTGGCTGTGATCTGCACCTCTTTTCAGCAGCTTTATCCTTTAGATCCCTGTCCCTTTTGACCCTAGATCTATTGGCCTCTTTTTAAGTGTGTTTTGACTAGATTTTTTCCCTTTTTTAGATTAGTTTTGAGTGACCCGCCTTCTTGGGTTGAATCGATGCACTAGTAGCTGTTATTTTTCTGTTATTTCAGCATTATATACTGTTCTCTGCAAATTTATTTTCAGTTACGCAACACACTTTTTCTCTTGCTCTCAAAACGAAAAGGGTTTAAAAATTAAAATTAACGCACGCCACACACTCACCCTAAGCGAAGAAGAGCCTAGTTTACACCGCCAGGCAAAGACTTTAAAATCAATTGACACTGCACCTATCTGCCCTTGTTTCGACATTGTAATCACTTGATTCTACACCTCCTTGCCCTTGTGGTCATTCTTCTTCCCCTTGTGCCGTGTTTGTGTTGTCATCATTGCGCCCCCAAGGCGCACTTCCCGGAGACTTCTTGGCCTTCACCCTCAGTTTCCGGTCGATCGACCTGCTCCGTCCCGCCGTCGTCGAGCCAGTCCTCCTCCGAGTCCACACTCCGACTCCTCTTCTGATTCATTGGGTTCTCCTTCTCCTCCTGGTTCTTCCCCTGTCACCTTCACTATGTCTGGTCCAGGGCCTAACGCTAGCGGTGCTCCAGGCCCTAATGCCGGAACTACTACTAGCGGAACCGCCACAGGAACTACCTCGGCCATACCCTTGTTGTCGTACATCGCAGGCCTCAGCCTCCCCGATTTCAATCAGTTGATCAATGACCCTATCCGCCACGATGTTGGTTGGCCTGCTATGCCAACCAAGCTCCCCTCCAACATCCCTAAGTTTGAAGGCCTTGCTGGAGAAGATCCAACCAATCATGTCCGATCTTTCCACATGTGGTGTTCCTCCAATTCCATTACTAATGACGCTATCCGTCTTCGATTGTTCCAACGCACGCTTACCGGCGAAGCTTCTAAATGGTATGTAGACCAAGCCACCTCTTCCCATACCACCTTTGCGACCATTGCCCAAGCCTTTTTATCTTACTTCCAGCTCCCTCTCCGATACGATACTGGTACGGAGCTTTTGACCTCTTTCAAGCAAACCTCTTCGACCCGCCTTTCCGCTCATGTCCAGGAATGGCGACGAAGACGAAGCTTATGTCGAGCTCCCCCCTTCAAAGATCGGATCTATATGGACTGGTTCCTTCGCTCTCTCTTAGCTCCCATTGGCAAAGATGTCGCCTCCCATTTCCCTTAAACCGAAGAAGCCGCCCTCCAAATAGCCTTGAAATATGACCTGATCTACGCCCAGTCTGGTTATGTTTATACCGTCCTTCCTGACCTCCCCAGGCCCGGTGGCGCTAACGCCCCGGGGGCATCTCATTCCACCGACGGTATCATTGGAGCCCTTTCCCATCCGTACGCTCAACCTCCTATGGGCTATGGTCTCCCTCAGGGAGGGGCCAGCACCTCTAGCACTCTTCCCCCTCCCGGTAGCATGTATCCAGGATGCGGCATGCCTCCTCTTTTTGCCCAACCTCTTGCTTACCTCAATTTTTCCCAACCTAACCATTACCTTTATCTGCAGCCTGGTGCGCCAGCTCCTCCAGCATATGCGCTTCCATCTCCCTTACCTCCTCCAAACCCGCAACAACACCTACAGCCCCCTCCAGGGCAAGTATTTGCATAGCAGGGTGTGACTAATCCCCCTTCTTCTCAAAGAAGGCGGAGAGGCAATCCAAACCAATCTGCCCCTGGTACTCGTGGACCCAATCCTCAAGGTGTTGACCCTAACACTGCTAACCAGCAACAGGGCACTCAGCCCAAGCCGGACAGGCCGCTTCGCACAAATAAGCCTTGTTCGTGTTGTGGTGTTTATGGTCATTACACCCACGATTGTCCCCTCTTACCCCAGATGCGGCAGATGTGGGAGTCTCAAGCCACATTGCGCGGACAACATGCCTCCCCTCATACTGCTCCTAATGTGGCCACTACCCAACCAGCTGTTTTTACCGATACTTTCCCTCAGCAAGGATTCGTGGCTACCCAACCGCCTGCCAGCCAGGTCGCCACTCCACCTTCCCTTTTTGGTTCCTTCGATTACTAGATCCTTATGATGAAATCTGATCCTTCCCCAACCGTCGACCTTCACCTTCAAACTCGGTCTCGCCAGTACCCCAAGCCTCCCGCTCCGTTTGCCCCCGAGTCCCCTTCTTTTGGTTCTACAGAGCCTCTTTCGACAACCAATGGTCCCTTACATATCCCTCAACCAAAAGTTGAGGTCCATCCCAAGATTCCTAAAGGACCGTTACGTCGAAATGCTGCTTCTGGTCGAGCTGCTCATTCGTATAGCATAGTAGATGATTTGGCGCAATCTCCTGCTGCCATTTCCACACTGGAACTCCTCCAGTCGTGCCCTTCCCAAAAGAAGGCTCTACTATCTGCCGTGGGCACTGTAGATCCTGCTGATGACCAAATGATTGTTTTCTACGCCACTCAATCGGACCATCCCTCCCCTTCCTGCTTCCGTCACCTTCCAAATCCCAGTGAAAATCCAGAACGCCAACGTTTCTCGGTGTATAATTGATGAGGGGGAATCCACTTGTGTGATGTCCGCTTCGGTTTGGAAGCAACTCAGATCTCTTGAGTTGGCCCCTTCCATGATCACCCTTCGAGTGTGGGACGGCCACGCCTCCCAGCCCATTGGCCTTTTCCATAATTGTCCTATCACCCTTGCCGGTAAGACCGTTTGCATTGACGTCGAAGTCATTGACGCCCCTCTAGACTACAACATTCTATTGGGGCGAAGCTACACCTATGCCATGTCTGCTATCCCATCCGCAGTTTTTCGCAAGATGTCTTGCCCTCACAATGGAAATATAGTCACCATCGACCAGTTGACTTACCATGAGCCGCCGTCTCAGACCTCCCCGGAGACGACCATCTCTTCTGTAGCCAATAAGCAAACCATCGATTCCTTGACTAGTGTCTCCCCTGGCGTCTACAAAGATTCCTCCCTGCTTGGAACTTTTCCTGGTCTCCCCCCTCCTCATATCTATGATCCCAGCTTGTCGAATGTTTGCATGATGCAATCATCTCGGGCTGCCCTTAAGCGACCCGCTTCGGCTAGTCAGTAACCTTAGACTCAACCTTGCCCTCTGCCACCCACTCCTAGCCCTTCATCTCCGCCAGCTGGTCCTCCTCCTTCTGGCCCTTCTCCTACAGCTGGTATCCCTGAACCCCTTTATCCCCCTGGATCGGTTCCCCCAGGCCTTAATCATCTCGGAGCCATTCCTCCTGGTCATTATCCCGCGGGTCAGATACCTTTCCTGGCTCCCCCTCCCGGAGTCTATTCGTTCCCCGTCATGGCCACCCTATCTCTCCCTAACTTGACCCTGGGTATACCCGTCTCGTACCTTGACCCTCCAGCCGCTACCCCTCCTGGTCACCCCAAACCCTATCTTTCTTTGACACCGGTTCAACCGGTCCCCCTTGCTTCCACCGTTGCTACCATGCCCCCTGCACCTCCCCAGGACCCTACCCCTACGGTGACAGCTCCAGGAAAGAAAGGCAAAGCTCGCAAGGGGGTAGCCAAAGACAAGGCCACCCCGACTGACCCAGCTCCTCCCCCGCCCGCAAAACCTTGCGCCTTGTGTGATGTCGTTGGTCATGCGACCCATACTTGTCCCGAGTTGCCCTGCATTCAACCCATGGTTAAAGTCGTGTTCCCTGAGTCTACGGTCTCCGACACTTCTCTTCTGTCCCCGTCCGTAACCAAGAACCCAAAAACTATTCGCACTAGCAAACCCTGTGCTTTGTGCGGTATCCATGGCCATTACTCCCACCATTTTCCTCACCTCGACACATTACCGTGCCCTTAGAAGTAGTCCTATAAGGCGAGTTAACAAAATCAATCGTCTCTCTCTCATACTGCCCAAGACAAGCCGGCCGGCCCGCGAGATCTCCCCGCTCCCATCGACATTCCCCTCGATGTTCGCATGACCAGAGTCGACGAAGACCATTCTTTACCTATCCTCCTCTCGTGCGACCTTGGAGCCCGCCTCCCCGCATCCCTCTCCCCTACCGCTCGCCCTCGACCCCCTCTTTTCTACCGATACACGAGATCACTCCACCCGTATCTCTGTTGCCCTCCGCAGCCCGAGTCCCCGCCATACCTCCTATAGCCCTCATATACCACCCTCTAGTTTGTATATGAGCCATAGCCATCCTGCTCATTGCACTCCCTCCCGCAGTTGCCACTCGATGTCTTCAGTTCACTCACGCTGCCGTCATTGTATCTCCTCCCCCCATTTGTTGTCTTGTAACACCATTCTGTAGGACCTCCTGTCCCCACGCTTTATCGGTTACGCCAATGGTGCAAGTCGTTACTCCCGGAATCTAGCCTCGGCAGGTTGGGCCATTTTCACCCCCTTGCATGCCCTTGTCCTCTCAAACGGGGTCTGCATTGGTACTGCCACCAACAATCAGGCTGAATATGACGCAGTGCGTGGTCTCTTAGCCGATTCCCTCTTTCATCGCATCCTCCATCTGCATGTTCATTTGGATTCCCTACTTCTTGTCATGCAACTAAATGGTGTTTATCGTGTGCATAACCCTGTGCTGTTTAGACGATATTTACGAGTGAAACTCTTGACACGTGAATTTGAAACCATAACTTTCAACCATGTACCTCGAGAAAAAAATCACTATGTAGATAGTATTGCAAACCATGTTCTAGATTGGCATTTATCACACGCATTTCATACAAGACAATAACATTCATAATCATTAAAAACGATGCATATCCATAATATGTGTCACAAAACATGTGTTTAGAGTCCATCTACTCTGATACATATGACATGCCCATAACATGTTACAAAAAACTCAAAACTGGGGGCACCACCTGCCCCTACATACACACTAGGGGGCACCACATGCCCCACACCTACTCACTATCTGGCGGATCCCGAGCCAATGGCTCTGCCCCTGCAGCCCGTAGATCACGTATGCCTTGACCGGCCATCGCCATGCGCCACATGACACCTCGCCATTCTGAGGGAAGACCAATGCATGCCTCCACGTACTGGTCGTCTAAGTCTTGCCACCCGCGCTCCGAAACTCCGGTCAGCAACCTCTCGCATCTACGACGGATGTCCTCTAGTAGGGCGGCTGCATCCTCATTGCGCGCTGCTCTCGACCGAATCGACCCTGCAGCTCCAGAGGCTGCCGGGCGTCCCATATATCCGGCCGATTTTACCGGAGCTATATTTGCATACCAAAAGTACATGAATCAGTACCATATCTACTATTCAATAACTTTAACATGCCCATACAAGAATAGTAATCTGTCACTTACCATCGGGCCCCCATACTCGACCAGGCGGAAGTGGCAGGTCCGGATCTCCACAATAACTCATCCCACTATAGGGATAGTCGTCAATGTATAACGTCATCTGATCCTAATGGGCAAAGAACTCAGGTCGAAACACTCGCCTGACTACCCCTCCTCCTCCTCTACACAGCAGCCGCCCCCACCGGCGCATCCTGGGCTCTCTCGGGCCCCCATCTGGGAGCTGTATACGAGGTCGTAAGGTCGAGATCTTCTCAAAGAAGAAGGCACACAATAAAGTCCCATACGAGCAATCGTGGTTCACTTGCCGCTTGCAGAGCGACAACTATCGTTTTAGCGACACCAGCATCATTTGGGCCCACCCATAGTAGGTCCCACTCAACACACTCTCCACAATCATCATCTGCCCCCTAGTGATGTGATGGAGTGCCTAGTTGCCCAGGATACGCAGTACCGCTGCGGCCACTGCACGGGTCTCTAGTCTCTCTAGATCCCCGATCGGTATCCAAGTCCCCTTGACTTGGAGACCCGGTCGACAATGTCACTCCACAAACTCCATGATATGCCGCCCCCGCGGTAATACTGGTTGCGTGTTTCCCACCATCCCCAGTGGCGGGAGACCCGTCAGGAAATACACATCCTGGACTATCAGTTTGATCCTGTGCCCCTGCACTACAAAGACCTCATGCTCTATATCCCAGTAACTGATAATCCGGGCCAACAAAGGCTCTCCTGCTCTCATCAAAGGGTTCTCCAAAAACTTTAGAACCCCAAACCTGGCCAACACACGACGGACGCCCTGATCTGCCTGGATCTCTGCCCGTAATGTACCCAGGTCTCTCTCTCTCCAGTTAACCCGTATATCTGCCATATCTGCACAAAAACATCATTTTTTTTCAGCATACAGATCGGGAATACCATAACCAAACACAAAAACCCAACTCTCAGCCATAAAACAGCACTAAAACCCCCTCATCTCCCAGGTCGCAGTTTTCTGCCCAATTCTGGGACAGGTCGCACTTTTTGCCCTGAAACCTGCTTCCCAGGTCGCACTTTTTGGCCCAAAAAGTGCGACTCGGCCGTAGAGATGAAGGAGGGACTGTTTCTGAGATTTTGGGCCCTAAACTGAACTTTCAATCCATCAAAATGAAAGAGTAAGGTTAGGCCTCTTACCTGCAACTGACGGATCTCGATTCCAACGGTCGGTTTGTCCGCTACGCTCGCCGCAA
The DNA here is from genome assembly GCA_034641835.2 of Pinus albicaulis. Classification (NCBI taxonomy): domain Eukaryota; kingdom Viridiplantae; phylum Streptophyta; class Pinopsida; order Pinales; family Pinaceae; genus Pinus; species Pinus albicaulis. Next base: position 780,277,659 of record CM076584.1, read on the forward strand.
GATTTAGGGCCTTCTCTCCTCTCTACATTCACCACAACAACACTAGCAAATGAGTGAATTTGGAGGGAAAACTGCCTTATTAAAAGAGAACCCTTGTTTCTTCTTTTGCCTGCTACGACCATACCGTAGCCCCGTTTGACAAACCGTCTACACCGTTGGAAAGCTCTCACCAAGCCCTCAAATGGGTATCTGTTAGTTTTTTGTGATTTGATACTTCACCAGGACACATTTTGTCCAAGAAGGGTCACTTCACCTCTCCTTAAAATCACATTTCTTCACTTACGACACTTGTACTTGGGGCACCATTTTTCCTCCTTACTTGTCTTTGTTCGTGTCAATTTTCGTCATGAGTTACCATCTTGTACTCATGTTTTCATGGTCCCCCATTGGGCCTTTACTGTGTGGCAACACCATCGAGTCACCCTTGTTTAGAGCATCCAAGTGGAGTCATCATCGCATTCATGGAGTCTATCTTGAGTCCCTTTGTACCCCACTATAGTCCTCCATCCCTCATTGCTTGGTTTCTCTCTTGTGTCGCACAATATGGCCTTCAGTCCCACTGTCCCTTATCCCTGATGATATTGTGTCAGTCGCTGCCATGTCATTCATGCCCTTTATGCTCTAGCAAGGTAGTGCCGTCCATTCGCTACTTCCGGCATTCCTTCCTATTTCACCATCACTAATAGCCGGCCTCACTGTCGCTTCTCTACTGCTTTCTGCCTTAGCGAGGACTTCTATTGCCTCACCCATGGCGGACCTCTCCTTCTGTCGACATCAGATCATTCATTCTAGAAGATAGGTCTAGAGGGTGGTGTACCTTGTTTCCAGCTTCCACTCTTTTTCAGTGCCTCGGATCAGGCAAAGGGATGACTTATTTCCCTTTTACTTGATCTTTTCTCAGCTCCAACTCCTTTTTCAGCATGATCGAGATCCGTATGCTTGATGGTTTAGTGATGCAACAACAGCTCTTGATGATTCCCGGGGGTGTGTGAGATGTCTCAGCCCTCATGAGGGGGTGGCCCTGCTGGTAGCCCCCCACATGCCCGGATGACCTCTTCATTGCAGCCTTCGATGCAGCTCCATATATTTGATGATGTCGGCCTTAGCCGCTTGCAGCGCCTCTTTGATTTGCATGTATCAGTCAGATTTTGTGAGCCCTTCCTCGCTTATAGGGGGCATTTGGGTTGTATTTGTATCTCATGTACTCAGATATTATTGTATAAGTCCTGGCTGTTATCCCAGGCACAGCATGTATGTGGGATTCCTCATTGTATTATTATCTGGCTCATGTTTATGCCGGTTGTACTTTATGGTTCGGTCCCTTGTTTACTGGACACACTATTCTTTTGTACTTTGTCTCGGCGGGCATAGGTATGCCTCCCCCGCCGCCTTCAGCACATGTACCCTCTCATAAAAAGAGACTTGTTGCACCTGCGAGTCTCGTCTCCTCAAGGTCTAGTTCTTCAGCACACTATCTACCTTGCATTTCTCTCTCTGACTTCCCTTTTGTTGTCTAGTGATTGAGTTCTTACAACGTACTTCGGTCATACGATTTGCTCCTGACACTCGCACACTGGGGGGCAATTTGCTACACCATTTTTTGGTCATCTAACCTATTATCATTAGATGGACCCAAGTACACCATGTAAGACCAATTTTACCCTAAGTAAAATTGCTTTCACTATGTAAAATAACTTAATAAACCATATTTATTAGGTTGTTTATGGTCTAAACAGGAAACCCCAAAAGGAAATATTAAACAAACCTATTTTGTTTGATTTTCCTCATGGAATAATTAATTAAACCATAATTTAATTATTATTCCTAGTCATGTTTAACCTAAAACAAAGAAATTAATTAGATAAACCTTTATTTATCTTATTATTTTCTAGGAATAATTATTTAAATCTTATTTAGATAATATTTCTTGTTAAATATGACCAAATCACCCACAAATAATTAAATAAATCATTATTTATTTAATTATCCTTCAACCACTTCCTTAAAAAGATAAATAAATCATTTATTTATTTATTATTAACAAATAAAGGGATTTGACCCAAGTCAAATACTTTTTCCCTTCAACAAATATAATAAAATATTCCATAAAAGGTGGATCTAGATTTGGTTAACATTATTTTAATCATGCACCAAGATCTAGAATGACCCAATATTTTGTTATAAATAGGAGGGTTTTTCCTACCATTCTTCACCTTTTTTTGCCTATTAGATCACTCTGGATCTATACACTTGGTCACATTTTTCCATTATTTGCTGTGTGAGCTCCCTTTGAGCTCTATTCTTTGCATGGATTTTCTACACCAACAAGAGAGAGAGATTCTAGATCTGAAGTGTTGAGGACTTCCAAGAACCCATCCTATTGAGGAGAATTGGATATGCCTTCTTGTTTTCCTCCCAGGTGCCCTTAATACAAAAATTCTTTCAAAAATTGTTCTTGTCTTGTCTATTGGTATATGGATCAAACCCTTATTTTTACTGCTTAACGTCTTTCTATGCATAGATCTGGTTTTTTGCAGCTCTTTTCTTGATCAACTAACTGCAGATCTGAAGATATTGGCAGCCACATTTGTTGTTAGGGCTATTAGTTATGCGTAGCTAAAGTGGTCCTTTTTCGTACACTTCGACAAAGGATTCATACTAACAGCTTGTCCAAAACAAGCATAGAACTGGTCTTGGATATGACAAGGAGTTGTCCTTTCATATTCCAGACTACTCCAAGCCCATAAAATTTCAGAGTGCCAAATTTCTTTACGAAATTTCACTTGCAGCTGTTCCAGATCCTACTCCGCTTCCACAACAACAATAATAGATTGTAAAATGCCAACATTATGATCGCGTTGGCCATATGAAAGATCACTGTTTTTTATCTAAACCCATGCAAGCACTGTGGTCGGCACACCCTTTCTTCACACAGATGCTTCAGAAACAAGCCTCCTGTAAGAAGAAAGATTCATCTTGGATGGATCGCTTCTTGGAAATGGGCATCAACAGGCAAGAAGATGTTTAAGTCACATGTCAGAACTTGTTCTAGAATATTGAACAAACTTGCAGTTGAGTTTTTGCCTTGTACCTGACAGGGGGGAAAATGGTGGTCATCTACAAGCTTCGAAGCCACATCAAGTGAGACAGAGCCATAATCTCTCATTCCAGATTCATAGTTTTAGCCAGAGACATAGAAGTTCAAGCGAGACTGAGCCACAACTTGTCATTCCAGATTCAGAGTTGTAGCCAGAGAGATAACAGTTCAGGCAAGCCTGAGCCACAACCTGTCATTCCAGATTCAGAGTTGTAGCCAGAGACATGGATGCCCATGACCATTCCTTTGGTTGGTGGACAGCCTTAAACCATCCATGTGAGGTTGATATTCTTCCTCTTCAAAGAATTTAGGACACTTCCTCTATCAGAAGACTTCAGCTTCTTGCCAGAATTGGTAGAGTTCCGAGAAATGCATTAAGAATTCCAGTGTTGGTGGTCATCCTTAAACCATAACAAGTTGTAGACTTCCCTTCTTCTAGGTTGAAGGTCTCCCTCTTCAAATATGAGGGACACTTCCTCTAGTAGAAACCCTTAGCTTCTTGCCAGATTTGGAAGAGTTCTGGGAATTTCACTAAGAGTTCCAATGTTGGTGGTCATCCTTAAACCACCTCTTTATGCCAACATTTCAGAGAGCTGATTCAATCTAAGTGCTGCCATGCATACTTTGCAGATTTGTGTTATAACTCTCTTCTTGGACTCACACATACCCCTTCAGATTAAGGGGGGAATGTTGGATACCTAATCCTTTATGGGTAGGTGTGGAAGCTGAATGGTCATAAAGGAGTCCAAGTGACCTTGGAATGCAAAATCCAAGAGTCACATCAATGTAATATAATTGTACATCTACGAGTAATATAAATGAAAATCAATGCTTGTATTTCCCTTTGTGTGTGCTTGCCTTGGGTGTGTTTAAAATTATGGATGTAGGTAATTTAAATGTTTTCCTCTGATATTAAGTCAAATAATTCTTAAATTCTCTTTTTCTTAATTGAATCTATTTCTCTTCTATTACACTTGATTTAAATCTAAAAGATCCAATTAGTTTAGCTACCTTTCCCTGTGAAAACCATTTAAAAATATGAGATAGATCCATATTAAGTTGTAGAATCCATAGCCCAATGGAAGTTCAGGTATTCAATCAACCAAACCAATTAAAAGAAATCTCAAAAAATCAATCAAATAATTGAGCATTAATAACTAGCCCAATATCATCAATACAACAAAGTTAAATCCGATAGAGAGATCCCTCTCTAAGTTTAGGAAGGCTAGATCCTAAACTCCAAAGTGGTTTTGTGGTTACCTCTTTGGTTTCTTCCATAACCTTAGAAATTACAAAGTGGTAACATAGTGGTGACTCCACTGGGGAAAAAAACATTGTGAAATTTTACAAATTCATTTCCCTAGTTAAAGAAATTTGATTTGGGCAAACTAATGTTTTAATTTTCAGAAATAAATGTTAAGAGGTTGTGCACCGTTGTAAATAATAGTGTGTGTGTTTAAATTTTTTAGTTATGGATCCTAAAAGAATCTACACTAGATCTCATCTTGATACAGAACCTGCTCAAATTGTATATGACCCTGAGAAACTGATTAGAAAAAGGAGTTTAGCTGAAATTCAGGGAAGCAGTAGGCCCCCACCCAAATTCTCTTCATGGGGGTTTTGTTACTTTAGAAGATATTGAGTTTGACATACCATTCGAACAAAGTCTATTTAAAACTAAGTCTGAGAGTTTTGTTGAAGAAAAAATGTTTGATCAATTAGTTCTAAAACCATTTACATCTGAATGTCAACCTATTGAACTAGAATTTGATTTTCAAATTATCCAAAGTTTTGAAAAATTACAGGATTTAGTATTTGACCTTGGTCAAGTTGTGCATGAAGTTAATGTTCAACAATCTTTTGAAATCTCTACATTAACAATAACAACATCTTATTCTTCTTTTCAATCAGTTCATCCTACATCAACTAGCCCTACTTCCTCCATTATCTCCACTACTTCTCGAATAACATCTCAAACAGTGCTTCAACCTAAAATATGAACTCCTACACCTAAACCACTCATACCCTCATTTATCGTTCATCCAAAAATCCCAAACATGGCAACAAGATATGATCCCTTGGTTTTGGATGCAACTTTGCACAATATGCCTCAGGAATACCAAAATAAAATCCCTCAGTTTGATGGTACTAGACCCATCACTACTCAACAACATGTTAATAGAATGATTTATTTTTCTGATCTTCAAGAAGGTGATGAGGAATATGTCAAAATGAGGTTTTTTAATCAAAGTCTAATTGAGGAAGTTAGAAAATGGTTCAGGGCCTTAGCACCATCTAGTCTAAATGATCTCAATTATTTTCACCAATAATTTCTCAATAGATGGAGATAAAGAAAAACCCTCTTCAGATCCTATCAGAATATGAGAACATTAGAAGGGCCCATGGAGAGAGTGTGCAGGATTAATGCACCAGATTTAACGATGTTTACAATGAAATTCCAACAAACATTAAGCCCCATAAAGGTTTAGCCATAATTAAATTCCCTGATGTTTTCTATGCTGACATGTCTTACCAATTAAGAGAAAGAAATCCTACAACCTTAGAAGAGATGCAGAGAGACGCTGTCAGTGTAGAGGCAAATTTTTTAGCCAAGAGAGCTGGAATTAGGATTGAGAGGAGGGTGACAATCAAAGAAGAACCATCAATATCTACCTTTGATGCTAAGATAGACTCCCTAGTTAGAACAATGGGATGAATGATGGAGAGAATCAACATTACTGATAGGACCCCTCCAAGAGAAAATCAACCTGGTCCTCAAATTAGAAATCCTAATTTTAGGAGGAGCCCACCACAAATTAAACAAAGAGAAAAAAAGGGACCAGATGAGCAGGTCAAGCCTCCTTTTCAAGAAAACTATGCTGATGAGGAGAGTGAAACAGTTGAAGACCTAGATAATAATCAGATCAAATTAATGGGGATAAATGATGATGATTCTGAATTTCTTACTCAGGAATAACAATAAATTTTTATGCTTTCTCGAACAGAAGTTGATTCTGAATAATTAAATGACTATAAAAAGGGTTTTTAAAACGATGTCATGGAATTTCACAGGAAGTACAACCTTAGAAGTAAGAAAAACAAAGATAGCCCTACAAATAAAGCTTTTGAAACTCAAGGAAAAAATAAAATTGATATTCCTGCAAAGAAAAATCTTCAGATTCTTCCTAAAAAGACTACAAAAAATTGAACTAAAAGGAAATTTTGTATTGCTTCAAAAACAAATTAGATAGATGTTCCAACCACTAGCCAGCCAAAAGAAAACACCTAAAAGGATGTTGCTGAAAAGCCACATTTCCTGAACATGAATAAAGTCTATACATTCTTCAATATTAAAAATGAGTTAGCAAAGATTAATATACCCATTCCACTAACATAGCTTATGAGCAAGAACGTGTATAGGTCCCAACCAATGAAAGCTATAAACATAGTGGAAGGGAGATACACAGTCAATTTGAATGATGACCAACCTAAACTTTTGTTTGGACCTGAAGTAGATGGGAAACCTCAAGAACGAGGTGTACCTCCATTCTATATTAGTCTTAAAATTCATGAATTTTTTTTTCATAATGCCATGCTAGACTTAGGAGCCTCATACAACCTTATTCCTAAGGATGTCATGGAGAAACTAGGACTTGACATCACAAGACCGTACAAAATTTGTACTCTTTTGATTCAAGCAAAGTGAAGTGCTTGGGTCTCATTAAGGATTTGTGTGCTACTTTGGCTCAATTTCCAGCTAAGAGTCTGGTGATGGACATACTTATTGCAGACATACCCCCTAAGTATGGCATGCTATTGTCTCGCTCATGGGGTGCTAAGTTGCAAGGAATCCTACAGATGGACATGACCTTTGCTACTATCTTCGTGTTTGGTCAGAAAATGAGGTTATATAGAAATACAATACTGAGGTTCATGGCTAGTATCTAAGAGAAACCCCATAATTATCCTTTATACTTTGTCCACTCAGACCTTGACTCATTCATTCTGTATAATTATGGGGATATGGAAAAACACATTGCCAACTTGGATACTGATATATGTGAAATCGAAGAAAACAAGATAGAAACAATGGAACATAATACACAAGATAAACCCCTTTGGAATATGGAATTTTATGGAGCTATTTTTAAAGAGGGACTAGGGGCAGGAACATGGGTTTCAAACCTAGGAACTAACTATGTGTAAGGACATTCATATAGGCTAAATTTTCAGTGTACAAATAATATAGCTGAATATGAAGTATTGATACTAGGGTTAAAATTGTTGAAAAAAAATGGTGTTAAAAGGATTTTCATTCATGGATATTCTGAACTGATAATAAAACAAATCAAGGGAGAATATTCTACTAAACACCCTAGATTAAGAGCCTACATAAATGTAGTCCAGGAATTTTTGGAATGTTTTGAAGAATATGATTTATCAGTAATCCCAAGAAATCAGAATGTTCTGGCTGATGGTTTGGTCACTTCTACCAGTACCTGCAAAATTCCTTTTCGTCCCAGTCATCAATACATAGTGGAGGTAAAATATAGGCCAACGATCCTAGACAATGTTAGATATTGGCAATTTTTTGGGAGTGATCAACAAATTGATTTTTTTTTTGCAATCCAAGGATGAGTTTGAAGAAGCCAACATTGATGTAGAGTGTGAGTTGGAAAATAATGTAGATGTAAAGTTTGATTTAGAAAATTAGATAGGAAACCATGTAAATAAAGATGTAAATAAAGTAGAATTAATAGAGATAGATCAAGAAAAAGAGGAACTAGAAATACTCCAATTGAAATATAATGCTTTACCCAGAGAATTAGTTCCCTTAAAATACCTGTTTGAATTTAACGATGTAGCAAAGAAACCCAAAATTTCACCCACGAGAGCTGAAGTGGAAGAATGAAACATAGGAAAGGAACAAGACCCAACGATGGTAAAACTGTATAAATCATTACCCCCTGTTGAAAAACATAAATATATAAGTTTGTTCCAAGAATTTAAAGATATTTTTTCATGGAGTTATGAAGACTTAAAATCTTATGACACTAACATCATACAACACAAAATTCCTATTAAAGAAGATCAAAAAATTTTCAAATAAAAACTTAGAAGGATAAACCCAATGTTGATGCCTTTAATTGAAAAGGAGGTTAAGAAAATGCATGATGCTAAGATAGTGCCTTTGAGGTACTCTAACTAGGTATCCAATTTAGTTCCAACTAGGAAGAAGACAAGTGAAATCAAACTTTGTGTAGATTTCAGGAATCTTAATAAATTCTCACTGAAAGACAATTACTCCTTACCTAAGATGGAACATATTTTACAAAAGGTAGTTGGCTGCAGTATAATTTCTCTTTTAGACAGTTTCTCTGGTTATAACCAAGTTTTAGTTCACCCTGATGACCAACATAAGACAACATTTACTATTCCATGGGGTACATTCATGTATGTGAATATGCCTTTTGGATTGATAAATGTTGGAGCTAAATTTTAGAGAGCAATGGACATTGATTTTGTTGATGAAATTGGTAGATTCATAGTCATATATTTGGATGACATTACCATTTTTTCCAAAACATATGAAGAGAATATGCTAAATTTGAAGAGAGTATTTAAGAAGTGTAGGAAGTTTGGCATTTCCCTTAATCCCAGGAAAACACTATTTGGCCTAGAGGAAGGCAAACTTCTGGGGAATATAATTTCCAAACAGGGAAGATTAATTGATCTCACCAGGATTGAGGCCATTTTAAAGATAAGTCATCCTAGGAATGTGAAATAGCTTCAATCATTTATTGGTAAAATAAACTTTATAAGAATATTTATCCCAAACCTAGTATAACTCCTTAGGAACATAACCAACATGTTAAGAAAAAACACAGAAGTAAAATGGAGTATTGAGGCTAAACAATCATTTGACCAAGTTAAACGAGCCCTAACAAAAGCATTCGTGTTAATCAACCATGACTTCACTAAAGATTTCATAATATTTTCATTTTCATCTAAACACACTTTTGCAGCATTCCTCTTGCAAAAAAACAATCAAGGACATGAGCACTCCATTACTTTCTTTAGCAAGGCTCTAAGAGATGTTTCCCTCAAATACAATATAATGGAAAAGCAAGAATTTTCTCTAATAAAAGCAATTAAGGATTTCAGAGTATATATTTTTAATTCTCACATTATTTCTATTGTTCCAAACACTGTGGTCAAAGATATCATGACTCAAAATGGAATTGATGGGAAGAGAGGTAAGTGGATTGCCATTATTTTTGAATATGATATTGAAATTAAACCCACCGAGCTCATTAAAATTAAAGGATTAGCTAAGTCAATGGCCGAGTCTAATTTTCATGCTTTAGATATTAATTTTGTAGATGCATTGGATGATCAGGAAGAGCAAGAAACTCCACAAATAGATGAGGCTTTTAAAACCTCTCCCTGGTATGCAGGCCTCATTTTTGTATTATAAAATTTACAAGCTCCTCCTGGTTTGACAAAAAAAATTTGTATTTCTCAATTTAAAGTGATGGTCGGGCACCCCGCCAAACTCACATACTCCACTCTCAATGCATATAAAATGCAATTCAAATTTATGGCCCAATTAAATCTCAATCTGGGCAAACTCACAACTTTTTCTGCAGCTATTATATTCTAAATCTCTGGTTTTAAAACCATATAAATAAACCCTTTACATATTCATAGGTGGAGTTTATTTTACATGCCATACTCGGTCTTAACCAAAGTTTAGACCGAATCATTTACAATTTGGAAATTTCAATAATTTGCAGAAACTATTTTCCTATGGTTCAAACCATAGTGTAAAACTCACAACGCATCTCAAATATGCTCTTTCATGTGAAAACCAAACAAAACCTTACATCTAAGGGTTTCAATTATTCCAACGCTTAAATATGCTAGCAATCCCAATGTAATTGAACATTAGGAGATATGTGGAAACTTACCCTTTTAATCGATGGTTATAAAACCATAGTCGAAACCTAGTTAATCCAATAAATATTTGTTTTCAACTTTCTAAGGAAACCCACTTTATAAATTTCATATGCACTTCCTTAAACCTTGGTTTATAACCGGCTCACTTGTCACCGTTGATCATCCTTGATTTGATTATTGAGAGCCTTTGTCATGCTCCAACCTTAACTTCAGTCTGTCCAACCATTGGACAGCTAGTATCTTATCGCCTTATCACTCAAGAATCCGACGATTATTGATCCATGCAACCATTACCCATTACGCGCTTAACCTCCTCGCAAATTCATGATGCAAATGCGCTTGGATCCCTTGCCTCAATGATCGAACACAAATCACATTTTTTCGATCACTGAGCTTTAACACACAATTATTTTGCGAAATAGGCAGTATTAAAATACTGCCTATGCCACTTGTTGGACGCTGACCACTATTGCATAATTTTCTGTGAAACCATTTACGATTTATTTGCAATGCGAATACCAATGGTTTGGTTTTCAAAGCTGCCTCTTCATTCGCTATTCCATCTTCATCATTTATTCATGGTTCCGCCTGCTCCTTTAACTCCACGAACCATTTAACCTTCAGTTGGGAGATTGCTCCAATTCGTTAATACGCTGTCCCTCACACCTTCATTGCAACCCTTCTCGTTCCAACGATTTCGATACGCTGTGTGCTCATAGCTCCTTTGACTTCTGGTGCTATCGAATTCTCAGTCGACCTCACGGCTTCATTAACCACAAACAGAATTTAAACAAAACCCCATCATTTATCTCTACGTTTTATAGCTCGATTTCACTTTCACTAACAACATCATTTCATTTAAATTTGAGCCTATTTTGGGTTCGTTCGAACAGGCCTAAATTCCTTCATCTTTCATCTACGCATGGATTAATTTCCATATTTAAAGTCTGTGGGTCAAATTCATAGTAGAACCCCCAACCACGATTTTTCAGAGCTTGCTCTTCAATGCACTGTCTAGTTTCAACAATGCACCCACTCTCTATTTGAATGTCCTTCTTAAGGTCTCATATATTTAGATATTGAACGCTGTGTTTAATTCTCAAATTTACTCTATTTCATTGACCCTTGCAATGGTCGATGACTGCAAACTTTCCTTCGTTTTCTCAAGGAATAATTAAACCATTTATGCATTTATTCAAGCACAACGTCGACACTGATTAACATTGATTATTTCAATTATATACAGAGCATCGTTAAAACCCCAATTACAGAGTCTTATTCATACATAGTTCATGGGGATCCAAAACATTCTCACACAGAAATTAAATCAACCAATTCTCATGTAATACTGAAACAAATCCTTCCATATATATCTAAATGAAACCACTTACAAAATTCTTCCTGTCTTCGGCCAGATCTTCAAAATCAATGGCCCTTTCAACTGCCCGTAGGCTTACAGGAACAACTCCTGTTGTTCCCTAAACTGAAGCACTCACACACTCTACAGATCTGATTCCACTTGATGCCTTTAGGCTTACATTTATACAAAAACCACTAATGAATCGATTCAGCTTCTTTGACAGCTCAACAAAACTTTTGGATTTCTCAAGGTCCTAAATTTAGCCTAAATCCCCCAGATTTACCGAAACCGACTCTTCACATTCTTAGCTAATTAAATTCTCTCATGTTCTCCAATGATTTGGGAACATTTACAAATTCTCCTCCATATTTAATTTAAAATCACTCAAATTATTCAATAATTACATAAGAAAGTAAAAATATAAGACCCCCCTATGTTTATTAAAATACCAAGTATTTTTCGGAACCTAATGCCCCTGCATCAGACTCCCAAGGTTAAAATTAATCATGATATCCTGATCATGTGCTTTCAGTCCTTGCCTTCTTGGATCCCACACTTTGTTCTACAACTGATCATCTGCTGCAATATTCTTCTTCTGTACTTCTCCAGGCTTCCATACTTTATGCTGCATCTTCCCGCTTGATCTGCTTTCACAGTATGTGATTGTCTTTCTCTTGTTGCTGCTGTTTCTCTGCTTTCATGCTGCTATCTTCTTCTGGGACACTTTCACCATCAGCCTTCTTATCAGTTCAATTTCCTGATCTAATCTATTTTCTGACTACTGGATAGTGCTTCCTCTTGATTGCTGAACTCTTGCCTCTGCTTGCTAAGCTCTTACTTGCTGAAATCTTGCCTTTTCTCCTGCTCTTGCTCTAGCTTTTACATGCTAAGCTCTTACGCTAGCTGTCACCCAATCATCCATACCCTCTTGTTTTCTGAAACAGAAAAAATCTTCCTGATTATCACTTGTGACAATTTCTTCGATCTCTACCTTCAGAAATTCTTTGGACTGGTATTTAAATTGCCAGTCACTGTCATCATCTCTTTTCTTCTCCTAAACCAAACATCCTTTAGTCCTTCCATCAGTACCTACAATCATAAAACAAACATCAAAGTTATAAAATTTTTGTGTCTCTTCCTCTTCCGGCAACACTCCAAATTGTTGCTCTAACATTTCCTCCAGCAACACTTCAATCTGCTACTTTGTCATCAACACATCAGTATGCTGATTCCAATCCTTCAAATAATTCTCGAGATTGTCAGCTAGTCTCTCCTCTACATCATCCTCTCCGAGGATGTCTCCTTGCACTGGTTCATAAAAATGAACCTTTTCATTCTCACTCAACTCTGCCTTTACAATCTGAACACTTATTCTCTGTGTTTCTATCCTTTGCTCCAGAACACTTAACTCATGCCACAAATGTGTCATCTCATCTGAGAAACTCTCTGTGCAATCTTCACTATCTTCACAAGTCAAGTTTCATGCTGTCACTACTTATTCATCTTTCATCAGAATAGAATTCTGATCTTCCATTTCTGCAATAAATTCAGTTATCTGTCCATCACTTTTCATTTGGCCATTGGACAAAATGAATTTGTCATTATCATCATTAACAACAAATTTATCATCATCAAACAAAACTGTCATGTCTTCATTGGAACAATTTCTTTCACAAAACAAGGAGTTTATGAATTCCTTTTGTTGTAGTAATTCATTTTGATCTTCATCTGAAAGATAATAATCATATCTTGCTTGGAAAATTTCAGCTTTATTGAATATAGTTTCATCATATGAACTATCTTCTTCAATACCTGCATTCACATACAACTTGTCAATTTTAAAACCATAAGACCCCATGGTCTCATTTGATGATTCGATCATCAAATCATCCTGCTGTTCCAAGTCTTCTATACATTTCAGAAATTCTTCAATGGTACTTTCTTCAGTCTCTTCGAGCTGTCCAATTGACTGCTCAATTTCCAGCTTCTGCCCATCATCACAATTTAGACTTCCTCTGCTTCCAATGTATTGGAAAGTGAAACTCTCCCCCAATTGTGTATGGACATTTACAACATATCTGGCTGTCTCATTTTCTTCCTTTGAGACAATATCAACAGTTTTTCCTTCTCCATATGTTTTTCCTACAAACATACAAAATTTGTCAGATGTAAAGTCATTCAACCTCTTGGTCTCACTTGAAGTTTCAACCTTCAAGTCCTTCTCCAAATATTCAATCATTCTGAGTAATCTCTCTTTCTGTTGAGCATGTATCATCTACTCTTTCTTAATCTGTAGTCTCTGCCACTTCACTCTCTTCTTCATGATCCAACCAACTCTCTGGCTTTTTTTTATCATCAGTTCCAATTTGTTGAACTGCTCCCTGATCTCAGCTACCTCTTTCTCATACTCTTCTTTCTTTAACTGTCTCTGCATGCCATCTGTCTTGGCATCTTATTTATTCACTTTCATTCTGTTGTGGCCTCTCTCAGAACCTCTGTCATCTCTGCTATGAATATTAGTAGCCATCTTCTCCTTCATGAGTTCTCACTCATTCATCACGGGTTGCACTGAAACCTCTGCAGTAACAAGTCCTCCTTGTCACAACTTACCTCACCAATCCTCTCCCTAGATTCGGTCTTTTGGCAAGTATAGGTCCACTATGTTTGGAACCTCTTGAGCATTCTCTCTGCTCCTTCAGGCTTCACTCCTCTACACCCTATCAAGAACACAATTGTTCTTTTCAACCAACCTCTGTTGGAATTTCTCCAGGTTCTCGCCACACCTTCTTCTTTCTCTTTAGAAACCTTCACTGGCTTCCTTCGATAATGTGCAGAAACTATTTCAATAACGTGCGGAAACTATTTTCCTATGGTTCAAACCATAGCATAAAACTCACAACACATCTCAAATATGCTCTTTCATGTGAAAACCAAACAAAACCTTACATCTAAGGGTTTCAATTATTCCAATGCTTAAATATGCCAGCAATCCCAATGTAATTGAACATTAGGAGATATGTGGAAACTTACCCTTTTAATCGATGGTTATAAAACCATAGTCGAAACCCAGTTAATCCAACAAATCTTTGTTTTCAACTTGATAAGGAAACCCACTTTATAAATTTCAAATGCACTTCCTTAAACCTTGGTTTATATCTGGCTCACTTGTCACCGTTGATCATCCTTGATTTGATGATTGATAGCCACCATTGCGCTCCAACCTTAATGTTACACAGTAATTTGTCACCGTCCCGCACATTGGAGGGCTCATTTTGTGACCTGTGAGCAGTGACATGGCTTGAAACCACTTTCATGACATCCCTCTGAACAAGATCTTTCAATGCCCCAAAGACATCTCCTTGTGAAAAACCCTAAAAATGGCCCTTTTTGCATTGGCAAGAGCAGGCAGTTCAGTACCCGCGCCAATGGGGAAAATACTTCAAAGAGGCCGCGCCAGTTGGCGCTCTGTCCCAGAGTCACACTCGCGCCAACCAATTTAAGGAATGTTTTTTAAAAATAAATGGCGGAAGTTTCGTCCTAACTAATCCAGGAACTGATATCTATCTTGAGTTGGGAGGTTTGGCTATGAATTTACATAGAGAGGAAGTGGTTTGCCACCTCTCATGGAAGCTTCCTTGATGATAGGGCCAATCCCATGATTATAGGGATCCCAACTCCTCTTCCTCCATCTATAAAAGCTTGCCCATCTCCATTGCAAGCTAATCCTCAAGTTCCCAAATTTCCAAGAGCCTTATGCTGCAAGAGCCTCCATAATTCCCTTAAGGCCAATTTCAAGCAAGGAGACTATCGTCAAGAGCTGAAGAGAGAGGTTTGTCCCATCCTTGATAGGCTTTTCGAGACGTGTTCTGCTGGTGACCCTCCGAAGGAGAATTCAGCGTCAGAACTATGGTTGTAATTTTCCTTTGATTGATTATTAATGAATGACTATTGGTTATGGTTCCACTCTTGTTGTTGTTTATGATGATGAGTTATGTCCTTTCTGACTGACATATAGTTGCATCTACTGGATTTTATGCTTGCGGTTGTTTTTTTTCTCGCGTGTGCAAGTGTCCTATCATGGAGATCGTGGGGATCGTGATCTGCCAGAGCTAAGGAATGGGAGCGCCACCTCTTCTACAAGCAACATCGTTGGACTCTAGGTAAGCCTTCATCGCTAGTTGGTTTATTTGCAATTAGGAACCTGCACTATAGTGTGATTGATTGTTGCTAGACCTGGTCTAGGCTAGTAGGGATCACCTCTATCCGCAGAGGGGATTTACCTCCACAAAAAATTGGCGACTCCACTGGGGATCGTTAGCTTTTTGTCGTTTGTTTTATGAGCTATAGACGGAGCCTGAAGTTGGCCAGATAGCCTTCGAAACGCTTTTGCTCTGCAATTGCGAAGTAGATCAAAGCTACTTCAGTCAATCTCCAGTTTAGTTTGTAAACTAAACACTTGGAGCTTTGTCTTGTCTTTTCGGTTGATTCTTGATTCTGCTTGCTTGATCAGCTCTTTGGGCTGGCTCTTTCTATGAATTTGGCTTTTGGATAGCTTGATTATCACTAGTCTGCTTGTTGGATTGCTCTTTTTTATTTTTGACTGGTAAACTCGACTGGCGCGCTTTTCAGCTTGACAGTCGCACCCATTGGCGCAGGTTGCTAGTGTATTACCCATGCCAATTCTATTCTGGTGCTAGTTTCAGCCTTACAGTCGCGCCAATCCTATAAGGTACTAGGGTTTACTCTGTTTTGAGCTTTCTGAGCTTGATCTGTGTCTGTCTCGCTTTGAGCCTAGATCACATGGTTCGTTTGAGTCTTGGAGATTCTGCTTGAAGTGGTGAGTCTGGTCTTGGTTGGGAGAAATTCTTTTTTTTTTTTCATTTTCGGGCATTGGCGCTAGTTTTCAGTGAGAAAATCGCTCCAGTTGGCGCTAGTTGTCAGTGACAAAGTCGGGCCAATTTCAGGGTGTGTGAAAATTGAGACTTTTTCCCTAAATCCTTCACCAGTGCGTCTTTACCTTCAAGTATTTCCTCTGTATGAGCATAGATTACATTGCTCACTGTTTGGAATGTCTTCTTTCCATGATTGTTTGATGTAAAAGGGAATGAATGCCTTGTTTTTATCTCTTGATTTAGAAGTCCTCTTTATGTTTGACCTCATATGTCTTGTCGTCTTTTGAGGGATTTCGTTACAAAGTGTTTGAAACAATGATTGCATTCTTAGTGTTTGTTTACATCTCTTTCACATTCATCCTTCCATTAAGAAGATTTGCGTTTATTTAGTCTTCGTCTCAAAGTGTTATTTTTGTTAAAATGCATTCGATCACATTGCATTTAAAAGTATTTTTGAGATTTATCATTGAACTTAGATTACATTGTTTAATGATCGAAAACTAAAAATCGCTATGAGTGCATTCTATTTCATTGAAAGCATGCGTTAAGTAGATTCTCATTTCATTGAAAAATGCATTGAGTGCATTCTTATCATTTGAAAAGAAAAAGGAAATTGTGCATAGATTACAATTGCATAGTTTTCGGAAAAAGAATTTTGCATAGATTACATTGCATTATTCGCATCCTTGAATGTTTGGAATTACTTTTGGATAGTGAAAGTCATCTAGTTCGGAAGGATTTCGTTTGCAGTGTTGTTGTTTGTTGCATCATTGTTTGAAGCTCTTCCCTTAACTAGATAGCATTCATCGAATTGAAAAAGTTTTCTTTTCTCATATAGCTGCATATAGGAGATTGTCAGATGACACTCACTAGGGCCTTGAAACCGAAACGTAATTGAAGATCAACCATAAAATTTCCTCAATTTACCTAAGGAAGCATTGAAACATTAACGAACATTTAGAGGTCTAGGTTAGAGACGTGTTCCGGCGTCGTTAAACCTAGTAGCTGTCGTTCGCCTCTTGGCTTTAGACAACACTAGTACGGACTTGTGCTCCCCGTACCATCGCGTATATAAAGGGAGACCCCACTAGGTTTCTATCCTTTATCCATAGGAAGCCAAGTCTGCCTCCCTATACCCGTGATACACCGAACACAACATTCAGGGAGATTGCCTGCACGTACGTTAAGTCCTTGGTTGATTTCTCTTTCATTTTGAAACCAAGGTGTATATTGCAGTGCACGGATATTTGGTAGACCCTTTGCCTAGCATTCCTGAGTAGTCATTTCAATATTTTCTGACTCTTTAAATTTGAAAAGTTCATCAAGCGCTTGTCCTTTCACGCTTGTTTCCAATCTGAAAGCGATAGAGTCACCTTTTGCCTATTTCTCGACTCTTAAAATATGAAACGGTAGAGTTGTGTTTCAATGTTTTTAAAAATTAACTGCCCACGAAATATTCCTTGTTAAAGTTAGTTTCCTTAGGGTGTTTTTTGGGTCGTTTCCAATGGCAACTTTCCCGGAGTTCACCAACCAAGGAATCCCCTTCGATGGGAATCCTGGTCCTTTTCCTCCTTTTGGGAATGTTGGTGCTCCTTACATGGCAACGTTGTCCCTTCCTGGGTTAATTGTTGGGTTGCCTGTTTGGTTATTTTCAACCTCTGTGGTCCCGAATGTCTCGGCTACTGGTCAATCAGTTCCTCCGCCTGAGCAACATCATGTTGATTCCAAGGTGGACCTCTCCCCTTCTTCACCTGTTTCTGCATCCTCATCTTCTACTTCGCCTGGTGAAAGTCTGGATTCGAGTAACCAGGTGGCTAAGAAGAAGAAGAAGAAGAAAAATAAGAAGAAGTCTGATAAGAGAGAGGCTAAGGTTGCAGCTGCTGCTTCTAATGCAACTCCTCTTGATAAACCTCCCAACTCTCCACGGAAATTCAATTTACCTTGCATGTTGTGCACGGGAGACCATCTTCTTCGAGACTGCCCTGGCATTCCTAAGGTGCTTGAAGTATGGTCCAACGGTCGCCCACCGTTGCCTTTGGCTTCTAGGAGTCAGGTTGGGGGCACGTCTTCGGCTGCTGCTGGTAAGGCTCCTAAGAAGCAGGGTAAGATTACCAATCCCTGTAAGTTGTGTGGGGGGCACCATGCCATTCACCTTTGTCCATATATGGATGAAGCCAAGCAAGTTTTGGACAACTCAACTATTTCTACACCATGCCTCCCGGCTGGTTACAAACAGCTTTCTTTGAGTCCTCCGCCCGCTGATCCTATGATTGGTCAAGAGTCATTCTTGGTCGATCCCGCTCCCTCGGAAATTCAAATTCAGGAATCCATCCCCGACCAATCATTGGTTGTGGGATCGGTTGAGCTAGTCCCTTCTATGGTGCACCAGGTATTTTCCATTGAGAGTGGATCTCATCCCCCCGAGGTTTTTCTTGTCTCTTCAGATTCTTCGGACTTGGAGAAAGATTCTCCTGTCTCTATATTTCAAGAAGCTGCTCCTCCGGCTCCCGTGATGGAAGTCTCGGAGGATACCCTTCCCGACTTCGTGATGGAGGTCATGGAGGATGCTCCTTCTTCTGTAACACCAGGGGAAGACCATCTTGGTTCGATGGTAGCCCCTCCAAGTAGTTTGGTCGCTTCCTTTGATTGGAGTCGATTTGCAGGATGCCGCCTTCCGTCTTATGTGCCTTTCAAGATCACAGTACAGGCTTTTGGTCTGGTCGTACCCAACACCATTATAGATGAAGGTGCGTCTGTTAGTATTTTATCCTCAACTACTTGGAAAGATTTTGGTTCGCCTCCGCTTGTGCCTGTTACACAGAATCTGTTGGCATTTAACAGAAGAACAAGTCAACCGTTAGGGATACTTCCAGCATTACCTGTTACATTGGGAGGCAAAACCATCCATATGGACGTGATGGTTGTTCTAGGCCCCTTGGATTTCAATTTTCTCTTGGGGCGCGATTACACCTATGCCATGGGAGCGCTTTTCTCCTCTCTTTTTCGTGTGGTCTGTTTTTCGCATGAAGGACGGATCGTGACCATTGATCAACTTTCGTTTTTTGGTCCTGATGTGGCAGCTGGCTCGCCATCATCCCTTCCTAGTTTTTATCCACCCATTGTATCTGCCCCACCACAGTTCAACTATGTGGCTACCTACCCCGTGCCTGTACCCAGTGATAGTGTCGTTGTGCATCAGGTGCTGGGGGCATTGGGTCCTGACTTCCAGGATGTTTTCCTTCCATTGGGAGTGGAACTCTTGGAAGTGATGACTTCTTGTTCATTATGATGAGGTCGGTCAAAGCATGGTTCCCTTCCTGTGTCAAGCTCTTTAAAAAATGAAACCAGGTTGTCAAAGCAGAGTTCCTTGTCTTGTGTCAAGCTCTTTAAAAAATAAAACAAGGTCGTCGGAGCATAGTTCCTTGTCTTGTGTCAAGCTCCTTAAAAAATGAAACAAGGTTGTCGGAGCATAGTTAGTTTTCTTGTGTCAAGCTCCTTAAACCATGAAACAAGGTGTCTTGAGGATAGTTCTTTAAATGTGTCAACCTCGTTAAAATAATGAAACACGTTCCCGTACAATTCAAGTCTTTGACCAGATCTCGTAAAATCCCAGTCAAGTCTTTCTTAGATCTCGTAATTTGAATCTTCACTCCATCTTCCTTTCATATGGATTGAAGCTTGGGGGGCATGTACCTCGAATTGAGTCACCATGATGGGGGCATGCTTACTTTTTCAAGCATAGTTTGTTTCCGTTTCAAGATTGTGTAAAAATGAAACCAGTTTCAAGCATAGTTTATCTTTGTTTCAAGCTTGTGTAAAAATGAAACCAACTTCAAGCAGAGTTTTCTGATTTCAAGCTTGTGTAAAAATGAAACCTTTCCCATTTTATCTCTTGTGATTTCCATTTTATCAGCCTTTTTTTCCAGATGAGCCTTGGTTTTCTCACTCCATCGTCACTATCTGCTTGGCCGATCATATGCCTTCACTTGGTTGTTTTACCCGTTCCTGAGGAACCGTTGCGATGAGTGGTCTTGTTAGCCAGCCTCTTGACTTTTATCATGTTTTGAGCAGTTCCACCATTACTGGAACTAGTTGCTACCCTTTATACCACTCGTTCCTCCATGAGGAGTCATCTTTCAGCTCTTTTCTGACTCTCTAAACATGAAAATATTGCCGAGTCCCTTGTCGTTTCGATCTCGTTAAAGTGGACACGAAACAACATCCACCCAGTATACGTTTACCCATTTTTTGGGTTGGGATAGATTATTTACGAAAAAGGAATACCCTAGCCTATCGCGACTAGGAGGTTTTCTCAAACATAGTTTTCTACCTTTTCGGATCTGAGGAACTATTTACGAAAAGGGACCATTGGAGTTTACTTTTCAGCTGTCTTTTCAAACTCTCTAAACATGAAAAGACACCGAGTTATTCCTTTTTCAGACTCGTTAAACCCTGATGACATTGGATTCAGCCGTAATGACGTTATTCGAGTTCCTCCTTCCTAGGGCTCGTAAAATGTACTAGGATGGATTCGTCCGAAGGACGGATTTATATGACAAGCATATGGTATCCTCTTCAAGCTTGTGTAAAAATAAAGAGGTACTCACCGAAATGGTGGGGAAAATGGAACCACAATCATTGTCGTGTCGGCAGTATGTCACTCTTGAACATGGCACTTGTCTGCATTCGTGTTGGGTTGGGGACATCTCATCTCGTTTTTCACTTGCCTCTGTGGGTTTGGGTAATCCCTTTTGACCTCTCATCTGCTCTTTGCCTCGTCACTATGACCTCTGATCTTTTGATGTCAAATACTGCCAAGTCCACTATCGTGCCGTTCATATGTTCAAGAGAAGTTGACCTCTGCAAGCACCAACCTTCCTATGATTCTCATCTGATCGTGATTCACAAAAACACTATGTTCCTCTGTCTCGTGTCGATGATGTGGGAAACACTATGGCCCACCTTCGATCAAGGTCACTTCCTGTCGACTCCAACTCATTATCCGGGAAGCTAATCTAGAGACTCCCTTCTGGTGCCTTGGAGCCTGCATGCCTCAATGGCAGGTTCTTCGCATTCGACGCGAGGTTTTCATTATTGGCCTCCGATCAAGTGATTCTGCGGGTGTTCGACGTCAGCTCATTGTTCACATGCCGTAGATTGTACCTGTAGTACCTTGAGGACCATTGGCATTAATGGTGGTACCTCTTGCGTTTGTTAACAGCTTTCATCATTGGCTGGTAATCAGGCGATGTTCTTGCATGTTCGACTTTAGCTCACATATTTGCATGCTTGAACTTGTACTTTGTTCGGGTCGAGATGGAGCGCAAGACCCTGGATTCCTGTATGTTATAATCCAGGCTGCGATTTTGTGGATTATTATGATTGGTTACATGACTCACTTACTGGATGGCTGCGACCATACCTGAGTCTATTTATCGATCCTCACTGGATGGTTGCGCCCATGCCTTGTATCTGGATTATTGTATACTTTGTTGTGGATGGCTGCGCCCATACCACATATATATCATGTATCTGAGATATCAGTTTTACTTCTTCACGCAGGTTTTCCAACGGCGGAGTTTTAAGTTGGACACGTTCTCGTAAAGCATTTCACCCCTCTCTCTCTCTCGGGCCTCATGCTTTAGGGGGCATCTGTTACACAATAATTTGTCACCGTCCCTGCAATCCCCGTCCTGCACATTGGAGGGCTCATTTCGTGACCTGTGAGCAGTGACATGGCTTGAAACCACTTTCATGACATCCCTCTGAACAAGAGATTTCAATGCCCCAAAGACATCTCCTTGTGAAAAACCCTAAAAATGGCCCTTTTTGCATTGGCGCGAGCATGCAGTTCAGTACCCGCGCCAATGGGGAAAATACTTCAAAGAGGCCGCGCCAGTTGGCACTCTGTCCCAGAGTGACACTCGCGCCAGCCAATTTAAGGAATGTTTTTAAAAAATAAATGGCAGAAGTTTCGTCTTAACTGATCAAGGAACTGATATCTATCTTGAGTTGGGAGGTTTGGCTACGGATTTCCATAGAGAGGAAGTGGTTTGCCACCTCTCATGGAATCTTCCTTGATGATAGGGCCAATCCCATGATTATAGGGATCCCAAATCCTCTTCCTCCATCTATAAAAGCTTGCCCATATCCATTGCAAGCTAGTCTTCAAGTTCCCAAATTTCCAAGAGCCTTATGCTGCAAGAGCCTCCATAATTCCCTTAAGGCCAATTTCAAGCAAGGAGACTATCGTCAAGAGCTGAAGAGAGAGGTTTGTCCCATCCTTGACAGGCTTTTCGAGACGTGTTCTGCTGGCGACCCTCCGAAGGAGAATTCAACGTAAGAACTATGGTTGTAATTTTCCTTTGATTGATTATTAATGAACGACTATTGGTTATGGTTCCACTCTTGTTGTTGTTTATGATGATGAGTTATGTCCTTTCTGACTGACATATAGTTGCATCTACTGGATTTCATGCTTGCGTTTGTTTTGTTTCTCGCGTGTGCAGGTGTCCTATCACGGAGATCGTGGGGATTGTGATCTGCCAGAGCTAAGGAATGGGAGCGCCACCTCTTCTACAAGCAAAAACGTTGGACTCCAGGTAAGCCTTCATCGCTAGTTGGTTTATTTGCAATTAGGAACCTACACTATAGCGTGATTGATTATTTCTAGACCCGGTCTGGGCTAGTAGGGATCGCCTCTGTCCGCAGAGGAGATTTACCTCCACAACACTTAACTTCAGTCTATCCAACCATCGGACGGTTGGTATCTTATCGCCCTATCACTAAAGAATATGACGGTTGTTGATCCATGCAACCATTACCCATTACGCGCTTAACCTCCTCGCAAATTCACGATGCGAATGTGCTTGGATCCCTTGCCTCAATGATCGAACGCAAATCACATTTTTTCCATCACTGAGCTTTAACACGCAATTATTTTGCAAAATAGGCAGTATTAAAATACTGCCTATGCCACGTGTTGGACACTGACCACTATCGCATAATTTTCTATGAAACCATTTACCATTTATTTGCGATGAGAATATCACTGGTTTGGCTTTCAAAGCCGCCTCTTCATTCGCTATTCCATCTTCATCATTTATTCATGGTTTCGCCTGCTTCTTTAACTCCACGAACCATTTAACCTTTAGTTGGGAGACCGCTCCAATTCGTTAATATGCTGTCCCTCATAGCTTCACTGCAACCCTTCTCATTCCAAAGATTTCGATACGCTGTGTGCTCACAGCTCCTTTGCCTTCTGGTGCTATCAAATTCTCAGTCGACCTCACGGCTTCATTAACCACAAACATAATTTAAACAAAACCCCATCATTTATCTCTGCGTTTTATAGCTCGATTTTTCTTTCACTCACAACACCATTTCATTTTAATTCGAGCCTATTCTGGGTTTGTTCGAACAGGCCTAATTTCCTTTGTCTTTCATCTACGCATGGATTAATTCCCATATTTAAAGTCTGTGGGTCAAATTCACAGTAGATCCCCCAACCACGATTTTTCAGAGCTTTCTCTTCAACGCACTGTCTAGTTTCAACAATGCGCCCACTCTCTATTTTAATGTCCTTCTTAAGGTCTCATATATTTAGATATTGAACGCTGTGTTTAATTCTAAAATTTACTCTATGTCATCGACCCTTGCAATGGTCGATGACTGCAAACTTTCCTTCGTTTTCTCAAGGAATAATTAAACCCTTTATGCATTTATTCAAGCACAACGTTGACATTTATTAACATTGATTCTTTCAATTATATATAGAGCATCGTAAAAATCCCAATTAAAGAGTCTTATTCATACATAGTTCACGGAGATCCAAAACATTCTCACACAGAAATTAAATCAACCAATGCTCATGTAATACTGAAACAAATCCTTCCATATATATCTAAATGAAACCACTTACAAAATTCTTCCTATATTCGGCCAAATCTTCAAAATCAATGGCCCTTTCAACTGCCCGTAGGCTTACAGGAACAACTCCTATTTTCCCCTAAACTAAAGCACTCACACGCTCTGCAAATCTGATTCCTCCTGATGCCTTTAGGCTTACATTTATACAAAAACCACTAATGAATCGATTCAGCTTCTTTGACAACTCAACAAAACTTTTGGAATTCTCAAGGTCCTAAATTTAGCCTAAATCCCCCAGATTTACTGAAACTGACTCTTCACATTCCTAGCTAATTAAATTCTCTCTTGTTCTCCAATGATTTGGAAACATTTACAAATTCTCTCCATATTTAATTTAAAATCACTCAAATTATTCAATAATTACATAAGCAAGTAAAAATATAAGACCCCCCTATGTTTATTAAAATACCAATTATTTTTTGGAACCTAATGCCCCTGCATCATAAAGGCTATGAATTTTTTTATCTTAGACAATCATTTTTATTGGAAAGATACTGGTGGAATTCTACTAAACTGTTTATTGAAGGATGAGGAAGATAAAATCGTGCAGGAATTCTTTGCTGATGTCCATAAAAAACATACTTTTTATCATAGGTGACAAATTTTTGAAGACAAGAGGAAACTACTGCCTTTACCCTTGAAACTCATATTTGTTGAAATTCCTTTCCAACTACAAGGTTTGGATTTCATTAGAGAAATCTATCCACCATCCTTAGCCCAACATAAATGGATCCTCACAACCACTGAATATTTAACTAAATGGATTGAAGCCATACCCTCAAGACAAGCAACATATGATGTGACCATCAATTTTTTAGAAGCCAATATATTGTCAAGATTTGGATGTCCCCAGAAACTTATCACAGAAAATGCAACAAATTTTAAGTCAAATAAAATGGTGGAATTATGCAGCAGGTATCATATCCCTCCAGGACGTTCAACTGCTTATTACCCTCAGGGGAATGGGTTAGTTGAATCCTAAAATAAAAATTTAGTCAATATCATTAAAAAAGTGCTCGAAGACAACAAAAAATCATGGCACAATAAGTTGGTAAATGAACTGTGGGCTGACAGACTCACCACCAAGAAATCAATTCTCATGTCCCCATACCAATTAGTTTATGGAATGAATGTTGTCTTTCAAACCTATTTAGGTGTCCTAATAATGAAAATGATGCAAGAGTTGTAGGTGGAATCCAATGATATTCAGAGAAGGATAAATCAAACCATACAGCTGCAACAATCCAGGGAATAAGTGTACAACAAAACACAAATCATACAGGAAAGTGTTAAGAAAATTTATGACAAAAGGACCAAGGCTGATGATTTTCAGTTAGGGCACATTGTTTTAAAATGGGATTCAAGAAGAGAAGAGAAGGGTAAGCATGGTAAGTTTGACAACCTATGGATAGGACCTTATATCATCCATGCCTACAGGGGTCATAATGCATTTTTCCTCATAGAATTCGATGGAACATATTTTCTTGGTGGACCTGTGAATGGAAGAATGTTGAAACATTATTTTCCACAGGAATATAATTTTTTCTTGATAAAATAATTGTAAATATCATTGTATTTAATGGCTTTAATTGGGTGACCTATTATTAGAATTTGAAGCCCATGGAGAAGGCCCTAAGCTACTGATTAATGTGCCACCATAGCTACTACAACAACACAAAATAAATCAGATGCAGAAAAGTGTTGAAAGCATAAAATTCAAGGCTACTGGTCAAAGGTTCTTGGCACCTCTCAGTGAGAGTGACATCCCCAACTAGAGCCATTGTTAGGGTCCTATAATTTATAGGATCACAAGGTGATTGAATATTTTCTCTCAGTCATATGAAATTGTAAATAATATTGCATGTTTCAAATGATTTCCAAAAGATATAAATAAAAAGAAATAAAAAAATGAAAAGAGGGTACTTGAAAAGAAAAAATAAAATAAAGAAAATAAAAAGAAAAAGCGTAGAAATAATAAAAATAAAGATGAAATAACCCCATGAAAAAAGTAAAAAAATAGAACTAAAAGTGATGCAAATTTAAATGCAACTACTTGATAGAGAGTTTGATTTTCAGGAATAAATTGAATGTTGTGTGCAACTTGTTAAAATGCCACAACTATGAATCATTTTTTAGATCATACAGTATAATCATGATCAGACAATTTTCAATTTTTGTTAATTAGATTAGAGAATAAGTCAGTCAAACTGTGTAATATTGGCTAATGTTAGTTAGGTAGATGAATAATTTTATTCAATTGTTTAAGTTGAATCTGTTAGTGTCCAATATCCAGTGATCAATATGTACTCTTTCAAATTTTTCTGGTAGTGGTCATAGGTCAAAATATTACATTTCCAAGTCAGTTTACAAATAAAATTTTGATCAATTGATATGTCTAGGTTTTCAAAGGCTACTCCCTCCAGTTTATTCATGGTCATTGTATTTTCATGAGTCATGTCCTCATTATCATCTAGAGTTTCAGGTCATGTCACCATGCTTTCACCTAGGTCAGTGTCTAGGTGTCTTTCCTTTCACCTCCATAAAAGTCCAAATCTTTTCATAAAAAAGGAAAAAAGAAAGGTCATTCACTTCCACCATACAAAAATGTCTTTTAAAGGGAGTTATATTAGGTAGGTGAATAAAAAGAGACAATTTGTCTTCATTCAAAATCTTGTTTCATTGTCAATTTATTTAAAAACAAAAGTGTTCTTCAAAAAGTCACGTTTTCACTAAATGACAAAAAGGTGTTTTAATTGATGTTATAAAAGGAAAAATGTGATTCATTTCACTCATTTTACCTCCTCTTGCTCGATTAAGTGTATCTCTTACCTTCAAAATAACTTATCATTTCCAAAGGTGGAATAAAACTAATTTTTTTCAAAGAAATAAATTATGCTATGTTTTTGGAGGCTCTGTGACGCTTATGAAAGGGCTGCACGACATTTCTAAGGCCAGCGCGACGCTTCTGTGTAGTGGTGCAACGCTTCTGGGCAGCGCTAAATTTATGCAAAAGAGTGCTACATTTTTGGTTTTTGGCTTCTAAATCAGCTTCTCAATCTTCAAAACTACTGTGAAAACCTCAAGTGACCTCCAAAACCTATAATTTGACATTCCAAAGCCTTCTTCAAGTCAATTCAAGATTGTATGAGTGTTTTTCATCATTAGGGTTTTTATTTCCTCCATTTTAGGGTTTATCATTTCTTATTTGGTTTAGGCCATTGGAGAACCTTTTCCCACCATCTAAACCTTCACTCATCCTTCACAAACCATTCACAAACCCTACCACAACACCCCCTACCACTTACAGTTCCATTTACCCCTTTTCCATCAAAACCATAAGTCCCCACTACACTTTCACAACAAAACTGGAAAATATTTATGTTTTCCTATTTTGAATCACTTTCCCATACCCATTTCAATTGATTCCACCTATATTCTTGAACTAACACATTACCCTACTCTCTCAATTTTTTTGGGAATTTTCCTCAACCTCCTCATAGCTCATCACAACCCCTAAACCTACCCTAGAAATATCCCCTATTTTCCAAATACACTCATCCCTACCCACTTATTTAATCTAGGAGGGTTTGATTGTATTCAAAACTACTATGGAGAGTGAGAAGAAAGTTCGCAAGGGAGGCCACCACTCTAGACTTGAGCCATCCACATTGCAAAAACTCAATGCTTTCCCATATGCCAAAAGATGTTTTGAAAACACTGGTTGTTTGATATTTTGTGAGAATATCATGGAGGTAGGATGCCATGCACTATTGACTAACCTTTTTGCCACAAAATTCAGTAGAGACATGACCACCATTGCAGGCATTGAATTCAGTTTATCAACAGAGGTCATCACTTCAACAACAAGGATTCCAAATGAAGGAGAAGTATATTTCAAGGGCATGGAGTTAGACCTTGAAAAATATCCATTGTTCCTAAAACCTCATTACAGAGATGAACCTGAACATGTTTTCCCTTTCAGGCATCTAATCGACAAGTATGCCCCATTAATGAAGCTCATCATGAAATATTTCACATGCAAGAGAATATTTTCCAGACTGTACCAATACCATGTCAGGTTACTTATGCACTTCAGAGCTACCAAATCTCTCAATTTGTCAAATTGTTTATTCAAGAGTTTGGTCAAGATGGTGGGAAAAGTGCAAAGAAAAGGTAGAAATTCTCATCCTAGTCTATTTCACCATGGTTTAGTAAAGATTATTTTTATGCACCAACTCTCAACAAACAACATGACCTGGAAAGTTTTCATGGAGAAAGTAACATCAACCCCTGCTACTAGTCCACCTATTGTTCATACCACAACATCAGTAAAACCAAGGGAGGTTGCTTCTTCTAGCAGGTAGGCTCAAGTTTCAAAAGCACCTAGGGTTGAGATCATTCAAACCTATGAGAAGGGAAAAAGAATGGTGTTTTCTCCCAAGACCATCAGAGGTGTATTGGCACCTGAAACTACACGTAAGCAAAGTCAAAAGGTGGATCAGCCACCTAGCTATGATGGTGAGTCGCCATTGCATCACCATGATGAAAAATCACCCTTAGAAGATGACATGGTAGAGTAGTAGAAGGATAAGTCATTTGAGGAGATCATGAAGGAGAAGGACGAGTAAATAACAAAGTTAAGGGAGATTTTCTTAATTGAAAATTCTCGAATTACATTCCTACAACAAGAAAATATTCAGTTAAAGGTAAAATTTCTCCTCCAATAAAAACCTAAAGTACACGTTGATGCATATAAATGCAAGGGAAAAAATATTGCAGATGATGATCAGCTGGAGGATGCAAAAATTGGAACAAAAAGAAGAATACTAAGGACAATGGGCCCCAAGAGGGCGCTTCAAAGAGAAAGAGAGTCAACAGATCCTGATTTAGGTTGGCAGACTTTTGATGAGTTGATTCTTAATGAAATAAATCAAGACATAGAGTATTGTCTTGATAGGGTCAATGGGAACCTTGAGAATTTTTTGAAGAAATCTAAAAATAAAAATAACCTCTAGAGACATATGGCCAATAATTATTGCGCCACGAACAAAATTTCACAAATCAGGCTCAAACAAGTGAAAAAGAAGCTCAAAGAGGCTCAAATTACGCTTAAGGAGAAAGATAAATTAGAAATCCTTGCTGAGGCATCCATGGTTCTTTAGCCCATCCTCCAAAGGTCTTATAGAAAAAAATATGGACAATTTTGTGTAGTTTTTCATTTTTGATGATTTTTTCACAAAACTGGAAATTTTGCCTCTATAGAAGTGTCATGCCGAGGCGTGACGATTTCTCTCAGAGCGTCCAAATGAATTTTTTCTTACATGGTTGGGTGAATATTAGCTATTGAATTCCATATTTGTACTTGGTTTTCCATGACAGGCTCGGGTTTTGAAGAAAAATTCAAAGACCCACCTCATTTCTATGCTTCTGCCACTGTTTTGGAGTAGGCGCGATGCTTCTAGAGTGAGGTTTGGAAAAAAAACTTTTGGAGGCCTTCCCATGGGTTTTTTACAAAAATTAAAAGTGTTATGGAAACTAGACTCACGGGTCTACTCAGAAAAATTTTCATATTTTCATTTTGGTTCCTTAAAGTTGGTCAAAATAACCTCACAACTAGTGCAACACTTCTGCAAAACTGGCGTGACGTTTTTGCCTCAGTCGCAATGTTTCTGCATAGGATTCCTCTCAGATACCTGTCAGGCCCAGAAGAATCCAGAAATTCGATTCTTGTTGACCCATGAGGTGGAAATTGATGTGTTTGATTTTTATTTTTCTTCTATGATGATTAAACATGTAGTTTAATGGATGAGACACTCACTCCTAGTCCTTAGCTAAAATTTGGGGATAAGTTTATAAATTCCATAAATTATATGAAGTGACTCATTTAATGTAATTATGATGCTTTTTGGATAGGATTTCAACCCTATGAGGTGTCTTGAAATATATTTTTCTATAAGTATTATACCTCAAGTCTTTTAAGAGGTTGGATAGTTTTTATTTGCAGTGGAGCCATTGTACAAGTTTATGGAGTGAAATCAAAGACAATGTTGCAGAATTTGTGTTGAGACTCCTATGGTATTCCTTGGATAATTTGTTATTTCTTTGTATGTTTATCTTATCAAGTTGAATAATATAATACCCTCTTTCACATATATTCTTCTATGTGTTTATATTGTTAGTTTATAAGCAGAAATCTTGCCTTTTCATGCTATGTTTTAACAAGGTTTACATTATATGTCTCTATTCTTATAAATGAATGAATTCACCTAAATGATCATTTGGAATCCCATTCATTTCATCCTATACACAATAACAAACTAAGCATGATTTCAAGCTACCTACCTAGCCTCATCAATATCTCTACAACTTGACCTTGAATTTTGACATAAACCCTAGACCTAGTCTCTTAAATATCATTTCCTATCCAACACAAGAAACATCAAACAAAAAACATATTTATTGAGATTATATACCTAGCCTAATATCATTAGATATTCAGTCATTTCATTGACTGCAACGTGACATTGAGAGAGCCCTCTCTGATCCTTGTATTGCTATCTACCTGACCTAAAGTCTGGTCTGTGGTTACCTTCCTTCAATTCCATTCTCAGCCTTGGAAAGTTGGGGGGAGTGATAAAAAAATCAATGCAAAAAATAATAGCTATGAGTAGATTAGGAGTTTTTCTCCTCAAATAAAATAAAATAGGGTCTTGACATCTAAATTCGCCCTTGATTAGTCAAAATTAGTCTTAGGATTAGAAGAAAATTGAGTTCAAGATGGGTCAAAGGATAAAATGTGGTTAATTTTACATAAAAGGTTCATTAGTTCACTTTTATCCAAAGTCTAAGAAACATTATAACATATGCAATGTTAGCCTAATGTTTGAGTTCATTATAATTTTATCCTAATTTCAGGGTATTATCTATTTTAACCAAAGTCTTTCGCATATGTAATCAAGTTTTTTAAAAAAAGGACAAAAGGTATTTGTCGCATATGATAAAGTGCATGCTCCAAACCAATGGTTTTATCAATTCTATGCCATATCAACGACCAATAGTGCTTCCCCCCCACCCTTTCCATCTCCACTTACAGCTTAGACCCCCTCTGAAATCTGTCGACCCTCTGTGCTTTCCTGCCAGCTTTCCTGTGCACTCCCTGTTAGCGCAAGGAGTCACTCCTTGACAGAAAAAGGAGTAAGCCTTACACATCATAGTTCATTTCAAATATAAATGTTTTGAGTGGTGGGATGGCTTCCTAAAAGTTTTGAAATTATTTTTTATCTATTATACTTTCATGCATTTGGGAAGCTGTGGCAAGTATAAATTGTATGGGTAAATTGGTAGTATATGGAGCAGATTTTAACAAATGAAAGGAGATTGATAGCTGGAATTCAATCTAAGAAATATTTTTATCCCAAATCAGTCACACAGCTACAAGGATGGCTCTTTACACAAACTCTGTTTTATTTAAAGTGAACAACATTTAGAAAGTAGAGTACATGCATAAATTATTTCATAAATATTTCATGAAACCTTCACTAAAATGCTCTATAACATATATATGATTTGTAGGAAACTAAAAAGAATATAATTTACTATTAGACCCTCTAAAAATTTTATTACTCACACCTTACTAGTTGTTGCAACTCATAAATGAGAAGAAATATACAATGATAGAAACACACCATACATTAGATAGTCCTTGAATCATAAAATCCTCCAGCATGAAGTGAAAAAAGGGTTTTTCTTTATTATATTAAGTCTTTAGGTAGACCAAAATCCAACCCCTAAAATTGTACCTACAAATGGTATATATATAGAGAGAGAGGCACCAAATCCATCTCTCCTAAAAATAAGGAACTATTATTCCTAACATTACATAGCTATTATAGGACATTAAAGACATATCATATCGAAATCTAACTGAAAGGATAGATTTAGATGAGAGAAGAGAAGACAATTTCGACTATAATGCTGAGTATGCTGACATTCTGCCCCTTTTTCTACTGATTTGTCTCCTCATGATTTTGGTTCTTTAATAACCATGTATCTTCATTAAATATGACCTTCAACAACCTCATAACCACTTATCAACCATCAATTTTTATATCCGTATCATTATGAGTCCTTATCTTTCCTGAAATTGCTTAGAAAATTCGCTGACAGATGTCAAAAACCATTTAAATAGGCACTACTGGAAATTCCGACAAAAACCTGTAACTGCGCAAAAATTGTAATCCTACCAGAATTTCTGGTAGTGCTCTATTTCTTTTTAAAAAATGCACAACAAACACTTGAAAAAACTATGCATACTTGTACACTTTTAAACTTGAGTTTCCGTTCAAAAATGTTCTTAGTAGGCAAAAAGGTGTTTTGTTAAGAAACCCTTTTACCTTTCTTCCATATGGGCTGCAGCCTCTACAAGCTTGTCCAAATCTAATTTTTTGTCAACAATAGACTTTGACCTTGTGGTACTTGTGGTTGTTGTTTTATTAAGAAACCATTTTACCTTTCTTCCTTATGGGCTGCAGCCTCTGCAAGCTTGTCCAAGTCTTATGTTTTTTCAACAACAGACTTTGATCTTATGGTCCTTGTGGTTGTTTATTTGACAGTGGTATTTTTCTCCTTTGAACCCTTTTGAATTTTTATTCTTTTTGAGGATTCTGTTTGCTAATCTGAAGGGGATTTCCTTTTTTCTTTATTATTGGACTCATTAGTATGTAACCCTTCTGATTTTCCTTCTACATCTATGACCACTGTCAGCAAAATTGGATTATGTAGGGCCTTATATTTGAGCCTAAAATTGTTGATGTCTATGGTGTGTATTTTTTTGGTACCAGCAATAGATTTGGCCTCCTCTTTCTTTCTATTGATGCTAATAACATACCCTGCATCTCTTAGGAGTTCTTCATCAGACTTAGTGGGCTGATATTCCTTTCGAATTTTCTATTGAATTTCTACTTCCGAAACATTTGGTAGCACCTATGCTTTGGATTTTTCTGCAGTTGAAGACCTTCCTCTCTGTGCTCTAGTATAAAATTTGGGAAAATGAGGAATGGGGGCCACCATATTCATGTATTTAGGCTTATTGATTGATGGCGTTTCTCCTTTATCCAGATTCTTCTCAACCTTGATTGAAGGGGTATTTTATTTTCTACTCTTAGCCTTTTTAAGGATATTCTCCTTCTTACCCTTTCTCTTTGTTCTCCTGGAAGGCTAAGGGTGTTGCTGTGAAGCTGGAGATAGTTGAGTTGGAAAATCTGGTGTAGGTGTAGGTTGGCCTGCACTGTAAAATAGAAAATGGTCCCATGACTAATTTATTTTCCTTGGTTCTTACTCATCTAACACTTTAATAACAACTTGATGATATAGGATGTATTTTGAGGTAGCTGTGTGTGTTTGAGTCTTGGCTGAAATTTTTGTCAGGCTCTTCAACAGAAAGAATGGAAAGTTTAGGCTCTTCATACGTGAAATATGAAACAAAAATCTCATATGATAATGAAAAACCACAATATACATCCTCTCACATTTGAGGTAAATTTTGATAATATTAATAACCTCAACCCATTTGTTCTTGAGGTAACTGCTAGGAATTCCTTTGGCCCAGTTGGGATCTCTCTGTCCATGTTTAAGGAAACTGTTGAGGTCTCCTCTAGTGATGAATTGGCCTATAAACCACTTTTCTCCTTCCTGTGGAAGGTTTAATGCCTCAAAAATTGAATCTGTTGATACCTGCAATCTGATACCATAGATAATTGCTTCTTGTCCATTAAAAGAATGTGAAAACTCTTGAGATACTCATAAATGAGAGCTTTTTAGTCATGAACACAATGGATACCACCTTGCTTGAACAAAAAACCTTCTCACATTCAAATTAGCATTCAATAGGTCAACTCCTTGGGGTTCAATTCATTTTAGCTTTCCTCCTCTCTTAGTCATATTCAGTAATAAATAAGTTTGTTTTCTAAAATATGATAGGTGGCAAGGCTAGAGGAGCTCACCTAACAGGTGTTGCTGTGTATTCTATGAGATCTTGTCTAAAATCTAAGACTTGCTTCTCAAGCTACTCACTGGAATATCTCGTTCGCCAAAAGTTAAACTCAAAATTGATAGCCTTCCTTCCTTCTCGATGGTTTAAAACAAATAAATTGGTTTATCTTCCCATGCAAGATATTTTTCATTATGGTAAGTATCTTAGACCGTAGCATACACCCTGTGATATTCATTATGATCTTCAGTTAACTCTACAAGTGGTTGGAGATGAGTGGATCTGAAACTGGCAGTCACATCCACTGAATATTTATTACCAGCCTAAATTTTCGGGTGCATCCATGCGTGATCAACCAAACAGTCATCACATTAAAAATGTGGATCCATGATTTATTTTAACACATAAAAAATAATTTGACATGTGGATGAGGTGACTCAACTGACAAACAAGACATACAAAGGTAGGTTTTTAAAACTGCGGATTGCCACCTAGCGTTCACCACATATAACCACGACTTGAACTTAACATCACTCTACGTAAAAATTTCCTATCACGTGACCTAAATCATGATACAATATTTAAAACATATTTTATAATATGAACACATGGCTTAACACAAAGAAGATGCACTTTTATTATTTAAAAAAGAAGAAGGGAAGTTACCGTAATTTCCGGTAGCATCGGGTTAAACAAAAACAAACACAAAACAAAATTAAACAAACAACCCTAAAAGAGCTAAAATAGGCACTACCAAAAATTTCGGTAGCATTCGATTTTTTTTTGATCTTACAAATTCTATCCTAAAAAATAAAAAAAAATTAAAATATACTCATGAATTAGCATAGAACTGTGCTAACATTGGCTCCACAGGGGATAGAGCTCTCCCTGCGAGGCTCTAAAAATATTTTGCAGTTTCAGTGCCTTGTCATTGGGTTATGGAGTCTTATTATGAAACACACTGATGTTTACAGTGAACTTAGGCCACCAAAAACATTAGTAAAATAATTTCTTGAGAAAGCACCCATTAAATGGGCCTCCAAATAGTTCCGTCCCATCAATATGTTGCAAATCCAAAGTATTGTTCTGTAAAATATTGGAGATTCTGAAAGGACCAAGCCATAAAGCATCAAATTTTGAATGCTTATCCGGGTCTTGATGCTGTGAATCCCATTTCAACATCATGTCTCCAATCTGAAAATATTCTTTTTTAGTCCCTTTATCAAATACTTGCATTACAACTTGCTAATATTTTCTCACAAAATCATATTGTTGTTCTCGCTTTTGCTGCACTTCTATGATCTGATAAATTCTCATGGTCATGTAATTTGGCTCAACTTCATGATATTGTAGATATATAGCTACATGAATGGCTAATTGGACTCGAGAAACAACATCAATTCCATAAACTATTTGAAAGGTGATGTATTAATAGACTTTTTGATTGTCACCTTGTCAGCCCATAAAGCAAACTTTAGTTTTGAATGCCAGGCTTTCATGTTTTTCTCCAATAGCTTGCTGATGATTCTTACCAAATTTTTGTTAGATGATTCAGCTAAACCATTCCCTTGTGGATAGTAAGATGTAGAGCGAGTAAGCTGAATAACATAATCTTCACAGAAATTTACCAATGGGGTAGCTCTAAAAGCAGCTTCATTATCTGCTACTTACCTTGATGGACATCCAAATCTGGCTATGATTCCCTTCAAAAATTTAATGATAAATTTATTAGTATAATTCCTGGTAGGTATGGCTTCAATTCATTTGGTGAAGTAATCAATTGCAACAAGGATCCAATGATGATGTTCACTTGATGGTGGATGAATTTCTCCAATAAAATCTAAGCCCTATTGCTGAAAAGGTGCATAAACAACTATGGGCTTGAGAGGAAAATAATTCAAAGGCTTCTTACCAGTGAGATTCTGACATTTTTCACATGCTCTCACCTCAGCACATACATCAGAAAACAAGCTAGGCCAAAAACAGTCAGCTCTCAATATTTTGTATGTAGTAGTTCTCCAATAGTGATGACCTCCACACACACTACTATGCATATCAAACATAAATTTCTTGGACTCATCTGGGTCAATTCTTATAAAAAAATTCCTTTATAATCTTTCCAATATAAACATTTATCTTTGATGCAGAATTTAACGGTTTTTGACTTCAAAGATATTACTATGCTTTTATCAAAATTTGGATGAGGTTTAAAATGTTGCATAAAATAAATGATATCTTTATACCAGCTGCACTCAGAAATATTTACATCTATTGCCATGTTGTCTAATAAAATTTTCCCTCCTAGATTTTCTTCCATGAAATTCAAGCCCAGAAATTTACAATTTTCTTCAACAAGTAGTTTGGCTAATCCTTGACCTTTGATTAGTTTGGTAGGCTTTATCTCCAAATCAAACTCAAGAACTTTACTCACCCACTTACTTATTTTTCCATCAATATTAGGCTGAACTAATATCTTTGTAACAATATGATTAACTTTACATAGGCAATACTTTGAGCATGTAGAATATAAACTCTAAAAGCTTTCAGAGATTTCATTAATGTATAGGCATGCTTTTCCAATGTTTCATACTTCAATTCTGCATCTCTAAGAGATCTGCTGAAAAATGATATGGGAGCTTCTTTATTTTTTTCATATTTTTGTAATAAAACATCAACGATAGTATCTTGAGAGGAAAATGAGAAGATCAATAAAGGCTTTGAGTATTCAGGGCTTACCAACTGAGGTGCTTCAATGATATCTTTTTGGATCAACTCAAATGAATTTCTGGCTTCAAATATCCACTCGACTTCTTTGTCCTTCTTCAACATGCAAGTAATATGTTTCACCACTTCAGAAAAATTGGGAATGAACCTTCTTAAAAAATTGATCTTACCAAGGAAAGATTGAATCTCTTTCTTGGATCTTGGAAGTGTTAAGTCCTAGATCAAAATCACTCTTTTGGGATCAATTTTCACCCCATATTTAGAAATTATATGAACCAACATATTACCTTATTTAAGAGAAAAATGAGACTTCTTTGG
The DNA here is from genome assembly GCA_034641835.2 of Pinus albicaulis. NCBI lineage: Eukaryota > Viridiplantae > Streptophyta > Pinopsida > Pinales > Pinaceae > Pinus > Pinus albicaulis. The sequence continues at coordinate 780,314,927 of CM076584.1, forward strand.
ATTCAATGACATACCATATTTTCTACATTTAACAAATACTTATCTCAAGTGATGAAGGTGTTCTAGATCTAAAGCTGAAAAAATAGTAATATCATCCAAATATATGACTAAGAATTTGTCTTTTTCTCCAATGAATGCAAAGTCCATAAGACGCTGAAAATTAGCTTCAACATTCATAATCTTAAATGGCATATTTTCATACATGAATGTTCCCCAAGGAGCAGTGAATGTTTTATTCTCTCAATCTTCCAGCCAAACATATACTTGATTATACCCGGAGAACCCATCTAACATGGAAATTATGTTTGACCCGGTTACCTTATGAAGAATATGATCCATTTTTGGCAATGGATAATTATCTTTCTTGGAGCATTTGTTAAGATTCCTAAAATCTACATAGTTTGAATTCACCACTCTTCTTTCTTACTGGAACTAGATTAGCAACTCAACCTGAGTATCCCAATGGAATGATGATTTTGGCATCCAAAAGTTTCTTCACTTTCTTCTCCATCACTGGTAACAATAGTGGATTGATTTGTCTTAATTTTTGCCAGAATGGCTTAGTACCATCCTTCAATGGTATCCTATGCTCAATGATAGTTGTATCATATGTCTTAAGATCCTCATATTTATAGGAAAAAACAATAAAAAATTCACAAAACAACTTGTGATATTCAATCTTTCTTTCTTTTGATAAAGATTTTGACAAATTAGAATATTGGTTCTTTTTTTGTGCCCAAATTGAAATCTTCCAATTTTGCTTCTGTTTCAACTAACCGTGGTTTTGACTGAAACATCATTGTGATAAAAGAGCTTCTCAAGTGGGATTAACCACTTTGGAATATGATTGGTAGGCAACTGAATGATAGGCTCATCAACAATCTAGTTTTTTATATTTTCAGTGTCTTGATAATCAACATTATCCTTCATGAGATATTCATCCTGATCAATGTTTAGGACAATAGATTCAATGAATCTTCTAATATCATGGTCATCCTCAAAAAAATTACAATGCTTGACATTATCAGGAATTCTAGGTCTAAATCTAACTTCCACTTCACATTTCAACTTTATAGGTATTGGAATCTTGAATGAGCTTGGTGAAATAGAAAGTGATTCAGCCAAAATATTACTTTCTTTTGGAACAAAAGAAATGTTAAAAGCCAGAAATGAGTCTTCAACAATGCTCCATACTACATTTCAGTCTGGGATGCTTAGTTTGATAAACATTTCTGATTTGCTGAATAATTAGTTAAAAATATACAAAAATAAAAATTTCTAAAATATTCATGTCTTTTGTTGTTTTTAAATCAATCAACAAAGCTTCATATTAAGCCACATTGTTAGTTGCTTCAAATTCAAGTTTGAAAGAAAAAGTGGAGCTCTCTTTCAAAGGGGAAATGAGAACTATTCCTGCATCAACTCCTTCTTTAGAACATGAGCCATCAAAATACATTTTCCACAACTTAGAACCCTCATGATGACTGATCTTTTTTTCAGCAAGCTTCAAAATCTGAATATTTTCTGCAGGCAGGGTAGAATTATCCATATGTAAATTGAACCAACATAAGTTGTTCTAGAATAAATTGGATGATTAGTAGGGTCTTTTTGTCACTAATGATATATTCCAACTGAGCTTCTATATAAAGTCTTATTTTTTCTCCTTCAAAAACAGGGACAATAGCGTAAGTGAAATCCATTTGCAAAGTTCCTCCCAACCTTCTAATCGATGACCTAGAAAGTAAAATGCCAAATCTAGGAGGAATATCAGCTACAACAATATCCATCACCATCCCTCTCACGGGTAATTGAAAGAGGCATACTGCAAGGTCTTTAATGACACTAAGGCATTGAAATTTGCGGGAATCAAAAGAGTAGAGATCTTGGTATTCTCTAGTTACTATAATACCTAGTTCATCCATGACTACCTTGGGCATTAAATTATGTGAGGCTCGAGAGTCTATTAGGCAATTATGCAAGATCTTATCATGAATATTCAGAGGTGGATAAAAGGGAGGAGTAGAGTCATCTATGTCTTCTACCAATGGATCTAAAATAACAGTGGGCTTGTCATCTGGAAGGTTATCAAAATCAGAGGCTACTTCGGTAGGTTGAGGCTGAAGAGATTTCATAAAAGTATTTTTGAAATAATCATTTTTCATGAGCTGAACAAGAGGAACAAGAATATTTATCTTTTGTATTTCATTCTCAAAATTGAAAAAATGGGGTATTTTGTGAGAAATTTTTACCTGAAGTGAAGGAGGGTTAACTGCTACCGAAATTTCTGGTCTTCTTGATTTAGTCACTTGCTTTTCTGCTGGAATTTTCACTGAATCCTTATTCTTCTTGGGCTGTGCAATACACATTGAATTGTCATCAATATTATTTGATTTGATATTATATCTACTTTGATGATCAACTGCAATCATGGAATGATCAGAAATATCTTCATTATCTTGAGTATATAACATGAAATATTCATACTCTGCTTTTGTAAGATGAATCAACCATTTTTTATCTCTTAGAAAATTGATATCAACACCTTTCTCCAACTTTTCAACTTCCTCTTCATCTTCAAATATAGCATTCTGCAAAGGGGGCTACACTTTTTGATCATCAACATCTCTTCTTTCTCTCTACAAAATTTGAGGAACATTAGGTCTTCTAAACTGCTGCCTATTAGGCTGATCAAATGAAACATTTCTAGTAGTAGTTGGTCTTGATTCCATATTAAGTTTGGACATCTAAGTGGTCAATGACTTGACCATCTTGGTCATCTCATCTAGCTTAAGGATCTATGTCAAAAGTTCCTGAAGATGAAACTTCAGCTTTTTGCTTCCTTTTTTCTCTGGAAATCTCTCCTCTGAGCCTATCAACTGCTAATACATTATATTCTACTTGAATATAATGTATATATACATTATATTCTTACAATTTTAGGGGTTGGATGTTGGTCTAGTTGAAGACTTAAGTAGACCAACATCCAACCCCTGTATAGGAGTAGCTCAGGAGTTTGCACATTCTTCAAGTAGACCAACATCCAACCCCTGTATAGGAGTAGCTTAGGAGTTTGCACATTCTTCAAGTAGACCAACATCCAACCCCTGTATAGGAGTAGCTTAGGAGTTTTCACATTCTTTTACTATACATGAATCAATTATCTATGGTCTTAGATTATAGGTATCAACAGATTCAATTGTTGAGGAATTCAACCTTCCACAGGAAGGAGAAAGTGGTTTAAAGGCCAAGACATCAATGGAGGAGACCTCAATAGTTTCCTTAAATATGGACACAAATATTCCAACTGGGCTAAAGAAATTCCCAACAGTTACCTCAATAATGAATGGGTTGATGTTTTTAAGATCATCAAAATTTACCTCACCTATGAGAGGAGGTATACTGTGGTTTTTATTTATCATATGAGATTTTTGTTTCATATTGCAGGTATAAATACCCTCAACATGCAATGGTATATATAGAGAGAGAGGCACCGACTCCATCTATCCTAAAAAGAAGGATACACTATTCCTAACATTACATAGGTGTTATAGGACATTAAAGACATATCCTATAGAAATCTAATTGAAAGGAAAGATGTAGATGAGAGAAGAGAAGATAGTTTGGACTGTAATGCTAAGTATGCTGACATGCTGCCCCTTTTTTTCCTGATTTGTCTCCTCATGACTTTGGTTCTTTAATAACCATGTGTCTTCATTAAATATGACCTTCAAAAACCTTGTAACCACTTATCAACCATCACTTGTTATATCCATATCGTTATGAGTCCTTATCTTTCTTGAACTTGCTCGGAAACTTTGTTGATAGATGTAAAAAATCATTTAAAATAGGCACTAGAAGAAATTCCGGTAAAAACCTGTAATTGCGCAAAAAATATTATGCTACCAGAATTTACGGTAGCGCTCTATTTCTTTTTCAAAAATGCACATCAAACACTTGAAAAACATTTGCAGACTTATACACTTTCAAACTTGAGGTGTTGTTCAAAAATGTTCTTAGTAGGAAAAAAGGTGTTTTATTAAGAAACCCTTTTACCTTTCTTCCATATGTGCTGCAACTTCTGCAAGCTTGTCCAAGTCTAATTTGTTGTCAACAACTGATTTGATTTTGTGGTCCTTGTGGTTTTTTCTTTGACAGTGGTCTTTTTCTCCTCTGAACCCTTTTGAATTTTTCTTCTTTTTGAGGATTCCATTTGTTGATCTAAAGGGGCTTTGATTTTGTCTTTCTTCTTGGACTCATTAGTCTGTAACCCTTCAAATTTTCCTTCTACATATATGACCTACGTTAGAAAAATTGGATTATGCAGGGCCTTATATTTGAGCCTAAACTTGTTGATGTCTCTGGTTTGTATTTTTCTGGTACCAAGAACATATTTGGCCTCCTATTTCTGTCTCTTGCTTCTAATATCATACCCTGCATCTTTTAGGTGTCCTTCATCAGACTTAGTGGGTTGATATTCCTTTTGAATTTTCTATTGAATGTCTTCTTCCAAAAATTCCGGTAGCACCTGTTCTTTGGATTTTTTTTTCTGCAGTTTCAGACCTTCCTCTTTGTGCTCTGGTATAAATTTTGGGAAAAGGAGGAATGGGGGGCACCATCTTCATGGATTTAGGCTTATTGATTGATGATATTTCTCCTTTCTCCAACTTCTTCTCAACCTTGACTGCAGGAGTCTTTTGTTTTCTGCTCTTAGCCTTTTTATGGATATTCTCCTTCTTAGCCTTTCTCTTTGTTCTCCTGGCAGGCTGAGGGTGTCGTTGTGAAGCTGGAGATAGTTGAGCTGGAACATCTGGTGTAGGTGTAGGTTGGCCTGCCCTGTAAAACAAAAAATGGTCCCTTTACTAATTTCTTTTCCTTATTTCTTCCTCAACTAACACTTTGACAACAAATTGATGATATAGGCTATATTTTGAACCAGCTGTATGTGTTTGAATCTTGGCTAACATTTTTGTCAGGCTCTTTAGCAAAAAGAATTGCAAGTTGAGGGTATTTATACCTGCAATATGAAACAAAAATCTCATATGATAAATAAAAACCATAGTATACCTCCTCTCACAGGTGAGGTAAAATTTGATGATCTTAACAACATCAACCCATTCATTCTTGAGGTAACTGCTGGGAATTCCTTTAGCCCAGTTGGAATATTTGTGTCCATATTTAATGAAACTATTGAGGTGTTACACAAAAATTTGTCACCGTCCCTGCAATTCCCCATCCCACACAATTGGAGGGCTTATTTCGTGACCTGTGAGCAGTGACATAACTTGAAAACACTTTCATGGCATTCCCCTAAACATGTAATTTCATTGCCCTGAAGACAACTCCTTGTGAAAAACCCTAAAAACACCCCTTTTTTCATTGGCACGGATAGCCAGTTCATTACTCGCACCAATGGGGGAAATCCTTCAAAGAGGACGTGCCAATTGGCGCTCTGTCCCAGAGTCGCATTCGCGCTAGCCATTTTAAGGAGTGTTTTTTAAAAATAAATGGCGGAAGTTTCGTCCTAACTGATCGAGGAACTGGTATCTAATTTGAGTTGGGAGGTTTGGCTCCGAATCTCCATGTAGAGGAAGTGATTTGCCACCTCTCATGGAAGCTTCCTTGAGGATAGGGCCAATCCCATGATTATAGGGATCCCAACTCCCCTTCCTCCATCTATAAAAGCTTGCTCATCTCATTTGCAAGCTAGTCTCCAAGTTCCCAAGAGCCTAATGCTGCAAGAGCTTTGATCCATTCCCTTAAGGCCAAATCCAAGCAAAGAGATCATGGTCGAGACATCCGAAGAGAGAGGTTTGTCCCATTCCTGACAGGCTTTATCGAGACGCGTTCTGCTGACGACCCTCCGAAGGAGAATTCAGCGTCAGAGCTATGGTTGTATTCTTCTTTTGATTAATTAATGATAAGAGACTATTGGTTATGGTTCCACTCTTGTTCTTGATGATGATCATGAGTTATGTCTTGTCTAATTGACATATATTTGTATGCACTGGATTTTACGCTTGCGTTTGTTTTGTTTCTGGCCTGTGCAGGTGTCCGATCACGAAGATCTTGAGGATTGTGATCTGCCAGAGCTAAGGAACAGGAGCGCTAATTTCTCTACAAGCGACAACGTTGGATTCCAGGTAAGCCTTCATCGCTAGTTGGTTTATATGCAATTAGGAACCTACACTGTAGCGTGACCGATTGTTGCTAGACCCGGTCTGGGCTAGTAGGGATCGCCTCTGTCCGCAGAGGGGATTTACCTCCACAAAAAATTGGCGACTCCGCTAGGGAACGTTGGCTTGTTGTTGTTTTTCTTTGTAAGCTACAGACGAAGCCTGAGGTTAGCCAGATAGCCTTCGAAACGCTTTTTCTCCGCATTAGCGAAGTAGATCAACGCTGCTTCAGTCAATCTTGGGTTTAGTTTATGAACTGAACACTTGGAGTGTCGTCTTGTCTTTTCGGTTGATTCTTGACCTTGCTTGCTTGGTTATCTCTTTGGGTTTGCTTTTCTATTTTTTTGGCTTTTGTTTGGCCTTGTCATCACTGGTCTGTGTCTGGATTGCTCTTTTTTATTTTTCCCATAGTTAACTCGACTGGCGCGCTTTTCAGCTTGACAGTCGCACCCATTGACACAGGTTGCTTGTGTATCACCCACGCCAATTCCATTCTGGCGCTAATTTCAGCCTCACAGTCGCGCTAATCCTGTGAGGTATTAGGGTTTTTTGTGTTTTGAGCCTTCTGAGACTGATCTGTGACTTTGGCCTTGTTTTTTCGCTTGTTTGAGTGTTTTGGAGCCTTGTTTGACTAGCTGTGACCTTCGTCCTTTGGTTGTTTGCTCGTTTCCATCGATTTCACTTTCTAGCCCTAGGGCATCTAGGTCCTCTTGTGTGTCGAGCCTCCCTTGGGAGTTTTGGGTTTCTATCAGTCCAGTCGACCTGGTGATTGCTTCTTTACATTCGTTTAGCGATCGATTATCACTTTATTGAGTTATTTGAGTGTTTTTTCTCTTCTTCATTCGGATTTCTCTTTGCCTCGTTTGGGCCTAGATTACATGGTCCATTTGAGTCTTTGGGATTCTTTCGGTTTTGAGGGACCTTTTTTGTCAATTTGAGGTCTGATTGCATGTTTGTCATTGAGTGATTTGCTCATTTTTTCTCTCTTACTATCGCATCTCAAATTTCTCTTCATTAGTTTTCATTTTGTTTAGTGCTTATTGCTATTAAAAATTGAAAATATTAAAAAAAAAAAAATCTCTTTTGCTTTTGATCAGTGAGTGCAAACTAAAATCTTTTCGGTGTTATTAGTGATTAGTGACTTTGAGAGAAATTTTTTTGGTTACATTAGCTGCATTAGAGGCTTTGCTGGTTGTTTTCTGATCATTTTGTTTGTGTGAAAAAATCTCAACTCTCTCGTAGTTAGCTTTCATCGAATGAAATGATATACTGTGGCATATAGTGTGCATTTAGGAGATTTTGTGACAGCACACTCACTAGGGCCTGAAAACTGAAACGTAATTGAAGATAAACATTAAAATTTACTCAATTTACACTAAGGCAGCATTGAAACATTAACGCAACATTTAGTGGTCTAGGCTAGAGACGTGTTCCGGCGTTTTTAAACCTAGTAGCTGTCGTTCGCCTCTTGGCTTTAGACAGCACTAGTACGGACTTGTGCTCCCCGTACCGTCGAGTATATAAAGGGAGAGCCCACTAGGTTTCTATCCTTTATCCATAGGAAGCCGAGTCTGCCACCCTATATCCGTGATACACCAGACACAACATTCGGGGAGATTTCCTGCACGTACGTTAAGTCCTTGGTTGATTTCTCTTTCATTTTTGAAACCAAGGTGTATATTGCAGTTCACGGTTATTTGGTACACCCTTTGCCTAGTATTCTTGAATAGTCATTTGATATTTTATGACTCTTTAAATTTGAAAGGATCACCAAGCGCTTCTCCTTTCACGCTTGTTTCAAAACTGAAAGAGATAGAGTCACCTTTCTTCTGTTTCTCGACTCTTAAAACATGAAACGGTGAAGTTTCTTAGTTTCAATGTGGTAAAATTAATCACCCGCGATCACACGCACTGTTAGATTTTTCTTGTTGGCCATTTGATTGTGTGTCTTGACTATTTTTCAACCCGTGTGTGTTGTGCTTGATCTTTTGTCATTATTGTCACAGTGGCGGAACCTCCTGTTTCGTCTACTGGTAGTCCATATACAGAAGATTCATCAGAGGCTTCTCGGTCCTTTGCTGAACCTCAGCAGCCCATCGTTTCCAAGTTTCCCGACGAGGGACCGGTTCTGTCTGAGCAACCCTTTGGAGGACCAGTTGAGTTCAATTGGCCCTTTTCCGACCCTTGGTTTGGATTGGGAGTAGGAGAAGATTTCCCTCCTCTTACATCGAGTTCGCCTTTTATAGCTGCTGTTATTCCTCCTAGTCCTCTCCGTCTATTATGAGATCTACCGATAGGCTCAAGCATGAGTGAATCTAGCGAGGAAATCCCCATGTCCGGTGAAGATTACCAGTTATTTCCTCGGAGATGATTTCCAGGAGACAACCCTGAACCATCTGTTATCTCATCCCCTGGTCCCTCATTACCCGTCGGGTATAGATCCTTGGGTCAGATCATTGCCGCCGCTGCCTCTATGGGGGTATAAGCTCCTTCTATGAGGCCGGTTGTTCCTTCGTTGGGGATGTCTCCACGGACGCCCGTTACATCATCCCCTCAGGTTACTTCTGTACCCTCCATGCCCATTGTTTGTGTGGCCGCATCTTCACCCGTCGTTACTACCCAGTCCGTAAGGACCACATCCCTTCCCGAAGATATCTACATAGCATCTGCTATGCCGGAGAACATCTCTCCGGAGGAGTATCTATTGTCTCTGCAACAGTCGAACCCCGAGGTCGGACAATCCTCTCAAGATCCCAACCGCTCGTACTTTTTGCATTATGCATAGGATGGTACGCCCGTGTACTTTTTTCCATATCAGTACGATGAGCATGGGAACCCTTTACGTTTACCTGCTCCTGAGGCTCAACTTCATGCTCAGGGTTTACCTTATAACTAGGCTGGACAACGTTTTAACCTGCAAGGACAAAATTTTCAAGGCCAACCTTCGGGCCAGTCTGGCTATCCTAATGACCCGCAGGGACAGCCCATACAAGGCTACCCTCCAGGCCAGCAAGGGCCATTATACGGTCCGCAAGGACAGTATTACAACCCTTCCAGTCAACTTGTGCAACCTCTCCCTGGTGTCCCAACTAGGAAACCTCAGGGACTCACAGGTCAACCGGGGTACCAACCCAGGCCGGTATACGGTCCTGGGGGGCAAGTCCAACCTTCTCAACCTTTGAAACCGCAGTATCCTCTTGGTCCCAACGTTGCACATCAGCCAAGACCATCTTATGGTCTTGCTATGGGTCAAACCGGTTATCAGCAACCACCTGGCTCCATTCCGCTACCAGTCCAACTGACCCATCCGACACAACCTGGTATCCCGCCACCAGGCCAACCGGCCAATCCGGCACAACCTGGTGTCCCTCCACCAGGCCAACCGGCCCATTCGGCACAACTTGGTGCTGCTCAATAGCTAGGACAACCTACACAACCTGTTTATTTGGGTCAACCTGTTTATCCAAGGCAGCCCACTCAGCCAGGTCAGCCTATTCAGCCAGGCTAGCCTGCACATCCTGTCAACCCTGCCCAACAGCCGACTTATTCAATGCCGCAGCCAAATCAACCGCCGCGCCCTAATTATCAGGCTCAACAGAGTCCCACCTATCAGTAGCCCACTCGACCCCAAGGCAGTTACTATTCTCATGGTCAATATCGACCGAATTATAGCCAGCCCCAAGGTTCTAACTATTACTCTCAGCAACCCGGCTACACCTATACTCAGCAGCCAAATCCAAATGCTGCTTACACAGGGCCAACTTACAATCAGGGTCCATACTCTGGTTATCAAGACCCGTACGTTGGTTACCAGCAACCGAATCAGGCTGGAGATACGACCTATACACCCTACAGTCAGAATCCTATGGGATAGAACCCCTGGGGGCAAGGTTATTCTCAAACAGTGTGGAGTACAGGTACTGGTCCTTATCCAGGGCCAAGTATGCCGTCCAATCCGCCATTGCCGTTTCTGGCTACCTTGGAATTACCAAATGTTTCGAAATTAACGAATGATCCAATTCTGCACAATCCTTATTGGCCTTCGGTTCCTACCAAGGTGCCCGGTGATTTCCCCAAGTTTGAGGGTAAAGCTGGGGAGGACCCCCAAGCTCATGTGATGACTTACCATCTTTGGTGTTCGTCCAACTCTTGGGTGGATGATTCAATTCGTCTACGCCTCTTCCAGCACACTTTGACTGGCGCTGCCGCTAAATGGTATATTGAATTATCCCGTGGCATATTTCAAGATTTCAATACGTTAGCCATGAATTTTCTGACTCACTTTCAGTTACCGATTCGCTATGAAGCCGGGACGCACCTCCTGAATTCTTTGAAGCAGGACAAAGCCACTCACATTTCTGATCACATTCATGAGTGGCGACGTCGTCGTAGACTGATCAAGTTTCATATACCTGATCAGATACTAACTCATTGGTTCACCACCTCCTTCGTTAACAAAATCGCCCAAGATATTGCTATGGGAGTGTGTGTGACGGAAGAACAAGCCATAGTGCGTGCCCAATATCTGGATCTGGTATACTCTCAGTCCGACATGCTTTATGATATTTTTCCTGATGCTCCACGGTCTGGAACCTCTAAAGCTCCACCTACCCCGGCAGTGGATGGTGTTATTGGTTCCGTGTCTCAGAATTCAAAGAAATATTCAAATGGGAAGCAGAAGTCCAACTCATCCAATAATTCTGCTCCTCCCGCTCCTCCAGATTTTGGCAAAACTGCGGAGGTTAATGCCGTTCAGGCCAATCCTACGGAGAAAGCCTCCAAAGGGAAAAAGAAGGGAAAAGGTAAATCCAAATCCGACGCCCCAAAGCCAGAGTCCAAACCTCGTACCGAGGACGGTTCCCAATGCAAATCGAAGTACCCCTGCCTCATTTGTGAAGGAGATCATTATACAAAAGATTTTTCACGACGATCTGAAGTTAGTCAACTTCTAAAAGGCTCCAAAGGGACTTCGACAGTTCTTAAAGAACCGTTCCCGTCTCAACAGACCCAGATGGTTGAACAACCTTCACCATCTGCACCATTTGGGTCTCAGGTCTTTATGATGAATGGTGCCGCACCTATCTCTATTGCTACACGTTCGAAGGACTACAACGAATCACGTCAGGCACCTGGGAAGGCAGTTGTGGATGGTCCACCTCCCCCACCTGTCTCCGGTTCGTTGGAGATTGAGAAGCCTACTGCCGAACCTGTTGTGAGGCCACCTTCTAAAGGTGTTCTAAGAAGATCTTCCTACAATCCAAATGCCCGTGCCGCTCAGCACTACAGTATCATTGAGGATTTGGCACAGGCGCCTGCTTCCATGTCTACATTGGAAGTTCTTCAAAGTTGCCCGTCACAACATAAAGCTTTGTTGTCTGCAATCGGTGGGATCGATCCCACTGATTCTAATCTTCTCACCTTTGACTTAGAGAACTTTACCCCCCAACTTACACATCCTATCAATCTTGTTATTCAAGTCAGGATCAACGGTCTTAACATCCATAGGGCCGTTGTGGATGAAGGTGCTTCTACCTGTGTCATGTCATCCGCTTGCTGGAAGGCCATTGGTTGTCCGGCCCTTTCATCATCTCCTAATGCCCTAGAGGCATTTGATGGCCAGGAATCAAAACCCCTGGGTGTTCTTGAGAGTTTAGTGATTACCTTACAGGGGAAGACAGTCAACGTAGAAGTAAAAGTAGTTGACGCCAAGCTGAACTACAATATAATTCTCGGCCGGAGTTGGACTCACACCATGTTATGCGTGCTGTCCACCTTCTTTTGACTTATTAAGTTCCCTCACGAGAGCAAAATCGTTAATGTGGATCAGTTGTCTTTCTTCACCTCCACCTCCGAGAACAACGTTCCGTACGTGGATCAGATCCCGAATCCCCCTGACAGTGTAGGACCCGGTCTCTTCAAGGACCCCGTCCTCATGGGTATTTTTCCCGCACCACCACCGCACACTACTCAAGTTAATATGATCTCTAGGTATGACGACCCATGGCTCATCCCTACGCCTGAGCAGGTGGCTGAGTTTGGAGAATCGATTCCTTTAACTCCGGTAGAGATTAACTACTGTGAAATCTTCGTAGCATCTGATCCTCCCCCTCCTCAACATGCTCCTTTGAGCATGGATTTAGACATCTATTGCCAATCCCCCTGGCTCGGCAAGGCCGACTCGCCTGATCCTCTTAAAGAGATTTTCCCTTCTGATGAAGCCATTGTTGAAACAATGTCTCTTGAGGAGCTTCTTTGGAGCGATGGACATCATCGTTCCTCATTCATGCCTAGCTTGGGGGCAATGTTAGATTGTCTAGAGCGTTTTGCATCTCAGGTTCCCACTCCACCTCTCCAGACGCCCATATTGACACATGAGGTGCTTTCAGAGGGAAACCTGAGCAACATCACTCAAACCATTCCAATCGACATCTCCGTTAAACCGAGGATAGTTGAGAACATACACGTGGGAGTGACTTGTTCTCCTGATGAGATACGAGTTTATACTGACCTTTTTCGAGAATTCAGAGACGTGTTCGCCTGGTCCTATGAGGAAATTCCCGGGATTGATCCCAGCATAGTAGTGCACAAGATTCCTACCTATTCTGGTGCGAAACCCGTGCGCCAACCCCTGTGCCCGATGCATCCTCGCAAAGCCGCTTCCATTAAAGCAGAAGTTGAAAAAATTCTAAACGCGGGCTTCATTTACTCGATTCCACTCACAGAGTGGGTCTCCAACATTGTCCCTGTAGATAAGAAACAGGGCACTATTAGAGTTTGTGTTGATTACCGAGATATTAATCGGGCCTGTCCAAAGGACAATTAACCCACTCCTTTCATAGATAAAATCATTGACGAATGTGCTAGAAGTGAGATTTATTCCCTGATGGACGGTTTTTCCGGGTACAATCAGATAAACATTCTACCTGCTGATCAACACAAGACTGCATTCATCTGTCTGTGGGGTACTTTCGCTTATAAAAAACTTCCGTTTGGCTTAAAGAATGCTGGAGCTACTTTCCAACATGATATGTCTTATGCGTTCCATGACATACGCCATATCGTTCAGCCTTATCTGGACGATTTTCCAGCTCATTCAGCTCGGCGAAAGGACCATCTAGAACACCTCCGCTAGATTTTCCTTCGCTGTTGACGCTATAATATCCAGCTCAATCTTCATAAGTGCATCTTTTGCGTGGATTCTGGCCATTTTTTGGGGTTCATAGTCTCCAAGGACGGAATTCTCCTCGATCCCCTCAAGGTTGAGGCCATTGTCAAACTCCCATCACCCTCTTCGTTATATCAATTGCAGAGTCTATAGGGAAAAGATAACTTCCTACGATGATTTATACCGAACTACGTGGAAGTGGCCAAAGGATTCACGCATATTTTAAAGTAGAACGTTCCCTTTCATTGGGACGACATTGCTCAACAATCCTTTGAGAAGCTGAAGACATTACTGGTTAATGCTCCGTTGCTTCGGCCTCCAAACTATCACCGTGATTTCAATTTATACTTGGCTGTCGCGTTTAGCACCATAGCTATGGTTCTGGTACAGGATGACGATGATGGAAATGAACACGTTGTTTACTATCTATCACGAAATCTTCTTGACATAGAAACACGGTACGCTCACGTCGAGAAGCTAGCTTTAGCAGCTGTACAAGCCGTGCAACGTTTCGGCCACTACATCCTGCTGCGTACCGTAACCGTGGTTTCGGATTGCAACCCCATGAAATATATTCTTTCTCAACAATTACTGAGGGGAAAATAATCCAAATGGATCGTTATCCTTCAGGAGTTCGACCTAGAGTTCACTACTGCTAAGTCGACCAAATCACTGGTTTTCGTGGATCTTATTTGCTCCCTCCCGACAGACTCCCCCCCATCTCATTCTAAATAACATATACCAGACGAAACCATCTTCCTTATCAACACCCGTGACCCATGGTATGGCGATATTATAGTGTATCTTCAGACGTCATCCTTTCGCTCTGAGTTGACCAAAGATGCTCGACGTCAGATTCGACACCAGTCTTAGCCCTACCGCATTGTAGGAGATAAATTATACCGGGTTGGAGTAGATTCAGTGCTCTGTCGGTGTCTGACTTTGGAAGAGGCCGAACGAGTCTTAAATGACCATCACAGTGGCGCCTATGGCGGTCACATGTCTGGATATGCCACTGTCCAGAAGATTCTGCGTGCAGGTTACTTCTGGCCATCAATCTTCAAAGACTGTATTGTTGCAGTCCGCAAATGTCATGCGTGCCAGGTTTTTCAGCGCAAGATGCGCATGCCACCCCTCCCTCTGCATCCTGTCATTACCGTCGGCCCTTTCACAAAATGGGGCGTAGATTTTATGATGTGTAACCCTCATTCGGCCGGGGGGCATGCATATATAATCGTCGCTGTCGACTACTTTACTAAGTGGGCCGAAGCGATGCCTACACTAGCCGCCGATGGTAAGACAACTGCCCAATTTATCTTCAACCATATCATTGCACGTTTCGAGGTCCCTCAGGCCATTGTTACCGATCACGGTACTCACTTTCGAGATTACATGGTGGCCGAGCTGACATCAAGATTGGGCTTATGACACGACAGCTCAATGCCATATTACCCCCAGGCAAATGGCTAGGTTGAGGCGGTGAACAAGGTTTTGGTCACAATGCTTCAACGAACAGTTGGAATTCATAAGTCCAATTGGCACCTCCAATTTTTCTCAGCTCTATGGGCATACCGGATGTCAGCAAAGAGTGCGACTGGATTCACACCATTCCAATTGGTGTATGGTCTAGAAGCGACTCTTCCGGTTGAGTGCGAAATTCCTTCCTTAAAGCTAGCTGTGGAACTTTTGCCCGATACTTCTTCTGAAGAAGAACGTCTCTTGTATTTGGAACGGTTGGATGAAACCCGCCGCTTGGCTGCTTTAGTCCTTGAAGCACAGAAAAAGTGGGTCAAAGCACACTTTGATCAATCTGTCTCTCCTAGTTCCTTTTTCGAAGGGGACCTTGTCCTCCTGTACGACCAAATGCACGGCAAGCTTGGGGTAGGAAAGCTCCAACCCATGTGGCATGGGCCCTATATAGTAAAACGAGTATTGAAGAATGGGGCTTATGAGCTCATTGATTATGAAGGAGTTCCACTGGCGCAACCTAGAAATGGGCTGTACCTTAAGAAATACTATGCTTGAAGTTATTTTTGGTGTGGTGTGTGTACATAGGTGTGTATATTCATTTGTGTGCATGTCTGGTGTGGTGTGCGATGTAAGCATCTTTCTGTTGATCGGGTCTTCCTGATTGTGCAGATGTCCATTAACATATCAGCACATACCCAGACATACGAATACATTAACAAATGCAGTAGCTAATTTAGTTTTAGATAGATATTTGCGCAATTTATAAAACATCATCACATGTGAGAAGATCCATCCAAAAATAGGTATGTATATATATGTGTGTCGAAATGTTTACATAGTGTGCATCACATAAAATCAAAATATACATGTTCATCTTAATACATCCAGAGATGACATGTCTCTCAAAAAATATGCATGAAAGAAGCCCTAGGTGTCTAATCCACATGGTGCTCGTGGTAACATGCTACTGCGCGCACTAAGCGTCTCAGTAGTTGGTGGAGGCGACTGGGCACCCCCACAGTGTGTCGCTGGTATGCTAGCAGAGCATTTGCTAGCCATGCATAGTCCGGGATCCCCTAGGCAATGCCCTCCAGGTTCTGAATCAGTTCACCTCCCTCGCCACCCTCAGCCTGAGGGTCATGATCAGCATGGGTTCTCCGCGCAATGGGCGACATGCCCGCGGGTCTCTCTGGGCCGACATCTGCATATCCATAACAACTGTTATTAGAATGGACATGTATTACCAAAAAAAATCATAAAAAATAAAAATAAAAAAGAGAGGTCATACCCAACTCTTCATCCCATTCATCCCCCTCCGGGAGTGGAAGGTCTGGGTCTCTGGTGAAATCAGTCCCGGCATAAGGCCAATCCTCGACCACGATCAGCTGCTGCCGTAACCATCCAACAAAATTCAGCCTCCAGGACATCTGTTGGCCTCCTCCTGATCTGGGCATAAGTGCTGCCCAGCGAGCCATCCTTGGCTCTCTTGGTATCGGCTCAGCAACTATGGCCCCTTGGCCCTGAAATATTGGTAATGATTCCAGGATGAACGATACCAAAATGGAACCGTAGCCAAACTGTTTCAGCTTGGCTTGCTTGCACTTTGTAAGCTACCTCTTGATATTGGTTGTCACCGTTGTAGCCCAATCAAATAGTGTAGGATTCATACACTCAGAGGCTAATAAGAGTTTGGCCTTGATGGCCTCATGTGGAGCTTGCGATCCTGCAGCTCGTGTGATGGTGTGTAGCACTACTCTCAGTGCTAGATCCTCGATAGTGTGGATATCCACCTTCCCGCTTCCTGATCCGGTCCGTGCCCTTGGGCACACCCTCGCCATTACCTGCTCCATATTTTCACCAGATGGTCTACTGCCTGTCAAGAGGGGCACTGGAACTCTACGTGATAGCCTGGTTATGAAGTATGCATCAGAAACCTCCAATTCCAGCACTTGGTCCTGAATTTTGAACACTCCTTCATTTTCATCCCAAATACTCACCAGGTACTGTAGGAGCTCAGGTTTAGCTCGTAAGCAGGGTGTCAGGAAGAACTTCTTGAGTCCACAGTTCTTAAGTGCATTCATACAGGCCTCATTCTCCATGGCCAATTCATCCTCTTCCCCATGCTCCCTTTCCTTCCATTCGATAGCCATTGTGTTTGGTTGCCTGCATCAACATGATCAAAAACCCTTGATTAGACCTTTGTTACATTTAAAAATCCATTGGATTGTTCTCTTTTTGGTAATTTAAAACGGAAAAACCGCGTTGCGCCATTGGTGCAACCCCTTTGTATGAAAAAGGCCATTGGCGCGGGTCCGTGCCCGATACCCGCGCCAATGGGCGGAGCCCTAAAATTTAAAAAAATCTTCCACAAAAGCCCAATCTGCAATGGAAATCTCTATAAAATGGATCAAAATGGAGTTCAGGGAAGCACCTCTTACCTGCGACAAACGAGGATCTAAATGGTAGCTCGGATCAGTCGTATTCACCGTCAGAAGTATGCACACAAATGGACAACTGTTGCTCTCTAATGAGGTAAATAGTAAAAGTAATTTTGTTTTTACCATTTGAGACTTATTAATAACTTTTTGAAATCTAAATAGGTTTTAAAAGTCATTTTTTATTAATATTTTAATATATATCGTCGAAAATGGGTTTTACACTTGCCTTTCTGTGCAACAACAGGTCTTTATGCGGCTTGAACGGTGACACGAGTTGTATTTTATACTTTTTCGGATGCGGTAAATACAAGAAAAAGTCATTTTGGAGTCATCCTTTAGCTCTTTTCTGACTCTCTAAACATGAAAATATTGCCGAGGCCCTTGTCGTTTTGATCTCGTTAAAGTGGCCATGAAACGACATCTACCCAGTATACGTTTACCCCTTTTTCGGGATGGGATAGATTATTTACGAAAAAGGAATACCCTAGCCTATCACGACTAGGAGGCTTTCTCAGAAAAAGTTTTCTACCTTTTCAGATCTGAGGAACTATTTATGAAAAGGGACCTTTGGAGTTTTCTTTTCCGCTGTCTTTTCAAACTCTCTAAACATGAAAAGACACCGAGTTCTTCCTTTGTCAGACTCGTTAAGCTCTGATGACATTGGATTCAGTCATAATGACGGTATCTGAGTTCCTCCTTCCTAGGGCTTGTTAAATGTACTAGGATGGACTTACATAGCAAGCATATGGTATCCTCTTCAAGCTTGTGTAAAAATAAAGAGGTACGCACCAGAAACGGTGGGGAAAGTGGAACCAATATCATTGTCGTGTCGGCAGTATGTCGCTCTTGAACATGGCACTTGTTTTCATTCGTGTCAGGTTGGGGACATCTCATCTCGTTTTCCACTTGCCTCCGTGGGTTTGGGTAATCCTTTTTGACCTCTCATCTGCTCTTTGCCTCGTCGCCATGACCTCTGATCCGTTGATGTCAAATACTGCCAAACTCACTGTCGTGCCGCCATGTGTTCAAGAGAAGTTGACCTCTGCAAGTTTTCAACCTTCCTCTGATTCTCATCTGATCGTGATGTTCCTCTGTCTCGCGTCGATGATGTGGGAAACACTATGGCATACCTTCGATCAAGGTCACTTCCTGTCGACTTCAGCTCATTATCCAGGAAGCTGATCTAGAGACTCCCTTCTGGTACCTTGGAGCCTGCATGCCTCAAT
Organism: Pinus albicaulis; assembly: GCA_034641835.2. Lineage (NCBI taxonomy): Eukaryota > Viridiplantae > Streptophyta > Pinopsida > Pinales > Pinaceae > Pinus > Pinus albicaulis. The sequence continues at coordinate 780,333,399 of CM076584.1, forward strand.
GGCAGGTTCTTCGTATTCGACGTGAGGTTTTCATCATTTGCCTCCGATCGAGTGATTCTGCGGGTGTTCAACGTCAGCTCATTGTTCACATGTCGTAGATTGTACATGTAGTACCTTGAGGACCATTGGCATTAATGGTGGTACCTCGCGCATCTGTTAACAACTTTCATCATTGGTTGGTAATCAGACGGTGTTCTTGCATGTTCGACTTCAGCTCACATATTCGCATGCTTGAACTTGTACTTTTTTCGGGTCGACATGGAGCGCAAGACCCTGGATTCCTGTTTGTTACGATCCAGGTTGCGATTTTGTGGATTATCATGATTAGTTACATAACTCACTGATTGGATGGCTGCGACCATACCTGAGTCTATTTACCGATCCTCACTGGATGGCTGCGTCCATGCCTCGGATCTGGATTATTACATACTCTGTTATGGATGGCTGTGCCCATACCACGTATATATCATGTATTTGAGATATCAGTTGTATTTCTCTACGCAGGTTTTCTAACGGTGGTGTTTGCAGTTGGACACGTTCTCGTAAAGCATTTCACCCCTCTCTCTCTCTCGGGCCTCATGCTTTAGGGGGCATCTGTTACACATCAATTTGTCACCGTCCCTGCAATTCCCCATCCCGCACAATTGGAGGGCTTATTTCGTGACTTGTGAGTAGTGACATAACTTGAAAACACTCTCATGGCATTCCCCTAAACATGTACTTTCATTTCCCTGAAGACAACTCCTTGTGAAAAACCCTAAAAACACCCCTTTTTGCATTGGCGCGGGTAGCCAGTTCATTACCCGTGCCAATGGGGGAAATCCTTCAAAGAGGGCATGCCAATTGGTTCTCTGTCCCAGAGTCGCACTCGCGCCAGCCATTTTAAGTAGTGTTTTTTAAAAATAAATGGCGAAAGTTTCGTCCTAACTGATCCAGGAACTGGTATCTAATTTGATTTGGGAGGTTTGGCTCCGGATCTCCATGTAAAGGAAGTGGTTTTCCACCTCTCATGGAAGCTTCCTTGAGGATAGGGCCAATCCCATGATTATAGGGATCCCAACTCCCCTTCCTCCATCTATAAAAGCTTGCTCATCTCATTTGCAAGCTAGTCTCCAAGTTCCCAAGAGCCTAATGCTGCAAGAGCTTTGATCCATTCCCTTAAGGCCAAATCCAAGCAAGGAGATCATGGTCAAGACATCCGAAGAGAGAGGTTTGTCCCATTCATGATAGGCTTTATCGAGACACGTTCTTCTGACGACCCTCCGAAGGAGAATTTAATGTCAGAGCTATGGTTGTATTCTTCTTTTGATTAATTAATGATAAGCGACTATTGGTTATGGTTCCACTCTTGTTCTTGATGATGATCATGAGTTATGTCTTCTCTAACTGACATATAGTTGTATGCACTGGATTTTACGCTTGCGTTTGTTTTGTTTCTGGTGTGTGCAGGTGTCTGATCACGGAGATCGTGAGGATTGTGATCTGCCGGAGCTAAGGAACGGGAGCGCTTCTTTCTCTACAAGCGACAACGTTGGATTCCAGGTAAGCCTTCATCGCTAGTTGGTTTATTTGCAATTAGGAACCTGCACTGGAGCGTGAACGATTGTTTCTAGACCCGGTTTGGGCTAGTAGGGATCACCTCTGTCCGTAGAGGGGATTTACCTCCACAACATGAGGTCTCCTCCATTGATGTCTTGGCCTTTAAACCAATTTTCTCCTTCCCGTGGAAGGTTGAATTCCTCAACAATTGAATCTGCTGATACCTATAATCTAAGACCATAGATAATTGATTCATGTATAGTAAAAGAATGTGCAAACTCCTGAGCTACTCCTAAATGAGAGCTTCCCAGTATTTAACATAGTGGAAACCACCATACTTGAACAAAAAACCTTCTCACATTCGAATTAAAATCCACTAGGTCAACTCCTTGGGGTTCAGTTCATTTTAGCTTTCCTCCTCTCTTATTCATCTTCAGTAATAAATAAGTTTGTTTGCTGAAATTTGATAGGTGGCAAGGCTAGAGGAGCTTAGCTAACAAGTGTTGCTATGGCTTATATGAGATATTGTCTGAAATATAAGACTCCCTTCTCAAACTACTCACTGGAATATCTCGTTCACCAATAGTAAAACTAAAAAATGATAGTATTCCTTCCTTCCCGGTGTTTTAAAACAGATATATTGGCTCACCTTCCCATGTAAGATATTTTTCATTATGGTAAGTATCTTAGACTATAACATACACCCTATGATAGTCATTATGATCTTCAGTTGACTACGGAGTTTTAGATGGTATGCTATAGGTGGCTAAAGATGAAAGGAGTTGAAACTGACAGTCAACTCCACTAACTCTTTATTACTGGCCTAAATTTCCGGCAGCATCCGTGCGTGATCAACCAAATGGTCATCGCATCAAAAATACGGATCCATGATCTATTTTAACACATAACATGTACTTTGAAATGTGGATGAGGTGACTCAACTGACAGATAGGATGACCAATGGTAGGTTTTTAAAACCGCGGATTGACACCTAGCGTTCACCATGTATAACCACGACTTGAACTTAACATCACTCTACGTAAAACTTTCCTATCATGTGACCTAAATCATGATAAAAAATTTAAACCATATCTTATAACAGGAACACGTGGATTAACACAAAGCGGATGCAATTTTATTATTAAAATAAAAACTGGGGAAGTTACTAGAATTTCTGGTAGCATCGGGTTAAATAAAAACAGACACAAAATAGAATTAAACAAATTGTCCGAAAAGGGCTAAAACATACGCTATCGGAAATTTGGGTAGCATTCATTTTTATTTTTTAAATTTACAAATTATATCCTAAAAAAAAAAAAATTAAAATAGACTCATGACTTAGCATAAAACTGTGCTAACACTCCCCTCCAATCATATCCTAACACCTATCCCTGCCCGTTACACCATTAAATATTTTCCAGGGATAACCGTTTGAATGTGACAATGACCTCGTGCCTCCAACGAGACTATACCATTACCATAAAAAGCCCTTATGCATACCATTTTAACTCCTTTTTCTCACAAATTTCTCATTGCACCGTCATTTTTGAAAATTTTCCTACATATTAAGCTTCCACAGTCAACCAAGGAACTGATCAAGCATAGGGAAAAGACACTATTGCCACTTGTAGACCACTGAAAAAAAATTCCTGGTATTTCTTCACCATTACCTTCCTATTCTTGCAATTAGAATTAGCATAAATCCTCCTAAAAAGAAGAATAATGATGATCCAATCAACACGATGCTCCCTCCTACTGTCAAACTTGATCATATTCCCCTTGCAAATAGGGATTACAAAATCACAGAGGAAAAATGAAAATTTTATCTCTTCAAGTTATTTTTTTGGTTCGAATACAATTTTTCATTGATCAATTTGATGAAATTAGACTCTAGGAGTACAATTTACCCTTCTACATTTTCCCTCAGACCTATCATTTACCTAATTTTATTAGAAAGTGCCATGCCTACTATTTTCCCAACCAAAGAGACATTGTAGCCCTAAGTGGGGAAGTTTTTTTCACCATCACCCCTGAAACCATAAATCAGATGATGTAGGTCCCCCAGACAGACTCTAGCACCCTTTTTTAGTATAATATTTGAATGAAATATACCAAAGAATAGATTTCTCTAAGAGGGCCAAATTTTTTGAGATTTTTCTACCTGAAAACGCCCAATTGCCTAAGAAGAATCCACCTTATGCTACATCCATGTTACATGACCAAGCGAAAAAAATTGTTTTTGTTTTTTAATGCTTGCTAGGATATTATTATGATGAATGTGTAGATGAGCCAATCTTATGTTTTCTGTCAATTTTCTCTATTTATCAAAAGCCCTCTACATAGAGTAGTTCATTCATCTAGTCATGAGTCTGATGACTAGTAATGTAGAGCCAAGAATTAGTGATGAGATTAAGAATATTTTGCACCTAACTGGGCAAGCCAAAACAGGATATTGGTACCTCTATTAGAACTACATAGAAATAAGAGTGTATAGGTGTGAGATGCAACCATACAAACTGCCTAAATACCTCACAATGAGAGTATTTTATCTTACGTACATAAGACAAATGATTAATGCTGATTTGATACATTTTGTTTCAGCCGAAAAGAAGTCTCAGTTCAGAATAAAGACACCATTTGGTCCCTTTATTTGTAACAACATGATAGCTGGTGAAGAAGAAGATAAGCTCTTGAAAAAAATGAATCTCACCTTGAGCTTCCCATGGTCTTATGACCCATTTGGCCTAGTATCCAAGCTGAGGGTGGAACATAAAACAACTCCTCATATGGACAAACAAAGGAGAGAGATTGAAAGGTATATAAATTAGTTGGAATTGTCAAAGAACACCTTATAGGAAGCAGAGGAGAAACTCATGTCCACATATACTCTACAGACTCCTACTCCTCAAGAGAAGACAAAGAAGAGACAAATAGATGAAGGATCCCCTTTAGTTGCAGGAAGCTCAACAAAGTAATTCAAGATAATCTATAGAAAGAGAACTAAAAGGAGTCCTAACATAGATTTGGAAAGAGAAGCAGAAAAATAAGCCACCATAGTCATTAAAGAGCCACTCTCTTCTGCAAAATCAGGTAGCAAATTCACAGGTTCCCCAACAACATCATCAGTGTTACAAGATCATTAGGACCCAACCCAAACATTTGGGCTAATTCAGGGAGATAAAGAGAAAAATATTTTTGAAAAATACAAAGAGATAAAGCTCAAGAATGAGATCGTTAAAGGTAGCATCTACACTCAATTCTGAAAACAAATTTCCAGTGCTCAAAGCAGGTTTCTATTAGCCTTTTATAAAAATAAGGGAAGAATGAAAATGGCATTCTTACAAGCTCAGATTCCACATCCATGGATTTTTTTTTACTACAAGAATACCTCCTTTGAATTTGATACAAAGGAAATTCATCCCATCGATCAGATGGAGATGCATAAGAAAACAAGAGAGATGATTTTTTCTACTTTGACTAACACTTTTATGAATGATTCAAAGCTGTAGGTTTCTCTTACTAATGTTCAATATTAGCTAAATATTGAAAGGATTTCATCTCTAGAAAAGGACACCAAAATCAAGTCATTAGAAGATCTGGTCATAAATATGGGGTATAATTCAGAGAATGTCAAATCAGTTGAAGAGTTAATCAAGAAGAAAAATGTTGATATTGTAGCACTTAGAAAGCATCTAAAGATTCTAGCAGCTGAATAACCACAGATAAAAGAAATATGAGAATCATGGATCCAAAAGGAATACATGCTCAAGTTGATCATGGAGCAAAATGCACAAATTAGAAATATGGAGACAAAGATGAATAAATTAATCAAATAAAAGGAAAAAAATGCATAGTTGCCCATGGTTCCTTTGGATGTAGTGCCCCTCACAATAATACTAACTACAGGTATTTCTACATCAACAATACCTCCATCAGAACCCAATGATGTTGCAAGAAAACCTACCAAATAAATGGAAGATATGTCAATACAAAATGAAAAAATTAAGAAGTTATAGGGATAGATAAAGGACTTACAGGAGCATAAGAATGGAAGTGAGGCCTCATATATGGCTGAGGTGCAAAGGTCCCAAATATTGATTGAAAGGATACAACTACTAGGAAAAGAGACAGGCATGGGCCAGAGTTTGGCCCAAGCAAAGGAGAACATATGGAAAAACATCGTTAACTCAATGAATGAAATTTGGCCTTCCTTACAAATTATTTTTGAACAGAAGGAGTTGATACAAAAAGCTACCTTAACTATTGAAGATATCAAAGAAAAGCTAAATAATAAGCCCACTAAAGCCACTAATATTACCAGATTCCTAAATTCTAAGAATAAATATGAGCTGGAGAAAATGGGAGTTAAATATAGAATAGAAACAATACTTGAAGTCAAGAAGGTTTTGACCAAAAATAACCTCGTCCTGTAGCTGGAAGAAAAATGTCAGGGGCTGGAAATTGGTGTTAACATATTTTTCAATAGGTTTGAAGTGTGAAAGAAAAATGGATTGCCCAGTTTAGTTGTGATAAATGATAAATCGATCACGCTGGAGGCCTACAACAAAAAATTGAAAGATGTAGCCAAGTACAACTCCGAGTTTGCAGGTATAATAGGGAGCATAACAGGAAAATTCTTTCTTGAGGCATTGGAGAATGATCTAACCATACATCATGAGGTAAATCACATTTTTGTCATCAAGCTTGATTTTTCCAAGTACACTGAAGTAGATGAGGTCTACAGGAGGGTGACTAAGTTGTCTATTCCGAATGAAGAAAGGTGGGATACGTTATGTGAGTTAATAAATTAAGAAATTAACCTTATTTTCCAAAGGATCAACAACGCAACAAGGATAAAACTGATAGATCAACAACAACTTCCTTCAAACCAGGGCCAACCTTTGAACAATTCCAACTTGCCCTATTAGTTTGTAATAAGAGATATAATTTGTTTTATATTTTCTTAAAATATATCCTGATCAGCTATGAAGGGAATTTTTGTAAATAAGTGTATAAATACTTCAGTTTTCGAAGTATACAGGGTTGATTTTTGCATTCCAGAAGATATTGTAATTTTCCATTTGATGGGTTAATCAGTAATAAAATGCTATTTAATTGGATTCATGTGTTGGAATAATTGATGAATTGCTTCTCACTGTCTATGTGTTTATTTCTTTGTTTCCACACTTATGTGTTCTTAAATCTGAATTATTTTATAGAAAGTTGATGAACATAATTTTTTGAACGATACACTATGATTCTGGCTGTAGGTAATTTAAATTTTTTCCTATGATACAATCCTATTTTTATTAATTGACTCTATTTCTATTATATTACACTTGATTTAAATTTGAAAGATCTAGTTATTTTAGCTACCTTGCCCTGTGAAAATCGTTTAAAAATCTAAGACATATCTATATTATGGTGTAGACTCCATAGCCCAATGTAATTTTAGGCATTCAATCAACCAAACCAATTAAAAAAAATCTCAAACAATCAAACAAACAATTGAGCATTAATAACTAGCCTAATATCATCAATACAACAAAGTTAAATTAGACAGAGATATCCCTCTCTGAGTTTAGGAAAGATAGATCCTAAAATCCAAAGTGGTTTTGTGGTTACCTTTGTTGTTTCTTCCACAACCTCAGAGAAAAACATAGTGATAACATAAATGTATCAAAGATGATTTGCTAAAATATGTTAAGGCATGTGTGACATGTCAAAAAATAAGTTGAAGCACATGCATCCCAAAAGTTTACTCCAACCTTTACCAATTCCAAAGAAAAAATGGGAGAGAAACTAAATGGAATTCATTAGAGGACTACCCATAGCACAAGGCAAAGACTACATCTACATAGTGGTTGACATGTTGCTGAAATTTGCACATTTGTTTTCAATTCCAACTAATTATTCAACCAAACAGGTAGCAAACACTACTACATTTGGCAGAAATTCCGACACTTGGTTCCGACGCTTTTGACCAAATGTCGGAAATTTCCCCAAATTTTTTCCATCCCGCCCGAAACCGTTGCTATACCGACGTTTATAGAAAAGTGTCACAATACCGACACTTAGACAAAGTGTCACAATTGCGACGTTTGGAGGAAGACGTCACAATTGCAACACTATGGCCCAAAGCGTCGCTATTGCGACGACTGCCTCCAAACGTCGGAAGTGCGACACAATGTCTAAGTGTCGCAATTGCGACGTTTGGAGGCACCCGTCGCTATAGCGACGCTTTGTCCGCCGTCAGTATAACGACACTTATATGCGTGCTACATAAAAATACGAAACTTATATGCGCGCTACATAAAAATGATTTTATTGTTTCGTATCCGTCGCAATAGCTACATTAACGTCTGATATCACACACACATTCGCCCTCCGCTCTTGCAAAACATCATTCACCCTCAGTATTCACCCTCAGATCTTGCAGAAAAAAATTTTCCCTCAACATTTTCCCTCAGCTTTCACCCTCAGCTCTTGCAGAATAACATTCGCCCTCAGCTCTTGCAGAACAGCATTTGTCCTCAGCTCTTGAAAAATGGTAAGTTCTTACTGTAGGCCCTTCCTCCTATAGTAGGGTTGACTCTATTTGGGTTTTTTTGGTCAATTCCATTGGATTGTGTTAGGCTGTAGGGTTCTCTCTAGATGTCAAGAATCAAGATTCAATGCCCTCTATTATCTTCATCACCCAATACAAGATTTAAATTTTTCCCAAAGAAACACTTATTAATTTGGCATCCATTATTTCTCCATGCTTTAAAAACCCTACATTTAAATGAAAACAAGCATTGCATTTCAACTACAAAAATATATTAGTGTTCAAATGTACATGTGTGCTACATTAACATATGATATCATGCGCACATTCGCCCTCCACTCTTGCAGAACAGAATTCGCCCTCAGTTCTTGCAGAACATCATTCGCCCTCAGCATTCGCCCTGAGCTCTTGCAGAATAGCATTCGCCCTCAGCATTCACCCTGAGCTCTTGCAGAACAGCATTCACCCTCAGCTCTTGTAGAATAGCATTCACCCTGCATTCGCCCTTAGCTCTTGCAGAACAACATTCACCCTCAGCTCTTGCAGAATAGCATTCGCCCTCAGCTCTTGCAAAATGGTAAGTTCTTACTGCAGGCCCTTCCTCCTATAGTAGGGTTGACTCTATTTGGGTTTTTTTGGTCAATTCCATTGGATTGTGTTAGGATGTAGGGTTCTCTCTAGATTTCAAGAATCAAGATTCAATACCCTCTATTATCTTCATCACCCAACACAAGATTTAAATTTTTCCCAAAGAAACGCTTATTAATTTGGCAGCCATTATTTCTCCCTGCTTTAAAAACCCTACATTTAAATGAAAACAAGCATTGCATTTCAACTACAAAAATCTATTAGTGTTCAAATTTACATGTGTGCATCACTTGTGTAGGGTATTCCTTTTCCACTTTCACATTATCCAAGAATGTGTGCAGTATAGTTCATATTTTTTGTGATTTAGATTATCTTGAAAAATGAAAGGTAAATTATTTCCCATGGAAAAAGGAGGTTTTCCATTTTTACTATTGGAAATGGTACAAAAAAGTTCCATTTCTACTCGAAACTCCTATGAAACAGGAACCAAATAAAGGCCATGTCCTCAATGGACATCATTTGGCTTTGAAAATGGCCATTGCACCGTGTTGTTTCTTATATTACATCACGATAGTTTCTTAGGTCATTTCTTGTTTCTTGAGATGAAAAAAAAACCAAAGAAATTGTGAAGATCCTTTCAAGAAATAAATGACCATTTCTCAATCATATCTCAACTATTTTTTATTTTATTCAGTGGTTGCTTACTTTGAGAGGAATTTGACACTTTTATAAGGAATATAACATAAAAACACAAAATGGGAAGGAATTGATGAGGTAGATGACCTTTAGTTGTTGTCAATTAAGAATTGATAATACACGATGCATGTTCTGTACTAAAAACTAGATTCCTTCCTGGAGTTAGGACACAGAGTATTGAATCAAAGTTGTAGTTTCTAACTTCTTGTATTGGTTCATCAATCTTGAAATTCAGACATTGTATGTCTTCATTGCTTCATGTTTGAATAATTTGCATCATATCGTACAATAGGAAATTAGGAATTATGATTATTATTACTTTATGGATTTGTTAAGTTACTTTGAAGTTTGCATGGTTTAGTGTGAAATTATTCTAGTGTGCCCCTAGGCCCAGGTGAAGGAATACCAAGGACTGAGAACCCTATTTTTTAAATGGTATTGTTTCTTATACTAAAAAACCCCTCAACATCACTTCTTATTAGTTCTTAACAATAGTGTTGTAAACAATTTGAGAATTGATATAGCAAAATCTCGCACTTCTCAAGATAATGTCCTAAAGCTAAAGTGTGATACCATGTGTAATTCAATAGCCCCATTGTCACCTCACCAACCTCTTTTCACTTCGGGCTAGCTCTCCTCCAACTCAAGGGGGGTTCTCCCTAGTAGATGTTAGGGATCTAATGGCCCAACCAAACCAAGTCAAGATCCCCCTAACTCTCTATGTTTACTACTATCAATCCAAATATTGAACAATAGGGTTAAACATGCATCCTGAAGATAAAATTTCCAGGGTATTTTTGGGTAATTTCAAAGGGAAAGTCCCCAAACACATATAATCAAGGAATTATAACGTGATTTCAAACATTAAATATCAACAAAATTGTTTAAAGGATATTGAAAGGAAAAGGTGATGGAAGATAGAAAGTGCCTTACTTAAATGCTCTAAGGATTTTTCAATAGTTGCTCCAAAAGCTTCACTTCAAGGCCCTTCAAGATCGTCTCCAACAATGCTATACCATCGGCTTCAACAATGTTGCTCCAAAAATGTCCTCAAGGTCTTCACAACAAGTTTACTAGAATTTTCTCCAACAATATATTCAATAAGGTCTTCATTGTCAACTCGTCTCTTGTTTGGGTGCCTTAATGTGCAATGACATGTTTCCAGGACTGAATTCAATGCAAGGCATATTTGAAACTCTAACTTTGTCTTCCGGTGTGTTATTAGAAATTATTTCAGTTTTCATTTTGTGTTTTCAAGTTTTTACATTTATAATTTTATTGCAATGTGGCAGACTGATCAGAGCAGTGCAGGAACAACCTCGAGACAGGATGATCGCGGAAAGAGGCCAGCGGAAGAACATGTAAAGTGCCAGCATTGCTCTATCTTCGGGTATTTTAGTTATTTACATAATTGAAATAATATTAATTTTGTTCAAATATGCAGACACCTAGCCATGGTACGCCTGATGATTCCCTCTTTGAGGAAGAGCTTTCTTCATCCCTATCTCCAGTGTTCTTGTTGCGAAAAAAGGCACAAGATGCAAGGTCAGAATTTAATACTTTGATAGACGCGCCTCAAACACCTGAAACAGAAGAGAGGATAAAAAAACTTATGAGCCAACTAGAAACATATCAGGTAATAATAAAAAGTCAAAAGGATATTTTTTTTGTTATGCATGAGATGAATTGTGATAGTTTGCTTTTTAATTTTTACATTGACTAAACTAACAAAAAGTTCTTTTTTATGTAGCATTTTCTGGCACTTTCTGAACCCGGTGTTGGTGGTAGTGGGACACAAGGGCAAGAGATTGCCCAAAAACCCTCTCATACACCTTCAACTCCTTTAGGTGCCAGCTAAGAAACACACCTTGCCCAAGCAGACACCCAGCCAACCGCTGAACGTGTTGGCAATGATGAGGTTGATATGGCCAACTACATTATTGCGTTTCCTGGAGCTACACGTGTCAGCTCCATAGGGACCATTAATGGCACGTTTTTGGTGAACAATGAAGGTGTCCCTATAAAGCACGCACAACTCCTAGGTAAATTTTAATATTTTAACTATTTCATGTACTTTATCTAAAACATATTTATCATGATTTTTATTTTTAAATTAATGATAATATCTTTTTTTTTTCTCTGTGTAGGAAACAATGAGTTCTCTGAGTTTTGGAAACTCTTATGATTAATGCAATTTTATTATTATACACACACAGGAGCAAATTCTGAGATTCAACTTTGAAAAAGAACATTCTTTATGATTCTATCAAACTTATTTTTTTAGATTATTGTTTAACTGAAGTTTTGTCAGATGAAAACAGGCCATTGTGATATTTAAATATTCTGGGGAACTTTCTGGAGACACAGTTACAGATTATTTCACAATCTTGACTCATCTCAGAATTCAGGTTCTGAAGAAATTGAGTCTGAAACATCAATCATGGAAAGAAAGAAAGTAGAAAGAAAGAGGAAAAAATGTAAACAGACTGAAGACAGTTACAACTTTAATTCAATAGCTTTAATTTTCTCTATGTCTAAAATAAAAGTGTGCTATGTCATATCTGACTTCAATATTTTGATGCTAGGTTGCCTGACACCTCAAAGGCAACCAAAGCTAGGATTGAAAGAAAGAGCCATCACAATCTAGGCCAGGGCGGCTACTTGAAATTAGCTGCAAGAATTGTAATTAAGTAGCTAAACATCTTATAATTAATTGTATCTCCTTCCAACGTTTTTGTAATCCTATCAAATATGATTAAAAATACACAATCATATGTAATGTAGGGTGATGACTTCGGAACAGAAACTACATAGGAAGATAAAAATATCGCTTTCCATTTCGGCTATCAAGCTGTAGTTGAACGTCGCAGAAGCTTGGGGCAGGTCCCAAGATCCAGAATGCCTGATAAGGTAAAAAATTAACCTTTCAATATGTTTGTTTTCGTCCATAAATTTAATGTCTAAAAAATTTGTTTAAATCAGGGGATCAGCATTCCCGACGAGGCAGATAACCCAGTTTTAGAGCCAGATGTAGATGATCCTCACGTGCAACCTGATCATTGTAGTGGGGACCAGGCCAACAATGCTACTATCAGTGAGGGCTGTGACGGTAATTAATTTCCACTTATAATTTTTTCTAATTATACCTTGATGGTTGTCCTTATAACGTTTTTTGTTTAAATGACATAGAATGTTTCCCTTGAGGATCTTACCACCAGAGAGGAAGACAGGGCAACAGTCCCAACGGCGACAACTGGTGCACCAGGTAAATAATCTCATTGCAATTTTTTTTATTAATATTACCGAACTAGTTCAATGATATTTAAAAACTGACAATTTAAATTTAATATTATCTGTTTTTGTAGGCGATGCCCCGTCACTGGATGAGACTAGACATCGTGACTACGCAACTAGGTCAGCGGCGACAACTGGTGCACCAGGTAAATAATCTCATTGCAATTTTTTTTATTAATATTACCGAACTAGTTCAATGATATTTAAAAACTGACAATTAAAATTTAATATTATCTGTTTTTTTAGGCGATGCCCCATCACTGGATGAGACCAGACATCGTGACTACGCAACTAGGTAAATTAAGCAACAAGCTGAATGCCTGGATCCAAAATCATTGCAATTTTTTTTTATTAATATTACCGAACTAGTTCAATGATATTTAAAAGCGACAATTAAAAATTAATATTATCTATTTTTGTAGGCAATGCCCCATCAACGGATGAGACGGATATGACTCGTAACTAGGTCAATGTGACAAGTAGTGCACCAGGTAAATAATCATTGCAATTTTTTTATTAATATTACCGAACTAGTTCAATGATATTTAAAAAATGACAATTAAAAATTTAATATTATCATTTTTTTGTAAGCGTGCAATCACTTTGGATGAGACGGGACATATTGACTACATTAACTAGATCCTTGATCTGGTCAAAGCATGAAAGCGAGATGACATGATGATATTGATGATGTAATTAGGAGCTTTAGAAATAGGAAGAAGAAAAAGAAAATTTGATAATGTAAAATATTGTATTATTATAAGACAAACGTAACCATACTTGGAACATTTTTTGCGTTATATAAAAAAATCATTTATCTTACTATTTTTATGTCAAGCATTAATTTCAATGTTTCCTTGCGTACTTTTTGTTGAATTATTTTTTTATTAGTTATTGAATATTTTTTTTATGCTCATGAAAGTAAAAAATGAAATATAGATTGGGTATTGGGGAATTGAGAGTGATGTGAGGGGGGGGCATAAGAGCTTCCACCTTCACGTGGTTGGCCCTGTTTAGTAGGGAATAATTTATTGGAGCGATTTAATCTTGGAGCAAACCTCCCTCGATCCAGCGTAGCAACAAAAAAGTCACTGTTGACTTAGTTGCTACTCTTTCAGATTGTGGGAGGCTTGTTCCAAGTTCATGCAACTCCAATAAATTGTTCTTGAAACGAAGAGGAGCTTATTTAGGTATGTTTTGACATTTTCAACATATGTTCTAACATTATCATAAGAATGCATCTTAGAGTAAAAAAATACTACATCAATTACTTGTATTTATTGTATAGATAATGATGGATTTTGATTGACTTGGCAGTGCAGGTACAAATCCTCTTGCATCATGAGCAATACAACTTGCAACCAGGGTCATGTCCAGGATATTTTTGCTTGTGCGCTTGACCAGGTTCACAATGTCACATTTTGTAAGTTCCTTTACAGTTCATAATTCAATATTAAGCTTGTTCATGATTATTATCTAGGTTTTTTGTATGTGTTTTTTCATCTATTTGATTGTAAGAAACTCTGCATGTTTCCTGTTGTTCACTATGATTTCTCCCATTACCACTCCCAGGATGAATCCAAATTTATTTTTACATAGGTTACTTTATTGTTAATATGATTTCTCCATTTACGATTTCATAGGTTACATCATGTAAAGTTGTCAATCTCAGGTTGGTGATGAGCTTTAGTTCTCCAGATTTGGGGCTTTTCTGATATTTTCTCCCTCATGTCATTCCCGCATCACCTCATTGTTTGAGCATGCCAATTGTCTACCACTTGTACCAATTGGCACATGTCAATCTCTGAGTGGTGCCACATTTCACCTATTTTCAGTGAGAGTTTAGGGTTTCTCTAACATAGCTTCAGAAATCCGATTCAATGCCTGCTTGAATATTGTCACATAATACTCATGGTTTGGATTGATGAGCATGTTATGAATGGTTGGTTGATTCATAAGAACCACCCATATAGTCATCTTGAGATATTTCATAAGTTTTCTCGGGTTTCCTTTTTCACCGTTTCTAGTGGGTGGGATGGTGTGGGGTGATCCATCAATACTGGTGCTCTTGTAGTAGGGAATTTTTTTTTTGGGGATATAAAGGAGAATTTGATGTAGATATCCCATTGGATGCATTCATATATGGGCACGAGAGGTCAAGAATTTAAATTAAAAATATGCAACCTCTAGCATGGCAACCTGAAGGCCACGAGAGACACTGGTTAAAGATTGTTTTGTGCTGGCCTTAATATAGTCGTGATTTCTTTCTATTATCTTAATGAAAATATATAGTCCAGTCTCATTAAAATGAGGATTGTGGTTGTATTTCTCTTTGGTTGTTTCTCTCTTAATGCTCCAGAAGTTGCCAAAAGTTGCGATAGTTGTTTAGTTTGCTTGTTACAACTTAAAAGTGGTTTTTAGCAATGGGAGTCATGTTTTTTAAGGTTCATACTAATATGAAGATATTGTAATTCTATATTCAGGATAAGAGAAGATGGCCTCTGCTTTGGGCAGTATGACAACAATTCCCACATCTACCTCATTGGGTAACAATGGAAAGGGGAAGAAGTTGGGTGCAATGTTTGATAATTATGGCAGACAATTGTCTTCTCTTTCAGTTTTTTCACCCATTTCCTTTAATCACTCAAGCAGAAGAGGGACTCTGAGATTACGCGACAGAGAGAAGGTATTTAATACAAGAGCTATGGAAAAGGAGTTGTACTTCAACAAGGATGGCTCAGTGACAAAAAAATTGCAGGTCAGAGAAAAAATTATGTTTAAAGGAAGGTCACCCGCACGTGAAACTTCACTGCGGTGGATCTTTCCTTGTCCACTTATATTCGATTTTAATGTGTTATTTTAATTTTTCATGGAGGGTTGTTTTGGCATATGGTCTAGCATTCAATTGCACACTTACCGAAAGCATTGTCAATTTGTCTTGCAGGCGGTGTGAACAAACTTGTTG
The DNA here is from genome assembly GCA_034641835.2 of Pinus albicaulis. Lineage (NCBI taxonomy): Eukaryota > Viridiplantae > Streptophyta > Pinopsida > Pinales > Pinaceae > Pinus > Pinus albicaulis. The sequence continues at coordinate 780,349,028 of CM076584.1, forward strand.
ATCTTGTTGGAGTCACCCTTGGGGCGAAGGGAAAAATGTTGTCTTGGAGAGCAAGCATGGTTATCCGAAAATAGTTAATGATGGTGTGACAGTAGCTAAGGAGGTAATTTGTAGATGTGTGCTCTGGTTTTCTTTTTAACGTTGTATTAGTTCCCCCTCTTAAATGTCTTAGATTTGGTAGGCATAATTTGAAAACTCAAAGGTGAAAGAAAACATATTTGTTACCCAGTGGTCTACTTGGCCTATGGACTAGCCACATTAGAGTAATGCATAAATATTTTCACAACAATAAAAGGAAAGGGTTATGGCCGAGTCAAATTTTATTGTTATTGACAGTGTAATGAAATGTATCTCAATGCTATGGTTTTGGCCTTTTTATTGGTTGAATTAGAGGACCCAGTTGAAAATATTGGGGCCAAGTTGGTAAGGTAAGCTGCGACAAAGACAAATGATTTAGCTTGGGATGGAACCACAACATCTGTTGTTCTTGCACATGTTGGAATATTGAAAAATTCTAGAACAATGAATGGAGAATAAATCTCCCTTCTTTTAACACAGAGAAAACAAAAATTTCTTTGACAGGAGACAAAGTTTCAATACTTTGAAAGCAAACTTCTATTCCCTTCAATAACTCAAAAAAAAACTATTACACTTCTTCCTCACTGAGAGGGATTACAAAATTATGACTGCTACAAAATGCAGTGCATAAAACCAACTCACTGTTTGTTCAAAACAAACATACTCTGTCTCTAAAACACTCTGCTGTGTTTTTCACTTTCGCACTGCTGTGCATACACACTTAAAAAGTTACACTTAGTCTTTCACTTTTTACACACTGCTGTGTAATAAAAAATTTACGTACTGTCTATAAAAAAAACTACTAAGATTTTTTTTCCTTTCTATTTTTATATGTCGTAACATATAAAACATATTATAATAAACCCTCTTTAAAAAAAAAAAAAATTAAAACTAAATTCTATGGCCCACCTTTCATTTCGCATATGATATATATATAACATATGTTTAAAACATATGTATATATTAAAGCATACATAAAATTAAATTATCAAAACATTAAAGAACCCTTTCCGTTGGACTTCAAAAGTCTGAATAGATTGAATTTCAAACCAAATTCGTGTTCCAAAATGGGATGCTGACGTCTGCCTAATTTGTAACGCGAATTCTCAATCCAATGTGCCTTATAAAAAATTCGGGTCCGATTTTCAGGTTTTCAGATTCCCTTCAATTTCATGCAATCCAATATTAATGCTCCACGTGTCCTCCTTTTGAATTTACAAAACTGGGGGGTAAATTTCTGTTTGTTTAATTTCTGGTTGGTGAATTGCATTAATGCTGGTTGTTGTGTTTAAATACAATCCTGTACAGAAATATGGCTGCGGCCGTCTACAAAAAAAACTTGCAGGAATTTTAAATGCTGAATTAAATTTTTGGATGGCGTGCAAGCAACCTCCAAAAAAAAATGTTGCTGCTGCATCCGTCCTTCTGCTGCAGCAGTTGAAGTTAAAATTCAACAGCACAGGGTTTAATAAGTGAGGGTGTAAAGGTAACTTTTTGTCGATAGTATTGGATTAATATCATCTATTCATTTTTGTAGGGTCTTATGGTGTTTGGTTTTTTAGTTTTGGGTTGGGCTTATTGAGTCTAAGATAGTTTTTGAGTGAAAAAATTGTTATCAGGTATTAAAAAATTTTGGTTCTTTTGTCAAAATTTATGAGCTTGTTAGGAAATACAAAACTGACAATGGTTGTATCTTAAATTTGTGGAAAATAATTTGAAATGAAACCTTTTTGTTTAGGTTGTTGCAACAGGTGCAAACCTCGTTCAAATTACTAGGGGCATTGACAAGACAATAAAGGCCCTTGTTTCGGAACTCAAAATTTTGTCAAAGGAGGTAAACACTTGCCTTTTGAGTAGGCTGGTTTTCCTTTTTGCTGATGGTTTGGTGTATCTAATTGAATTAGTTGCCTAAGGTATTTTTGGTTGCAAATTCCTTTTCATTTTTCATACAGTATTGGCCTTGTGGAATACATTTGATTGTGTGGTCTTGTTAGATCTACAACATTTGTAGTTGTTTAGTATTATGGCCGAGGTGCACTTTTATTATGGAAATAGTTGATGCAATATTGTCATTTAATCCTTAATGCAGGGTAGCATGTTGAGAAGTTTCTTGTGAAACATTTGGTATTCAAAATGACACTTGATCCTATATAGCATCATGCACTTGACTTCAAAATTCATATTCAAAGTGTGCCAGACAATTCTTGCAAAATTTCAAATATTTATGTTGTTTTAAACCATTATATTTTTCATGTATTGGATGCTGAAAATGTGAAAAAGACTTTGGTATGAAAACAACTGGTGAATAATTTCTAGCAAAACAACCACTTCCATGACATGATTTAGAAGTAGAACATATGTACTTATGAAGCATAGAAAGATATCCTTGATGCATTGTCAATGTTTGGCTAGGGTTATTTTTGGAGAAAATAACTCCTTATTCCTAGAATAGTGATCTTCAATACAAGTAAATTCTAGAGAAGAGAGATCATCATGTGACATAAACCTATTAACAAAAGTGAACAGGGAATGATTATTAATTATGGCATACTAAGTTGTCAGTGATTTTGACTATTTATCTTTAACATGTAAAAATGTTAAATTCCAAACTTACATCATCATGGTTTGGCATCATGAGCTTGACTAATTGTCCACCATGCTCATAATTTCATTGTTGTATTCATATCTATAAACAACATTTCAAATAATAATAATAAAAGTTCTATAAGAAAAATCTAGACCTCCATGCTGCTGCTCCTTGTGAGACAAAGTCAAAATTGCATTACACAATCTGACACATAAGAATCTCCTATATCCCGGTGGTATGTATCCAAATTATTATAATAGTGTCTTCAAGACTTATGTTGACATTTCCAATGAGATATTTAAGCAATGAAAGATGGAGCCTTATTCATTGTTGTATATGTAACAATATTTTATTAATATAAATATTGATGGTTTTGTCTTTCTGAAAATGAAATGTAAAAATAATTTATTGTGGTCAATTGAAAAGTTTTTTTTTTAAAGCTTTTCATTATGGAAGGGCGACATAGATATATGCCCTTCTAATTGAAATTCGGACTTGCCCTTCAAATTTGATCACCGTGTGGGACCTTAACAAACAATAAAACTATTCCGCCGCGCGTTATATAAAACATATAACAAAACCTTTGTCAAAACTTCAAACGAACCCTTTAGCCGTGGGTATTTCATCACGAATTGATCATTTTACCATGTAACTTCTTCTAGAGGAATATTCTTCCACTTGATTAGGTACTTCATAATGGTTATATGTCAAAGAGATACAAAATGTTTATCTATAACTTTTTGTGGTTCAAGAATCAACTTTAATTCTTCATCTAATTTTGGAAGTTCTATTTACATTGGCATATTTTTTCCCAAAACCTTTTTAGGCAAGATACATGAAAAACCTTATGAATGCAAGAAGAAGGAAAATATAACTTCTATACCACTTGTGCAATCCTATGAATAATTATTTAGGGCCATAACATTTTTGAGCTAATTCTTTATTCTTCTTTCTCTTGAATGAAGATTGCTTATAATGCTATAATCTAAAAAATACCCAATTACCCTCCTCAAATTATCTTTCACTTCAATGTTGTTCCCTTTGTTTTTTTATCATGTTTCATGTCATTTGAAGGTTTTCCATAATAATTTTCAAAGTTTCTTTAGTATTTTCCATATGTGACTCTGTTTCCTATACTTTGGACTTATCTTGCAAAATGTATGGGATACTAGGAGTTGGATATCCATAAAGGGCCTTAAATGGGGAAATTTTAGTAGATGTGTGATAGGTAGTATCATATTACCATTCTTCCTTGACGAACCCACTTCATCTATTAAGATTGCTTTTCTAAAGAGTAACATTGTAGATAACCTTAAAAACATTTGTTAACTATTTTTGTTTGACCATTTGATTGTGTTTGATATGTAGAACTCATGGCAACTAGTGTTTCTCCACTCATATTAAATAATTATTTCCAAAAGTTTCTTGTTACTATTACTTTAGGAAAACCATGAAGACTATGAATTTCTTTCACAGACACTTCTGCCACTTGGCTTTTTGTTTATGTACTTTGAGCTCTACAAAAAAAATCTACAAAATTTGTCTATATAAATTACCACAAAAATGTAATACTTACCTTTATATTTCAGTAACCCTGTAATAAAGTCTATTGATATATCTTCTAGTCTTTGAATATGTATGTGGAATGGTTGAAGTAACCCTAGAGATTTTACTATCTCTCTTTTATTTATTATGCAAACCCGACCTTCTCTTACAAAATTTTGAATATCTTTCTTCATTCCTTCCAAAAATATATTTTTTGATCCTTTGAGATGTTTTAAGGAACCCCGCGTCCTACCATCAGAGAGACATGGGACTCCCTTAATATTTGTTTATTCAAATATGCTTGCGTGCATAAAAATATTCTACATTTGCACCAAAGTATATCTCTTTCACTCCCAATGCTCCATAGAGTTCATCCCATCCTTTATAAATTTTAGTTTTTGTTTAGTACTATTGTCATTTTTCCATTATGGCAAGCTTCTTCTAGCTACCTAGGAATAGAAAATGTAATTGGATATAAATTTGAGGCCTCTTCTATTTTAGAAAGAACATCATGTACTAAATTTTCCTTACCCTTTTTGCAGATTATCTCAAAATTAAAACTTTGCATTTTTTCTCCTCATTTTTGTTAATCTTCTAATGAAAATCATAGCTTCAAAAAATAATTTATGCTATCATGGTATATATTGACTTTAAAGTACCTCCCAATGATATACTATCCTCATTTTTTATTGCATGTAATATTTCTTCCATTTATTTTTCATACGTAGATTTCACCAAATATTTTCTTTGAATTCCTTGCTTTTAAAAGCCAATGATATCCCTTATTGTGTTAATGTTACATAAATTCCTTGTCCTAGTGCCTCACACTGTACTGTGAATGTTTTACCAAAATTAGGTGCAACCGATGTTGGTGTAGAAGACATGGCATCCATTAAAAGAGAGAATGCCAAAGTAGCCTCATCATTCCATATAAATGATATTTTCTTCAAGAGATATGTGAGTGGACTTGAAATGCATGCATAATTCTTAACAAATTATCAATAATATCATGTAAGTCTAAAAAATCTTCTAATAACCTTGATTTTCTTAGGAATAGGTCATTTTGTAATAGCTTGCATCTTTTGAGGCTCCAACTTCACTCCTTCCTTTAAAACAATATGAACCAAATACTCAAATTCTTATTTCCCAAAAGCACATTTGGATATTTTCACATAAAAATGATTGTTCTCAATAATTTATATAAATTTTCCACATGTTTACTAGTGTGGTATTCCCATGATTTATTATAAATATGTGTATTATCAAAGAAAACCAACACAAATTTTATAATATGGGATCAAACAAAATTGTTCTTAAGTCGAGCCCGCCAGACTTCAAATGGCGATAAACCATAATTCAAACCAAATTCACGTTCCAAAATAGCCTGCTGACGTCGGCCAATTTTGTGACGCGAAAACCAAATGAATTCCTCCCTAATCTTTTTCGGGTCCGAAGTTGGGCTGGCGTACGGAGGGAGAGTTGTGACGCGAATTTCTTATCAAATTCGCCCTAATCTTTTTCGGGTCCGGATTTCCACTGCGCGAGCGGCCCAAACAAAGATCCACTCCAATCAATTTCTGCCACGTGTCCTCAATCAAAACTTGCCCTGCTCCCGGCTGCGGGTGCATTCGATGGCGTTTAAGGCAATGGGACATGGATGTGGCGATTTCATATCAATCGCATTAAGTTTTAACGTTGTTCAATTAAGTTCCAAGGTTTTCACATCTAATCGCATTAAGTTTTAACACTGTTCAAGATCGGACCTCCACTCCTGTTAGCGATTCTGCATGCTCCAATATGATCCGGCCTTCGGCTCTCATTAATGATCAGAGATTAATTATGACGGGTGTCCTTCAATTGCATTGTAGTCGGGTCGATAAAATGGCATTTCGCTATGGTTTTTCAGACGAGTCGGTTGCTGGGTTACACTGCCTTATCACTGTGATGAGAAGGAGAAGTGGCCAGCTAAACTGCTGCGTAGAACTTGCTGCATATATACATTTCTCTCGGTTTGGTCCTTGTCTGTCTTCCTCTGTTTCTTGGAATTTTTCTTCTCCGTCTCCTCTTGTGCCCACTGCTAGTGATACTGCACCCATGCCTCGCCTGCGTCAAAGGATGCATTGCCACAGTGGGAGCACTAGAGGTCAACCTTTGCGCGCTCCCTCCAGCCCCTCAACCGAGTCGTATTCCAGCCAGTCCAGTGATTATTACGCAGGTCGCTATCCAAATACTAGGAGTGGGCGGGGTTGGGTTGTAGGATCTGGCCATCGTATGGATTCCCCTGCTCATCGTTTCCCCATCGCTAGTTCACCTTCTCCCTCGACGCGCACTACACAATTTTCCTTTAATTGCTCTCTCAACCGCCCACGAATCACAGCTTCAGTCACTGTGGTTTTCTACGAGGAGGCCCAAACAGAGGAATAATGCACCCATCCGGCGGGTCTGAGCTTGGAAAAATTCGGCCAGCATTCGAGCCTTCAGGAGGGGAGCTGTGGCATGAATGTGGAGGTAGCACCTAGCGATCTTGGACCTTCCGAAGGATGGTGCCGAATCATCGAGGAGCCGGAGGAGCGGCCCACTTAATTGAGCTGCTTTTAGATTATTTTACTGTGCTGGACCTTTGTAATATTTTTTAATTCTGTAAATTAAACGTTCAATACTGGTTTCCCCGTATGAGGGCAGTCTTCTTAATTTTTTGATTTTTTGATGACAAATTTGCCATGAGTCTGGGCAATGATTTTGACTTCGGTGTAATTTTATTCCCACTGTTAATAGATTAACTTTACTTAGAAAAAAAAATGTTTCCCTGTTTCTATTTTAAACTTGTTTTTTGAAATACAGAGCCATGTTTATATGGTCTACGTATTATACTCTTTCTCTGTATATCTACAGGAACCTTTTTGCTATGAACAGGGTGGATGTTGTAGCGGGCTACTAATGGAAACAAGCGAGCCTAAACCTTACATCTCGGATGCAACAGATGGTTACCAATTTTGGAATCAAGTGAGCCTGATCTTACAAGCGAGCCTGGGTTTCTGCAGATGGTTTTTATTTCTGGGAACAAGCGAGCCAGAACATACAATCGACCCTAGGTTTATACATATTTTTGCTCTATCATGGATGCTTTTTGTGTGAGGTGTATATCAACAGTACATGTCTCTGCACATTTCCTGTATCCGCTTTATGATACTATTTTATGTGTTGACAGGTTATCACTCTGCTTTCAAAACTAGTGATGCTGGTTTATTGATATGGTCTGATGGTATTTTTATATTTTGGACATATCACACTCCTCACATGATTAGCGTTTTTCTCTGTTCAAGGATTTTAGGTACTTTAATTTGTATTTGGAACAATGGACGTCGGTACTCTATCTGTTGCTTTACTATTCTACATACTGCTATTTCACTTTCTTATAGATGCCTCGGGCATATTTGGATGCTTTCTCAGATTTGTCGATAATCTCCATGTGGACCGTTACTGGGTTTTATATCATGTCACTGTATGTGACATGGGGTATTTTTCTATCATTGTCTGGGGTGGGACTTCCACTTTTCTGGATGGATATTTGGGTTCCAATCTTCAGATGTGAAAATGTAATGACTTCATGGACTGTTTTACTTCATATAATATATTCAAAATAGCATTTTTTCTCTTATGAAAAAAAAATGATTAATGTTTATCATTCTGCCTTCAAAACTAGCGATCTTTGGTTTATTGATATGGTCACGATGATCTTGCATATTTGGACATATCCACACTCCTCACATGATTAGCATTTTTCTTTGTTCAAGGATTTTGGGTACTTTAATTTATATTTGGAACAATGGACGTGGGTACTCTGCTCATTTGCTTTTACTATTCTACATACTGCTATTTCACTTTCTTATAGATGCCTCGGGCATATTTGGATGCTTTCTCGGATTGTCGATAATCTCCATGTGGACCGTTAACGGGTTTTATATCATGTCCATGTGACATGGGGTATTTTTCTATCATTTTTACGGTGGGACTTCCCCACTTTCTAGATGGATAGGGTTCCAATCTTCAGATGTGAAAATACCAATGACTTCATGGACTGTTTTACTTCATATAATATATTCAAAACAATGTTTTTCCTCTTTTAAAGTTTCATTTTTTTTTTTAAATTGAACCCGCCGTCGCTATACCGATGCCTTGTAAGTGTCGGAATTGCGACAGCTTAAAAATGTCGGAAGAGTGACAGTATAAAAACGTCAGATGAGCGACGTTCAAAACGTCGGACCACATTTCGTCAGAATTGCGACAGTTTACAAACGTTGGAAGAGCGATGTTCAAAACGTCGGACCACATTTCGTCGGAATTGCGATAACTTACAAACGTCGGAATAGCGACGTCCAAAACGTCGGACCACATTGCGTCGGAATTGCAACAATTTACAAACGTCGGAAGAGCGACATTCAAAACGTCGGATCACATTTCGTCGTAATTGTGACAGTTTACAAACGTCGGAAGAGCGACGTTCAAACATCGGACCACATTTCGTCGGAAGTGCGACAGTTTACAAACGTCAGAAGTGCGACGGTTTGGGAAACGTCGGAAGAGTGACACTTGTTTGGAAGCGACGGAAAAACTGTCGATAGTGCGACACTTTTTAAGTGCGTCGGAACTGTGATGGTATGGCAAACCACGTTTTTCCCGCCCTCGAATTGTCGCTCTTGCGACGACTATGTGTCGGAATAACGACGAATTGGCCGTCGGAAATTCCGCCAAATTTTCTAGTGAAAATTGTTATTCAAAGAAGTTTTTAGACTCCATGGAATACCTAAAAATATAGTGAGTGATTAGGACTACATATTAATGAGAGAATTTTGGCAGGAAATATTCAATCTAGTGGGAACATAATTAACAACAAGCACTAGCTATCATTTGTAAACAGATGTCCAAATAGAGAATGTGAATAAATGGATTGATGGTTACTTTCGTAACTACATGACTGGTGAGAAAAAGGCATGGATCAAATGTTTGTACCTTTGGAAGCATTTTTACAACACCACTTATCACCTGTCTACTGGGATGACACCTTTCAAATCACTATATGGATATGATGCCCCATCTTTTATCAATATGGATTCTGGAGATAACACGACCTCATTAGCTAAATATTAGATACAAGAAAGTTAGGACATTCTCAGGACACTCAAAGAAAACATGTAGCTTGCAAAAAACCATCAAAATATGTATGTAAACCAACATCGAAGGGAATGCACCTTTGAGGTAGAAGACCACATTTTCTTGAGATTGAAACCATATAGGCAATCTATACCAAGAAAAATGATGCAAGAAAGCTAAATTCAAGGTTTTATAGACCTTACAAAGTTCTCTAAAGGGTTTGTGAAATGGTATATGAGTTAGAATTACCAAAAGAAAGCATAATTCATAAAATATATCATGCATCATACCCCAAGAAGGTTGTCGGGTAGGTCACTACTTCTATTTAAATGCCCCCCTTAGATGAAGAAGGAAAATTGGAAATAATTCCATAATATATCATGGTAGTATGAGAAAAGAAATTGAGGGGCAGAGTAATTTCATAATATCTTATTAGATGGAAGAATATACTGGAATAATATGCCACATGGGAAGGAGAATGAGTTTTATAACATCCAAATTTTCAATTTATTGAGGGAAATAAATTTCAAGAAAGGGGACTGCAATTTCCTTTCCCAATTGATTAGTTGAGGAAAGAAGAAATAACCTATCTAGCCCCATAGGATATAGTCTTGATAAAGAGGTAAAACCTAATTTTTCTAATGTTGGGTAAACATTGTGCAAATATTGGGTCAGTTGGGGAAAAAGAGCCCAAAATTGGGGGTTGCGTACACAACCCTTCACATGTGGAAGCCCATGGAGAGAACTATTAACAGAGGAGAGTTGAAATCAAATTGGCATCATCAATTTGGATAAAAAACATCTATTTTATTGAGTTGCGGCTTTGAGGGTTTTAAAACTCCTTTTCCTCTACTAATTTCGGTGGTGAAAGATCCACCCTAATTAGTAAAATTATTTATTTTATCCTTTATTATGTTCTTGAAAGTAGGGAATTTATCTATCTAGAAGACATCACAGTGTTTGTGGAAAATCTTAGGCAAGGAATCGAAATATCTCCTGGAGTTGTGCGAGTATTATCTTTAGAAAATGGTGGAATCCTAAGAAATAATTTTGGCCTAGTTTGAGGCCAGTTCATCCTTGCTTGTGACTAGTTTATGAGCCACATTTCAGCCCTACAACCTAACTCTGAGACAAGATCCCCCCTGCCTCTCTAAGGAAAAAATTTGGGTTCTTCTATGTGACAGTCTAGATCCTCCTACAACCAACTTCTAAGGCATAATTTGGACCTGTGTCCTAGTTCTAACATAGGATTTGGCCCCCATCCTCTTAGACTAAATTTGGATTTTTTCTCTATGACAGTTTGAATCTTCTTGAGGCCAAGTGTGATCAATCCTTGAGGAAAAAATTTAGCCATCCTTTCTAAGACTTGTACAGTCATTTCTGAGGTAGTTCAACCCTATTCTTCAGGAAAAGTTTGGTGGGTTTTGAACCACCCATGTAGCAGAATTCAGAAGTTTCTAGAGACTATTCTCTCACCTTCAGACAAGGTGCTTGGATCCATGAAGTCAGAAGAACAGGTTGTATATAATTAGTGATAGGTTCTCTGAATTTTATAGTATTGTATTATTGTTGAATTTTGAGTTGACTATAAGTTCAGTTTGGCAGGAAGAGAGCCCTAGAATTTTTTATTTATTTATTTATTTATGTTGAAGGATTATACTATCATTGAATTTTTTAATTACTGGATTTTTAAGGACCTTATTGTTTATTCATGTATTACTACTATTGAATGGATTGTGATTTAAATTTTGAATAAGTAAAGTAATTATATTAGAAACCCTACTTTCTAATCAAACCCTAAGGGAAAAATTACTCTAGGATAGTACACCACACTAGGGCATGTCAACAACCACTCCTATTTGGTGTTTACGGATATATTAATCCAAAGGTCTGATAAGAAAAATCTAGATTTTCATTTTAGAGAGTTGGAAAAACTTAAACAAACAAGGATGCCAAATAGTTACATGGAGTTTCAAAGGTTAGTAGTGATGGTGACAGACATATCCCAGAAATGGTTGGTAATATTAATCTTGGAAGGGTTAAGTGATCCATTGTGTGACTCGGTAAGAGATTTTAATTCTATCACACTTTAGGACATCATTGCTAAAACTAGAGAGATGCAATGCCTATTGGATTGATTTGGGATGACCCATGTTCAATCTATACTGCACATGAAAAAAACCATCAATCACTCGCAATTTCGGAAATGACCTGCAAGTAGATCACAGTCTCCTTTAAAGTGACTATGGGAGGATGTAGAACCCGATTTTTGCAGCCTTGAGGGACTAGGGGATGTGGTATTATTACGTTTTCTTAACCTTAACTGATACAGGTGGATATTGGTGGCCACACACAGATTCAAATAGGATTCCCACCATTGTTTCTTTCAATTTTTCAATTTCCTTAATTGTAGCAAAATTTACTATTTTTGGTAGTTTTCTGTGTCTTGAACTTCTGAAGATGTTTTGAGGTCCTAAACAATGTTTTTTGGGAAAACCAGGACAAAATGGGTGTTAAATAGATGTTTATCACTTGAAATTTATAGTCCTCGGAGAAGAAATTAACACAGAAGATGCGAGACTTTGGATCTGCGAATCAGAAGCAAGGGAAAGGTGCCCCCAAACCGCAGAGCAAAGGACAAAGTCAAGGCGAGGCATCCCAGGACAACCTGCAAAAGCTACAAGAGAATAAAAACACCGCCAATCCAAATAAGGACACATGGAAGTGGTGTAAGTTCCATAAGAGCTCCACCCACAACACAAGTGAGTGTTGGGCCAAGCAATCATTGGTGGCCAAGATGAAGGATTCTGAATCAGATGTGTGTTTCGAATTTGAGTTAGAACCAAACAAGGGGAATGAAAAAGGCAATAATATTATCGATGCAGAGCCCAATGCCATTATTTCCACCACCAAGATATAGAAGGAGGAACCTAAAGATTCAGAGGAGGGAGAGCACCTCTTCCACTCATAAATGTGGGTGAAGGGTTCCCCACCGCAGTTCACTGTCGACAACGGGAGTCAAAATAAATTAATTTCAGAAGAGGTTGTGAAGCGGCTGGGCTTTCCAACCACAACACACCCACATCCGTACACCATCAAGTGGCTTCACCAAGGATGGGATCTTCAAATCATCCAACAATTTCGACTTCCCTACAACATCAAGCCCTTCACGGATGAGGTATTATGTGATACTTCTCATCATGATTTTTTTGATGTATTATTAGGCCAAACATACTTGCGGAAGCGACATGTTGTGTATAAGTATAGGCCTCACATTTTTATCATTACTTTGGGAAATAATTTATAGAGGATACCAGAGGTATAAATGGCTACTGTCATCTCTTTGATCACTACAAAACAATGCAGTAATCTAATTTCAAAATCCGGGAAATTTGTTTTCTTGATGATCTGCCCTCAGGGCAAGAATAATATTGTAGCCACAACCTTCAGACATGGCTCTTCTGTACGACAAAAATATACGGACAAGGTCATGGAGGAGTACAAGGATGTCTTTACCTCACCTGCAGGGGTATCTTTGGATTGTCAGGTCAAGCACTCCATCTATCTAACCCTAGGCACGCCGCTACCCAATGGATCGATCTATCGACGCTATATTCTGGAGAACGATGAAATCAAGAGGAAGATTTAAGATTTGATGCAGAAAAGTCACATCAGATCAAATTCAGCACCCTACGGGAGCCCGATCGTGTTGGTGCAGAATAAGGATGGTACTTGGAGACTTTGTATTGACTATTGGGCGTTGAACAACATCAATGTTTGGAATATGTATCTGATCCCACAGATTGATGACCTTCTGGACCAACTCAAGGGGGCCAAATATTTTAGCAAGATTGACTTGAAGTCTGGGTATCACTAGGTACCAATCAAGCCCTCTGATGTGTGGAAGACTACCTTCAAATCCAAGGAGGACCTTTTGTTGTTCAATGGTTTTCATTGATGTTAACCCAAGAAACACCAAGGGCTACCCTGATATTGCATGGGAATTTTTACTTGAAAAATTACTCTCTTCTGAGTCAAGGATATTTGGGATGGTTTCTATTTGTCAAGATGTTTCCGTTGATATATGGCACGCCACATAATTCTTCACGGTTTGAGAGATATTCGTGTTTGAAGTTAGTAACCCTAGTCAGTGGGCTAAAACCCCATGGGGTTGTGGCATGAAACTAATCATTGGTTGTAGTCATTTAATATTCAATAATTATTTAATTTTTAAGCTCCTAAAATCCCTCCACATTCACTTGTTGAATATCCTATCAACCTAAGCATTTATATAAATTGTGATCCTCATATCCTTCTCATGTAAGGATTTCGCTAATAAAAACAAGAGATCGTGGAATTTTAGCTATAAATTTATTATGAAAAGTCTTAGATACTGAAATTAAAAACCCAATTAGGTGAAATCTAGATGAAGCTTGTGTCCTAATTTTATATCTTGGTTCAATATATTTTTGGAGGTACGATATGTGTAACTTAGGGTTTTTGCAGGCTTCTAAATTTCATCTCAAAGAAGTGACCTTGGGAAAATTGTCATAAATCTCTCTCTGAGAAGTGGATTGGAATTATGTAAATATTGGTGGATAGTGCACGGAATTTATTTTTTTGGGTATAAATTTCAGAGCCAAAGGAGGAAACAATGACACTTGGAATGTCGTACAAGTTTGCTCTACTGAACTATTCCATAATTCGGGCATTGTGAGAGATTGGGCATAACTTTGTCTTGAAGAAACCAAATTGGGTCAGACATGTGGCATTGGAAAGAAGACATAGAGGGCTACTATAGGACCGAAGATAACATATTGGGAATAAGAAATCGCATAGATACATAATATTCAATGTCGAGCTCCTAGAAGGAAATAAAAATGTAGATCATGTGCTGTCAAAGGTTGCAGAGGACCATAATTTATAGGGCAGCAAAGAAAAGAAAGGTGCAACAAAATGATGTAGAAGAGGTAAGATCTAGGTAAGTATCTTCTGTATATGCGTGCTCATCTCTTAATTGCATTAGGTTCTTTGTATTCTAATTTGTTGTTTTTTGTTTAGCACTGACATATGCTCTACAGGATAAGGTAAGTTTTTCTATTATCATGTCATGGGTATTTCCTTGAAGAATTTTTGCAGGTATTATATATTCATCAAGATAAGACTCAATGCATGATCTAATGTTCTGAAGAGTGAGAAAGGGTAGCATGAAAAGAGCAGCAATCAAGGTGAATAACAACAACAATAAGTTCACCACATGAATTCTTCAAGTGGGTAACACTGCATACTATCATTGTACTTAGTCATTGTAAAATTCGTACAAGTGCCTATCTGCCAAAATTTGAAGAGGCAGTGTCGGGAGGTCTAGGATCATCATTAGGTGGTTGTGTCATAGTTGGGGTTATGGTCTAGTGTGTCTTCTTCTTCTATGCCATTCTATATCATTGTAAAGTGGACCATTTTCCTTGGTATGTAAGTACATTATTCTTTTATTCTTCTATAGGATGGTAGGGTGGTGCTAGGTGTTGGGTCATGAAAAAGGTACATTTTACCCTCATGATTTACTTGATTTATTATTAACTTTAATATGTTTTCCTTCATTTTGGGAGTAAATCTAGAAGAATTCATTATAAACAAAGGCTAAAACTAATTATTAATAAATAATGTAATTATGAAGGAAAAAGGCTAACTTCCACTGTTTTTAGGTGCAAGAAATCCAAACTGATTAACCGCTGTCAAAACGATTGAATATCGCCGCCCAAAAAAATGAAAATGATTTCATTTCTATTTATGCAGGCCAACAAGAATCAAGGAGGGCCTCGCTCATTCTATAGCCAGACTGTTAGACAACTACGAAATCCTCAGAATCTCCTAATCTCAAGGATTATCCTTTATCTGTTCTGTTTCTATGTAAAGATATAAAAGATCAATAGATGGAATAGAATTGGGGTTGATTATCCATTTGATGTAATTGTATTTTACTTGTATTCAGTCTGAAAAAGACGCCTTCATGCTCAACGATGTTGTACTCTGACTGTTAAATTTAATAACAGAGATGTTGGATTTTCCATAATCATATTCTGAAAATCATCCAGTAGAGACTTCTGGAGATCCTGGGCCCAATCGCTAGGATTTCTACTGCTGTCTTGTATTATACTCTCATT
The DNA here is from genome assembly GCA_034641835.2 of Pinus albicaulis. NCBI lineage: Eukaryota > Viridiplantae > Streptophyta > Pinopsida > Pinales > Pinaceae > Pinus > Pinus albicaulis. The sequence continues at coordinate 780,364,553 of CM076584.1, forward strand.
TCCATGTTTTATAATTAATCATTTCTATGTTTTAGAGAATTCATAATTGATTCGAATTTCATCAGCGTTGAGTGGTTTGTATCTTATTGAATTAAAGTCTTAATTTTTTTCATTTACTTCATGAATGTTATTTCTCGCAAGTCATTTGAATAACTAGATTGTTGTTCATTTAGAGTGAGTTTGTGAGATGATCAACCATTGATAATTTCAATTTCAGAACGTGACTGTTTACTTGATGTTCAGTTACTGGAGTATTCCTTGCCTAATTAATAGATTGCTATAGATGTTAATAGATTGATGTATATGTTAGTCCGTGATTATGATTCAGTGTGAATTCCTTCAAGTTTTCATTTCCATCTGCTTGCATAGAACATATTATAATTAAGTTGAGTTAATTGGTTGAAGTTATTTAATGATTTATTTTATTTCTTTGATTGAACTTTAAGAAATAGTTTTTCCTTCTGCAACGATTTCGATTTAATAACCTCTAGTTTCACTTGCATATACTGTGATGAACACTCTTGAAATAAAAAGACTTACCCTGCGTTGATGATTAATGTAGGCATTAGGATAGTTTTTAAATTGACATATTAGTGAGACAACACTAGGCTTGTGCATAAAGTCACCAACAGGTTCAAGCCTGTGAAAAATTTAGGGTGGTAGGGTGGCGCTAGGGTGAGTTGTAGCTCATTGGGTGTTGGGGTATCTTTTCAGTTGAATACTGAAGAATCTCGGGCGTTGGAGTGTCCATGAAGTGGGAGCTGGAGAAGAATTATTTTCTAGATTCTAGGAATTTGGAGCTTTATTTTCAATTGAAGTTAAATATTAAAGAATTATTAGAAAATAATTCAGGTGGTTTTTTCCCCGGAGGGGGTTTCCACCTTAAAAACTGTGTGCATTTGTGTTCCTTTTGTTTACTGCTATCATTGTAAAAACACTGATAATAATTGAAGATTAACTAATGCTCTGAAAGATTAATAATAATACTAATCGAAAGGAATATTGATTCACCCCCCCCCCACCCTCAGTATTTCCAATAATTGGAATCAAAGCTTGGTTCCTTCAATAGCAGTTTCACAACTAGAAGGAGGTCATGAAGCATACCAAGAATGTTGTATCTCTATTCAATGAAAATAATTATGCACTCTGGAAAGGAAGAATAGAGGTCTATCTCTTGGCGCAAGGTTATGAAGTATGGGACATCATTCAAAATGGTTGTACACCAACTACAGATGAACAGGGTAAGAAGAATTTTATAAATGATGCAAAAGAAAAGAATATTATTATCAGTGGACTTATTGAATTTTCTTATCATAAGGTGTTGGGTTGTAAAACTGCCAAAAATGTATGGGAAAATATTGAGAATATATATGCAGGTGACTCAAATGTCAAAGAAGAAAAGCTTAAAATCTACAGATAAAAATTTGAGAAACATAGAATGTAATAAGATGGCAACATTGTTGCATACTTCCAACATGTTGATGAAATGAACAACACTCTGGAAGGATTGGGAGAGCCTGTTGATGAGAAAACTATTATACGAAATATTCTTAGAACGTTACCAGGAAGATTCAACCCAAAGTTATCGGTCTTAGAATACAGGGAAAATCTGGACAAAATCAACAAAGAAGAATTACATGGATTTCTCATGGCATATGAAATGATACTTTATGAAAAAGAGGGTACTTCGCATCTAGAAACCGTGTTATATGCATCTAAGAAAACCTAACAAACAACCTTAAAATGCAAAGACCTGCACCTACAAGTGTGAAAAAAAAGGAATATGAGGAAGAAGGTATTTCAAATGGAGAAGATGCTTACTTTACAAGAAAACTAAAAATTGGTAAGGGAAAATTCAAAGGTAAACTTCCATTGATATGTTTCGGTTGTGATGAGGTTGGGAAATTCACAGCAAAATGTCTGAAAAAAAGTGATGGAAACTCAAAAAGAAATAAAGGCTTTAAGAAATTCAACAAGTAAGGCAAGAAGAAATGATTCAAAAGGAACTTTCTCTCTAAAGAAGATAGCTCATCATCCGATGAAGATAGTGACAGCGAAGAATAAGCCAATGATAGAGTAATGTATATGGCTAAGCACAATAAATAAGAGGTATCAAAAAATGAAGAAGAAGGGTTGACCATCAAATTTTTTTATAAGGAGGCAATCAAGCTTATAAAAGAGCTCAAGGCTGAGAAGATCCGTTCCAGTACTCTTGAAGAACAAGTTCAAGGTCTTAAAATTGAAGTTGAAGAACACAAATGCATTGAAGAGTCACTTCAAAAGAAGTTGGAAGGAAGAAACCAAGAAATGGAAGCATTAGAAGCCGAAGTAGTCTCGCTACATAAAGAAGTGAAGAAGGGAAAAACTGTCCAAAACTATGCCAATAGCTCAATAGCATTGGAAGAGCTCATCAACAATCAATGATCTTACAATGATAGAACTGGCCTCAGCTACAAAGAAGAATAATCAAGACATTCTACAACAAAATACAATGAACCTATGAGATATGACAAGCATGTAGACTTCATTGGACAAGATTCATAGGAACATCCTTAGAAGACAATTCCCCGACGAAGATTTTCATCTAGGTACCAACATATTTTTCATGGCTATTGTTATTCATGTGGAAAATTTGGTCATAAAGCTGTAGAATATCGCATGTACCCTAGGAACCAATACAATTACAAATTATCTGTCAAATATGAACCTCCCAGGGCTTAACGAAAAATCAATAGATTTGAACATTTAAGAAATAATATTGAATGTTACAAATGTCAAAACTTTGGACACATAGCCAGAGACTATAGACTTGAAAATCATCCAGAAGAATCTTCGAAGCCACAGAATGAACACACATGGAAGAATAAGAAGACTGATAATTGTACTCTCGCTCTCAAGGCTCAAAACAACAAAGATGTGTGGTATTTTGATAGCAGTTTCTCAATGCATATGACTTGAGATAGAAAGAAATTTGTATCTTTGAAAGAGAATAAGGATGGAACCGTGTCCTTTGAAAATGATGGATCTTCAAATGTTATAAGAACAGGTAAGGTCTGTGATCAAGGACACACAATGCAGGTATGGTAAAATTGTGGCTACAACAAGTTGAGCTCCAAATGACATATATGTTTTGGATGAAGTACTTAAAGCATGTCTACTAGCTAAAGAAGATGAAAGTTGGTTATGGCACAAATGAATGGGTCACATAAACTTTGAAAATCTTGTCAGGATAAGAAAAAAGGAAGCAGTACGAGAAATTTTGAAAATCTCAAAACCTTCCAACACACTATGTGAGGCCTGTCGGCACGGCAAGTAGACAAAAGTCGAATTTAAAACAAAATAACACTTTGCATCACATCCATTGGAATTGATACATAATGATCTATGTGGTCCTGTGAGAACAAAAGGCTTATATGGAGAATTATATTTCATGTTAATGATAGATGACTGTACTAGGATGACAACCCTCAATTTACTAAAGAAAAAATCTGAAGCATTTGAGTTCTTTAAGATCTATAGGGAGTTGGTAAAAAATGAAATTGATTTGAAAACAAAGTGTCTAAGATCAAATAATGGCAGAGAGTTCACTTCCAAATTATTTCAGCAATACTGTGATGTAAGTGGAATAAAAATACAATTTTAAACAACATGAACACCTCAGCAAAATGGAGTTGCTGAAAGAAAGAATGTTGTAATGTTCCAAAATTTTCTTCAATAAATTGGAACATTAATTTTTGTCTAAATTCATTTAGGAGATGAATAATTGGGTAAGGAGGACCAATGATAATAAAAACATAAATAAAATCCCTCTAGTGTGAAAAGGAATCAGCCATGGAACCAAATTTCACACCCTCATGTGTGAAAGGAGACATTTGCAAAGAGGTTTGGCCAAGTCAACCAACGCAGGGTATGAGGTGGAAAGCACTACATGAGACAGCGCAAAGATAGAGGAGGGAATATTCCTTTATGGAGGAAACCCTAATGGATGGGGCCCATGGAGAGAGAGCTTTCACTTGCCATATATGGAGAGGAGGAGAGCCATTGTTATGCATGCTTATGTTTATGATTTCATGTCTATTCAGACATTGTGCATTCTTTGCTGTTTAGCAAGAATTGCCGGGAAACTCCTATTTAGGATTTCTCACCTTCTTTAGAGGCCTCTTGAAGGTTGGTCCTTAATTTTCCACATATATTGGCTGAAGGCCAAAGCATCCTCCTCCAGGACAACATTATTGCTGCAGCAACATAACTCTGTGTTGTAGGGTGTTGCAGTGGAGGAACACAACACCACTTCCGGAGCTGATTTTCAGAGGAAGGAGTCTCGATTCCTTTGGGAAGCTAGTGAGGAAGGTTTCAACACTCATTTAAGATCTTGGCATAAGGCCAAACCATATTCTTGCCCCTACTGTGTAGTTTGCTCCAGTAACTGCGTTATTTTCATAGTGCATTTGCTGTGGGGTTTTGCAGATTGATCGGAGGGTGAGATCTCAAGTGTAAGGATCAACCTTCTACTTAGGAGATCCATTGGAGAGGGTTTAATTCAGATTTTTCATCATCTTCATACTTCTCTATTGAGTTCCATATTTGAGTTGTAGCAGCTTCCCAACAACTCCGAAATTTTTTCCATCTTGTATATTTCAGCAAATCCCTTGGAGGATTGATGTATTTTTTCTTCTAAGGGTGAGAGCTTTGCTCCCCTAGTGTATTTGAGCCATATATTGTCATATATTTTAGTTATTATGTGATATGGAGTAGTACCTCTTATAAACTTCATCCTCATAGCCAAGGGTTTCATATTTGAAGCTGTATTTCTTCATTTCCATGTACAAGTATTGTTGAGGCTTGCATTTCCTTTCTTGAGAGGTTGTTTCCTCAAGATATTATACTCCTTTTGCTACTATAGCATTATTCATTGGCTATCTATATCTTCTTGTCTCACAGCTCATAAAATAACGCTGTTGATTCTCTTGTATGTTAATACATCAGTTGCAGTCCCATTCTTTGGGAAATTCCTGAGGAAGGAATTTCACATAGCTATAGACAAAGTCTGTGAAGGGCCAGGTAGCCTCTGGATCTCATCCTTTTCTCAAAGGTGAAATATCTGGAAAATTCCCCCACAGTCTATCTCTGGAATAGACTTGTGATATTTCTGAAAAAGGAACATTACAGTGGTATCAGAGCGACTTTCTTGGCTCAGCTTGTGAGTCTAAGCCCAAGAATATTAGAATGTTAAGATTTATGAGTTTATTATCATCTATGTTTAGAACCAAAGGAGACCTCTCCAAGGAGGTCAAGAAGATTGAAGAAGAAGAAGAGGAAGTACCATGCACTTCCTATTCTCATGAAAAAGAAGACATTGAGCATGGAAGACACTTGGATTATCAGATTCTAAATGATTACCTTGTTGAGTATAGATCTCAACCTAGAGCCTTCAAGGAGACTCTAGATTTTCCTCATTTCATCTAGTTGAAGGAAGAGAAGAGACCAAGTGGCCGAAAAGAAATCAAAGGCAATAGATTTCTATTGTCTACCTTTGATGGGTCATCTAATGCAAAAACTTGGGTGAAAGAGTTGGTAGCCTTTTTCTTTCTACATCCTGTAGTAGAGAGAGAAGCTGTTGAAATATCAGCACTACACTTGGAAGGAGAAGCCTATGTTTGGTGGAGCAGCCACTTGAGCCATGAAGGGGTGAAACCTTTTGCAAAGTTCATCCAAGGGTTGATCAAAACCTTTGATGATGAAGGGGCAAAGAAAGAAAAGGTCACATCACCACTTGAGGAGCCTTGTGATAACACTGTCACACTCATGGAGGAGTAGCCACATGCATCAATAGTTCAGGCAGCCAACACTTTTGAGGAAGGAACTCTCGCAGCCCTACAAGAAGTTCCAAATGAACATCAAGGTATGAAAAGATTTCCACATTCTATTGTTGCAGCAAATTCTTTTGATCAAAGTGGAGATTTACTTTTGCATGACCAAGGGTCAAATCCCATTGCTACTATAGAGCAGCTTGGTTGCACTATGCTGTGCAACATGGAAACATTCAAGGAAGAAGCAAACCATCACTCTCATGAGCCATTGTTGGATTTTACATCACATTGGAGGTTGGGGTTTGAAGCCTTGAAGGATGATAGTAGACATCTTGTAGTGAGAAACCCTCTCTCCCTTCAAGATGACACTTTCTCAATGAGCTCCTCTCAGCTCAAAGAGAAACCTCTACTTTCAGATCCAAGACCTCATTGGTTTTGGAAAACTATTGATGAGAGGGAGGTCTCAAGGAGAGATCTCATTAGAGGTGCACTTCAACACACCATGGAGTGCAAATATTTACTTTCTTTCTCACAAGAGCAGATAGAAGATGGAGGACATCTTAGGATGGATAACATCTCTCATGCTTGTGTTGGAAATTCCTTGAGCCATACACATCATGATGGGAGGTTTTTTCCTACCACCTATTTGGGTCTTGATAGGGTCTCATTGATCCTTGAAAAGATTGCATTTCAAAATCCCATGAAGTGCAAAAACATGAATTTGGTTTGGGAGGATGGTAGCCCTCATGGGAAGAGTACCAAGATGAAGAGGAGGAGAAAGCATCCACGATTGGTTGAGTGGATATGGTTGATGAGAAAGGAGCTAGGAGGCTACTTGCAAATTTATGTTACCGGGCATCAAGAGGCTTGGCTGCGCTGGTTACTCTTGAAAGAGTTTGGCCTTCACTTAGAAAACACTCTTTCTAAGAGTAGGAGGATGGAGAAAAGATGGCAGGATACTTGCATCATTGAGTAGCATAGATTATGGATGCATGATGTTGATGTGACACTCATATCATTCATTGTGTCTTCATCACATGACTTGTATGATGGGAGTATGGGGAGGCAGCAAAATGTTTTGTTGCTTTGCTTGTTTCTGGGAGAGAAAGAGAAGATTTTCTCTCACACTTTGTATGATGTTGCAGGAGGAGGAGATGGAATTATATCCTTGGTCTTTGATGATGATTGGGAAGCACTTCCATCTTGGTAGGTATTCCATATTTTTTGCAGCGTTATCAGAGGAATCTTTGATAAGGAGCATGTCAAAGAACAAAGTTTGGTATTGACAGGGGCTTATTTGCATAAGCTCACAGCAATGTCACTTTGGAGCAAAGCCTTATGGATGAAGTGTGCCCAGCGGAAATGTGGTGGATCCATAACCCACAGGTCCCAGGATCATTTCATATTTGTTGCACTTTATGAGCAAAGAGGAGGTAATGATGATAGATCCATTTACCACTATGGCATGTTCTTCTTGACTTGGGGTCCCAAGTATCTTCTTGCAGCACATGGTTCATTCTTCTTCATATCATGCGAAAAAACTATGGAGGACTCATTTATGGACCCATGTACCATCTTACTTCCAGCATATGGTGAGGAGTTTGTTTTTACATTCATTGATTTGCACACTCTTACCATTCTTATGCAATGCATTGCTTCACAAGAGGGCAAGCTTGTCACATTGCTCCATGAGTTGTATTGGGCCAATATACATGATGGAGGCCACCATCTCTTTTGTGGCCTTGGGAAAATGTTTTATCATAATATGTATGTTTATTTGCTGCACTATACCATGTATCATATGAAGACATGCATGATTAACCATGTAGAAAGAAAAATTTTGTCTTGTACTTTCCTCAAGCAACAACTTGTAAAACTGTGCTGTACTTGTTTGGGAAGCTATTGGTACCTTCTTGCACCACATGAAACCTTCAGCATTCTCTTCATTCCATTTCTGATCATGAATTAATTTGCTGATATAGATCATATTTGTATGAGAACCATTATTATGAGAGAGGCACATGAGTTGGATGTGTCTTTGGGTGGGAAACATTCTCACAATTTCTGCACTACATGTTCTAAAGGGAGCATGGGAGGAGATATGGCCACCAGAGCTACATGTTTGTTTCCTTTTGAGGTGGGCCATGAGATTGGTATTAATCCATTGTACAGCCATGGGCAAGTGCTTGATCATGTATTGTTGTTACATTCAGCCATTTACTATCCATTAGTCGATGTGATGGATCTTGTACATTGTTTGCCATGTAATTTTTTGAAGTTGCAGTGGATGAAACTGCGCTGTGTCCTCTTGATATGTTGTTTGAACTTTGTAGCATCATGTAAAAGCTACAAAAAAATTCTCAGTTGGATATCCTATGATGACCATGTCCTATTCACCATGGATGATATGTTTTGGGCCAGCTTGTTCTTCATTGTCGGAGGAGAACTCTTTGGCGGATTTTTATTCATTTTTCCATTTGAGGGAAATATTTTTGCAGCCCAGGATCAACATACAATCTAAAATTGTCATGAGTGCAGAGAAGGACAATGCTATGATGCTTTCCAAGTTCAGATTTTCAACCCACCTTCATTTTCGGAGCCTGAGGTGGAAGGAGATTTTCAGGAGTTGCCTTATTGGGAGGTGGCTCATTTTTTTTGGATGATTGCTTGGGGATGGAGGATCCACATGGGGAAGATTTTCCTCATCACATTTCAGACTCCATGACTTGAGTGGAGACCTTCCAGTTCTATCCTTGCAGTTGCTTGAGGACAAGCAACATTTGGGAGGGGAGGACCGTAATGTTCCAAATTTTTCTTCAATAAATTGGAACATTAATTTTTGTATAAATTCATTTAGGAGATGAATAATTGGTTAAGGAGGCCCAATGATAATAAAAACATAAATAAAATCCCTCTAGTGTGAAAAGGGATCAGCCATGGAACCAAATTTCACACCCTCATGTGTGAAAGGAGACATTTGCAAAGAGGTTTGGCCAAGCCAACCAGCGCAGGTTATAGAGGAGGGAATATTCCTTTATGGAGGAAACCCTAATGGATGGGGCCCATGGAGAGAAAGCCTTCACTTGCTATATATGGAGAGGAGGAGAGCCATTGTTATGCATGCTTATGTTTATGATTTCATGTCTATTTAGACATTGTGCATTCTTTGCTGTTTAGCAAGAATTGCTGGGAAAATCCTGTTTAGGATTTCCTCACCTTATTTAGAGGCCTATTGAAGGTTGTTTCTTCATTTTCCACATATCTTGGCTGAAGGCCAAAGAATCCACCTCCAGGATAGAATTATTGCTGCAACAACATAACTCTGTGTTGTAGGGTGTTGCAGTGGAGGAACACAACACCACTTCCGGAGCTGATTTTCAGAGGAGGGAGTCTCCATTCCTTTGGGAAGCTAGTGAGGAAGGTTTCAACACTCATTTCAGATCTTGGAATAAGGCCAAACCATATTCTTGCCCATACTGTGTAGATTGCTCTAGTAACTACGTTATTTTCATAGTGCATTTGCTGCGGGGTTTTGCAGATTGATCGGAGGGTGAGATCTCAAGTGTAAGGATCAACCTTCCACTTAGGAGATCCATTGGAGAGGGTTTACTTCAGATTTTTCATCATCTTCAGTCTTCTCTATTGAGTTTCATATTTGAGTTGCAGCAGCTGCCCAACAACTCTGACATTTTTTCCATTTTGTATATTTCAGCCAATCCCTTGGAGGATTGATGTATTTTTTCTTCTAAGGGTTAGAGCTTTGCTCCCCTAGTGTATTTGAGCCATATATTGTCATATCGTTCAGTTATTATGTGATATGGAGCTGTACCTATTATAAAATGCATCCTCATAGCCAAGGGTTTCATATTTGTAGCTGTATTTCTTCATTTCCATGTACAAGTATTGTTGAGGCTTGCATTGCCTTTCTTGAGAGGTTGTTTCCTCAAGATATTGTACTCTTTTTTCTGCTATAAATTTATTCATTGGCTATCTTTATCTTCTTGTCTCACAACTCATAAAATAATGCTGTCGATTCTCTTGTATGTTCATACATCAATTGCAGTCCCATTCTTTGGGAAATTCCCGAGGAAGGACTTTCACATAGCTATAGATAGAGTCTATGAAGGGCCAGGTAGCCTCTGGATCTCATCCTTTTCTCAAAGGTGACATATCCGGAAAATGCCCCACAGTCTATCTCTGGAATAGACTTGTGATATTTCTGAAAAAGGAACATTACAGTGGTATCAGAGCAACTTTCTTGGCTTAGCCTGTGAGTCTAAGCCCAAGAAGATCAGAATGTTAAGAAAGATGAGTTTATTCTCATCTATGTTCAAAACCAGAGGATACCTCTCGAAGGAGGTCCAGAATATTGAAGAAGAAGAAGAGGAAGTGCCATGCACTTCCTATTCTCATCAAGAAGAATACATTGAGCATGGAAGACACTTGGATTATCAGATTCTAAATGATTGCCTTGTTGAGTATAGATCTCAACCTAGAGCCTTCAAGGAGACTCTAGATTTTCCTCATTTCATCCAGCTAAAGGAAGAGAAGAGACCAAGTGGCAGAAAAGAATTCAAAGGCAATAGATTTCTGTTGTCTACCTTTGTTGGGTCATCTAATGCAAAAACTTGGGTGAAAGAGTTGGTAGCATTTTTATTTCTACATCCTGTAGTAGAGAGAGAAGCTGTTGAAATCTTAGTGCTCCACTTGGAAGGAGAAGCATATGTTTGGTGGAGCAGCCACTTGAGCCATGAAGGGGTGAAACCTTTTGCAAAGTTCATCCAAGGGTTGATCAAAACCTTTGATGATGAAGGGGCAAAGAAGGAAAAGGTCACATCACCACTTGAGGAGCCTTGTGATAACACTGTCACACTCATGGAGGAGTAGCCACATGCATCAATAGTTCAGGCAGCCAACACTTTTGAGGAAGGAACTCTTGCAGCCTTAAAAGAAGTTCCAGATGCACATCAAGGTATGAAAATATTTCCACATTCTATTGTTGCAGCAAATTCTTTTGATCAAACTGGAGATTTACTTTTGCATGACCAAGGGTCAAATCCCATTACTACTATAGAGCAGCTTGGTTGCACTGCGCTATGCAACATGGAAACATTCAAGGAAGAAGAAAACCATCACTGTCATGAGCCATTGTTGGATTGTACATCACATTGGAGGTTGGGGTTTGAAGCCTTGAAGGATGATAGTAGACATCTTGTAGTGAGAAACCCTCTCTCCCTTCAAGATGACACTTTCTCAATGAGCTCCTCTCAGCTCAAAGAGAATCTCTACTTTCAGATCCAAGACCTCATTGGTTTTTGAAAAATAATTATGAGAGGGAGGTCTCAAGGAGAGATCTCATTATAGGTGCACTTCAACACACCATGGAGTGCAAATATTTACTTCCTTTCTCACAAGAGCAGATAGAAGATGGAGGACATCTTAGGATGGATAACATCTCTCATGCTTGTGTTGGACATTCCTTGAGCCATACACATCATGATGGGAGGTTTTTGACTACCACCTATTTGGGTCTTGATAGGGTCTCATTGATCCTTGAGAACATTGCATTTCAAAGTCCCATGAAGTCCAAAAATAGGAATTTGGTTTGGGGGGATGGTAGCCCTCATGGGAGGAGTATCAAGATGAAGAGGAGGAGAAAGCATCCACAAGTTGTTGAGTGGATATGGTTGATGAGAAAGGAGCTAGGAGGCTACTTGCAAATTTATGATATCGGGCAACAAGAGGCTTGGTTGCGCTGGTTACTCTTGAAAGAGTTTGGCCATCACTTGGAAAACACTCTTCCTAAGAGTAGGAGGATGGAGAAAAGATGGCAGGATACTTGCATCATTGAGAATAATCAAGTATGGATGCATGATGTTGATGTGACACTCATATCATTCATTGTGTCTTCATCACATGAGTTGTATGATGGGAGTATGGGGAGGCAGCAAAATGTTTTGTTGCTTTGCTTGTTTCTGGGAGAGCAAGAGAAGATTTTCTCTCACACTTTTTATGATGTTGCAGGAGGAGGAGATGGAATTATATCCTTGGTCTTTGATGATGATTGGGAAGCACTTCCATCTTGGGAGGTATTCCATATTTTTTGCAGCATTATCAGAGGAATATTTAACAAGGAGCATTTCAAAGAACATAGTTTGGTATTGACAGGGGCTTATTTGCATAAGCTCACAACGTTGTCACTTTGGAGCAGAGCCTTATGGATGAAGTGTGCCCAGCGGAAATGTGGTGGATCCATAACCCATAGGTCCTAGGATCATTTCATATTTGTTGCACTTGATGAGAAAATAGGAGGTAATGATGATAGATCCATTTACCACTATGGCTTGTTCTTCTTGACTTGGGGTCCTAAGCATATTCTTGCAGCACATGGTTCATTCTTCTTCATAGCATGCCAAAACACTATGGAGGAATCATTTATGGACCCATGTACCATATTACTTCCAGCATATGGTGAGGATTTTGTTTTTACATTCATTTATTTGTACACTCTTACCATTCTTATGTAGTGCATTGCTTCACAAGAGGGCAAGCTTGTCACATTGCTCCATGAGTTGTATTGGGCCAATCTACATGATGGAGGCAACCATCTCTTTTGTGGCCTTGGGAAAATGTTTTATCATCACATGTATGTTTAGTTGCTGCACTATACCATGTATCATATGAAGACATTCATGATTAGCCATTTAGAAAGAAACATTTTTCCTTGTACTTTCCTCAAGCAGCAGCTTGTAAAACTGCGCTGTACTTGTTTGGGAAGCTATTGGTACCTTCTTGCACCACATGAAACCTTCAAAATTCTCTTCATTCTATTGCTGATCATGAATTCATTTGCTGATATAGATCATATTTTTATGAGAAGCATGATTATGAGAGAGGCACATGAGTTGGATGTGTCTTTGAGTGGGAAAAATTCTCACAATTTTCGCACTACATGTTCTAAAGGGAGCATGGGAGGAGATATGGCCACCACAGCCACATGTTTGTTTCCTTTTGAGGTGGGCCATGAGATTGGTATTAATCCATTGCACAGTCATGGGCAAGTGCTTGATTATGTATTGTTTTTACATTCAACCATTTACTATCCATTAGTCGATGTGATGGATCTTGTACATTGTTTGCCATGTAATTTTCTGAAGTTGCAGTGGATGAAACTACACTGTGTCTTCTTGAGATGTTGTTTGCACTTTGTAGCATCATGTAAAATCTAAAAAAAACTTCTTAGTTGGATATCCTATGATTACCATGTCCTATTCATCATAGATGATATGTTTTGGGCCAGCTTGTTCTTCATTGTCGAAGGAGAACTCTTTGGAGGATTTTTCTTCATTTTTCCATTTGAGAGAAATATTTTTGCAGCCCAGGATCAACACACACTCTACACTTGTCATGAGTGGAGAGAAGGAAAACATGGGGTAAGCTAAGATGCTTTGAAAGTTCATATTTTCAACCCACCTTCATTTTCAGAGCCTGAGGTGGAAGGAGATTTTCAGGAGTTTCCTTATTGGGAGGTGGCTCATTTTGTTTGGATGATTGCTTGGGGATGGAGGATCCACATGGGGAAGATGTTACTAATCACATTTCAAACTCCATGCCTTGAGTGGAGACCTTCCAGTTCTATCCTTGCAGTTTCTTGAGGACACATAACATTTGGGAGGGGAGGACTGTAATGTTCCAAATTTTTCTTCAATAAATTGGAACATTAATTTTTTTCTACATTCATTTAGGAGATGAATAATTGGGTAAGGAGGCCCAATGATAATAAAAACATAAATAAAATCCCTGTAGTGTGAAAAGGGATCAGCCATGGAACCAAATTTCACACCCTCATGTGTGAAAGGAGACATTTGCAAAGAGGTTTGGCCAAGTCAACCAGCGCAGGGTATGAGGTGGAAAGCACTACATGAGATAGCACAGAGATAGAGGAGGGAATATTCCTTTATGGAGGAAACCCTAATGGATGGGGCCCATGGAGAGAGAGCCTTCACTTGCTATATATGGAGATGAGGAGAGCCATTTTTATGCATGCTTATGTTTATGATTTCATGTCTATTCAGACATTGTGCATTATTTTCTGTTTAGCAAGAATTGCCGGGAAACTCCTGTTTAGGATTTCCTCACCTTCTTGAGAGGCCTCTTGAAGGTTGGTTCTTCATTTTACACATATCTTGGCTGAAGGCCAAAGCATCCTCCTCCAGGATGACGTTATTGTTGCAACAACATAACTCTGTGTTGTAGGGTGTTGCAGTGGAGGAACACAACACCACTTCCGGAGCTGATTTTTAGAGGAGGGAGTCTCCATTCATTTGGGAAGTTTGTGAGGAAGGCTTCAACACTCATTTCAGATCTTGGCACCAGGCCAACCCATATTCTTGCCCCTACTGCACAGTTTTCTCTAGTAACTGCGTTATTTTCATAGTGCATTTGCTGCGGGGTTTTGCAGATTGATCGGAGGGTGAGATCTCAAGTGTAAGGATCAACCTTCCACTTAGGAGATCCATTGGAGAGGGTTTAATTCAGATTGTTCATAATCTTTAGCCTTCTCTATTGAGTTCCATATTTTAGTTGCAGCAGCTGCCCAGCAACTCCGATATTTTTTCCATTTTGTATATTTCAGCCAATCCCTTGGAGGATTGATGTATTTTTTCTTCTAAGGGTTATAGCTTTGCTCCCCTAGTGTATTTTAGCCATATATTGTCATATATTTCAGTTATAGAGTAGTACCTCTTATAAACTGCATCCTCATAGCCAAGGGTTTCTTATTTGTAGCTGTATTTATTCATTTCCATGTACAAGTATTGTTGAGGCTTGCATTGCCTTTATTGAGAGGTTGTTTCCTCAAGATATTGTACTCTTTTTGCTGCTATAACATTATTCATTGTCTATCTATATCTTCTTGTCTCACAGCTCATAAAATAACACTGTTGATTCTCTTGTATGTTCATACATCAGTTACAGTCCCATTCTTTGGGAAATTCCCAAGGAAGGAATTTCACATAGCTATAGACAGAGTTTGTGAAGGGCCAGGTAGCCTCTGGATCTCATCCTTTTCTCAAAGGTGACATATTCGGAAAATTCCCCCACAGTCTATCTCTGGAATAGACTTGTGATATTTCTGAAAAAGGAACATTACAAACATAACTGTATAGGAAATGGGTAGAAAAATGCTAAAGGACTCAAAAATGGATGAAAAATTATGGGTTAAAGCAATTGATACGTCAGTCTTCATTATCAACTGAAGTCTTCTCAGAAATAATTGCAACAAGACCCCACATGAATTATGGAAAGGAAAACCAGATAATGTAAAATATTTCAGAATCTTCGGAAGAAAATGTTATATCAAAAGAGAAGATCAAAAGTTGGGTAAGTTTGAATCACGTGTTAACAAAGGTATCTTTGTTGGATTCTCATGCAAAAGAAAGGCATATAAATTATATAATCTAAGATGAAAATAGATAGTGGAGAGCATAAATGTAACATTTGATGAAGATGGTTTTCTAACAAATAATGATGAGGATCTAGAATATTTGAAACTTGAGACAGAGGCTAAAAAATACCCAGAGAAAATTCTAGAACAAGAAGCAAATGTCAATCAGGAAGAAGTAAATAATGATCATCAATATATACAGGAAAAAAAACAAGAAGCTCCTCCAAAAAGAACAAACTAATGGATTCAAAAGAGCCATCCATCAAATCAAATCATTGGTGACATAAATGAAGGTCAACAACTTCGTTCATGTCAACAAGCTCACATTTATTTTCCAGAAACCTTTGAGCCTAGTAGTTTTGACGAAGCCAGCCAGAATGAACATCGAATAGCAGCTATGAATGAAGAATTGGATCAAATCGAGAAGAATAACACTTGGGAATTAGTTCCACGACGAAAAGATAAAAATGTCATTAGGACTAAATGGGTGTTCAGGAACAATTTGAATGAAGATGGACAGGTTACCAGAAACAAAAAAATATTGGTTTGCAAAGGCTATGCACAAGTGGAAGGAATTGATTTTGATGAAACATTTGCACCAGTTCCCAAAATGGAATCCATCTGGATGTTTCTCGCCTATGCATGTTCAATAAAAATCAAAGTCTACCAAATGGATGTTAAGTCAACATTTCTGAATGGAGAATTAGAAGAAGAAGTTTACATCATACAACTTGAAGGTTTTCTACTATCAGAAAAATAAGACTCTTTTTGCAGGTTAAAGAAGGCTCTATATGGTCTCAAGAAGGCTCCCAGAGCATGTTATGCTCGTCTTGATGGATATCTACGTCAAAAAGGGTTCAATAAAGGTACTACTGATAGCAATACTCATGTACAAATGGATAAAGACAATTTAACAATCCTTGAGGTATATCTGGATGATATAATTTTTGGTAGCAATGATGATCGACTAAGTAAGAACTTTGCTACAAAGATGCAAAGTGAGTTTGAGATGTATTTACTTGGTGAGCTGACATACTTCTTAGGGCTTCAAATATCTCAACAAGAGAAAGGAATATTAATATGTCAAGCCAAGTACATCAAGGAAATTCTCAAGAAATTTAAAATGGAATATTACAAACCCGTCCTTACTCCGATGGTAACAGGTTGCAAATTGAGCATAAATGACTCATATAAGGATGTGGATCAGAGGTTGTATAGATCTATGATTGGTAGTCTTCTATATGTAACAAACTCTTGGCTAGATGTTATGCAAGTAGTTGGACAAGTATCAAGATTCCAAACAGTACCAAAAGAATCACATATTATTGCTGTTAAAATAATTCTTTGATATCTAAAGGGCATAATAGAATACAGCTTGTGGTATCCCAAGGGTAACAACCTCATTATTCAAGCCTTTACAGATGCATATTGGGCAGAAAGCGTTGATGATTGTAAGAGTACTAGTGGAGAAACATTATATCTAGGTGGTTGTCTCGTATCATGGTTGAGCAAAAAGAAAACCTCAATCTCATTATCTACAACGGAAGCATAATACATTGCAGTGAAAAATTGTTGTACTCAAGTCCTTTGGATGAAATAAAATTTGCAAGATCTTTAATTATAATTCAATGAGCCTATTCCCATCTTCTGTGATAACACCAGTGCCATCAACATCTCCAATAATTCTTTCATGCATTGAAAAACAAAATACATTTCGATCAAATATCATTTTGTTAAAGGACATGTCACTAAAAAGAATATCAAACTTGAATATATTGGTACAAAAGAAAAAATCGTTGATATATTCACTAAACCTTTACCTTATGAAGCGTTTGATTATCTTTGCCATAAGCTTGGGATTCTCCCAGGTTCTCATTAGATTTTCCTTATTCATAAAATAAAGGGGGAGTGGAAGCGTGTACAGGTCCACAGGATGGTTTTGTGTCAAGGGGATTTACCCTTTGCCATTGATGTCAAAGGGGGAGAGAATTTTGTAGGAAGAGGTGTCATGATCACAGGGGAGTGCATGTTTTGCCATCAATGCCAAAGGGGGAGATTGTTTATCAGTTGTTGTCATTGAAGTCAACCCAAGCAACACCAGGGTCTACCCTGATCTTGCATGGGAATTCTGACTTGAAAATTTACTCTATTCCAAGTCAAGGATATTTGAGATGGTCCCTACTTGTCTAGATGTTTCCGTTGATATATGGTACGCCACGTAATTCTTCAAGATTTGAGAGATATTCATGTTTGAGTTTAATAACCCGAGTGAGTGGGCTAAAACCCCATGGGGTTGTGGCATGACAGTAATAATTGGTTGTGGTCATTTAATAGTCAATAATTAATAATATTTTAGACTCCTAATATCCCTTCCACGTTCACTTGTTTAAGATCCTATCAACCTAAGCATTTATATAAATTGTGATCCTCATATCCTCCTCATGTAAGGATTTCGCTACTAAAAACAAGAGATTGTGGAAGTTTCACTATAAATTTATTTCTGTGAAGTATTAGATGATAAAATTAAAAACCCACTTGGGAGAAATCCTGATGAAGCAGGTGTCCAAATTTCAAATCTTTGTTCACTATATTTTCAGATATATGATTTTTGGAAGTTAGGGTTTTTGCAGGCTTTTGAATTTCATCTCAAAGAGGTGACCTTGGGAAAATCATTATAAATCTCTATCTGAGAAGAGGATTGGAATTATATAAAAAGTGATAGATAATGCACAGAATACGGTTTTCTGTGTATCAATTTTAGAGGCTAAGAAGGAAACAGTGACACGTGGCATGATGTACAAGTTCGATCTACTGAAATAGTTCATAATTAGGGCATTGTGAGAGATTGGGCACAACTTTGTCTTGAAGAAAAAAAATCAGGTTAGACCAGTGGCATTGGAAATAAGACTCAGAGGGATACTACAAGACTGAAGATCACATATTGGGGATCTGAAGTCATATAGATACATTAGATTCAATATTGAGCTCCTAGAAAGAAAGAAAAAGCTAGATCATGTGCTGTCAAGGGCTGCAAAGGACCATAATTTCTAGGGCAAAAAACCAAAGCAAGGTGAAAAAAAATGATGTAGAAGAGGTAAGCTCTAAGTAAGTATCTTCTGTATATGCATGTTCATCTCTTAATTGCATTAGGTTCTTTGTATTCTAATTTGTTATTTTTTGTTTAGCATTGACATATGCTCTGCAGGATGAGGTAAGTTTTGCTATTATCATGTCATGAGTATTTCCTTGAAGACTTTTTGAAGGTATTATATATTCATCAAGATAAGAATCAATGCATGATCTAATGCTCTGAATAGTGAGAAAGGGTAGCATGAAAAGAACAACAATCAAGGTGCAGAACAACAACAAGAAGTTCACCACATGAAGTCTTCAAGTGGGAAACACTGCATACAATCATTGTAAAGGTATAATTGTACCGAGCCATTGTAAAATCATCATTATAAAAGTTTTAAAAGTGTCTATCTACCAAGAGTTGAAGAGGACATGTCAGGAGTTATAGGATCATCATTAGGTGGTTGTGTCATAGTTGGGGTTATGGTCTAGTGTGTATTCTTGTTCTATGTCATTTTATGTCACTGTAAAGTGGACCATTTTCCCTGGTATGGGAGTCCATTCTTATTTTATTCTTCTATAGGGTGTTAGGGTGGTGCTAGGTTGGTGCATGAAGTCACCAACAGGTTCAAGCCTGTGAAAAATTCAGGGTGGTAGGGTGGTGCTAGGGTGAGTTGTAGCTCATTAGGTGTTGGGGCATCCATTCAGTTGACTACTGAAGAATCTCAGGCATTGGAGCATCCATCTAGTGCGAGCTAGAGAAGAATGATTTTATAGATTCTAGGAAGTTGGAGCTTTCTTTTTAATTGGAGTTGAAGATTAAAGAATTATTAGAAAAGAATTCAGGTGGTTTTTTTCCCAGAGGGGGTTTCCACCTTAAAAAATGTGTGCATTTGTTTTCCTTTTGTTTACTGCTATCATTGTACAAACACTGATAATAATTGAATATTAAATAATGCTCTGAAATATTAATAATAATACTAATTTAATGGAATACTGATTCAACCCCCCTCTTAGTACTTCCAAAACCTTTTTGAATGGATGGTCATGCCTTTCAAGTTGACGAATGCTCCTGCAACCTTCATGAGGTTGATGTACGATACCTTGTGACCATTCACCAAATTATTCGTGGTGGTGTATTTAGATGGCCTCCTGATCTTCAGTTAAATTTGGGAAGAGCACCTTCACTGCATTCAACGAGTCCTTCAAACATTGCGACAACACAAGTTGTGTGAAAATTTGAAGAAACACACTTTTGGCATGACCCAGGTTCAATATCTAGGATACATTATTGATGAGCGAGGGGTTCATGTGGACCCAACCAAGATCCAGGTCATTCGGGATTAGCCAGCCCTAACCACTCTAATAGAGCTCCTCAACGTTATGGGTCTTGCCAATTTCTATTGTAGGTTCATGTTGGGGTTCTCTCATAACACTTCGCCTTTGAGTCAAGTCACCAAGGGAGGAGTGAAAGAAAAATTATTTTGGTCTGAATCTCAACAGAAGGCGTTCACAGAGTTGAAGAATTTCCTCTACTCTACATCAGTGCTCACATTACCTGACTTGCAACAACAATTTAAGATCGAGACATATGCCTCTAACTATGCTATTGGGGCAGTACTTACTCAACAGGGGAATCCAGTGGCATACCACAATGAGACACTTGTAAAAACCATCTGAAAGTATCCCAACTATGAAAAAGAAATGTATTCCATTATGCAGGCCTGCCGAAAATGGAAGAACTAAATTTTGGGGAAGGAAAAATTCATCCACACAGATCACTAACCCCTGCAGTTCATACAAACACAAGGGAAGTTGTAGAAAAATCGACATCAGAAATGGTCCACATACCTGCAAAATTTCCATTTGAACATCAAGTACAAGAAGGGAAACACCAATAACATTTCAGATTGCCTTAGCTCACCATCGATTGTGGCGTTAATCATTGTATTGGACTGTTGTGGGCATGAGACTTCAGGTTGGCCTCATATCTACAAAGTGATCCAGACTTTAGCAACACATACCAGACGCTCCTGGAGGGTAAGTAAGTTCCAAATTTTCACTTCCAGGATGCATTTTTATGCCACCTAGGACACCTTTGTGTTCCTTCAAGTGAGCATGCCTAGATTATTTTGGAAGCACACTACAGTAAGCTCACTGGAAATTTTGGGGTCAAGAAAACAATGGTAGTACTGCAGAAGTATTTCTATTGGTCAAACCCTCGACATTATGTTGGGAAGTACATCATATCCAGCACTTCCTGCACCATTTCCAAACTGGCCATCAATAAGAAAGGAATATGTACTTCATTTTCTGACCCTAGTTGACCTTGGGAATCCATCTCCATGGATTACATGTCGGGCCTTCCTTCTACCAAGCATGGAAATGACTGCGTTTTTGTGGTTGTCGACAGATTCTCTAAAATGGCCATTATAGCGACCTACAAGAAGAATATCACAACATAAGCCATTTATAAACTCCTCTTTGAATGGGTGTGGGTATACTTTGGGATCCCATAGTCCATTATCTTAGATCGGGATAGTAAGTTCCTCAGTAAATTTTGGATGATGTTGGACACCAAGATCATTAAGTCCGCAACTTTCCATCCCCAAAGTGATGGCCAAACAAAGGTCATAAATAAGATGATCATACACATTCTATGCAAGTACAACTCAAGGGATCCATGCACATGGGATGAAATCCTCCCCTATGTCCAACAAAATTATAACTAGGCTCACCACAACTCAACTAACCATAGCCCCTTTCAATTGGGCTTGGGATTCTAGCCAATATGTCTCATTGATGTGGCCATACTATTTGTAGCTACTCAGGCATATTTGGCTCATGTATAGTTTGGAGCCGACTACGCGAACAAATTTATTGATAATAATAAACTCATCCACCAACAGGTCCATGACATATTGGACATAACTAATTCTCAACAGTGGCATGATCAACATTGGGTGCCACACAAGTTCTAGGTGGGTGGAAAAGTTTGACTACATTTTCAGAAAGAGCACCTTGCTGGGCCCCACCATAAGATTCACTTGCTCTAATATGGGTCATACACCATCACCAAGGAATTAGGGGACAATGCCTTTGATCTCAGTATTCCACCATTCCTTGGTCTGCTCCTAGTTTTCAATGTGGACCGCCTTCGACCCTACTTTCCACCGTTGCTGGACACATGTGACATTGCACAACAAATCACACCAACAAAGTTGAACCTAGACTACATGGAACAAGCCAAAACTGATAAAATCATGGACACATAGATCAAGAACACCCGCCATCAAAGGATCCATCTATATTGAGTTTTCAAAGCAGGCCAACTCCTTCACCAAGGTAAGTGGTTCACTAAGGACCATATTCAATAGAAATTTCCTCATGTCATGGAGGAACTCAACGCAATGGGGACCATTGTGGTGAGCCCTGGTACTGCACAAAGAGTGTTGCAACACCCAGGGGTTGGCCTACTTTACTTTATCAACCCGGGGTTTGTAAAAACTTGAAGGTGACAGTGCTATATACACAGCAGATGCACTCTGTTCATGTCATCCTATTCTACTTTAGGAAAGGGTTCTATTTCTTAAACTATGATAAAAACTAAAAAATAAATCGCTGAAAGGAAATGATAGAAAGGAAACTAAACTAAATTGCTAAAAATAAATGACAAGAATGAAAATAATTTAATTTGCAGAAAAGAAATGACAAAAATGAAACTAATTTAACTTGCTTAAAATAAATGGCAGAAAGGAAACTAATTCTAAACCACACTTAACTTGGCCAAATGGATAAATGCACTCTACTTATCCTCTGGTCTATCTACCATGCTTATACCCATGCAACTAAGCTATCCATGACACAATTTTGATTTAAAAAGTGTGATTTGCAGCTTGGAGGAGAGAAAAAGGTTTAAAGAGGCTAATGGAGGGCTTAATACATGAAACAGGGCTTAGAAGTGGAAAGCGGGGGTTTAAACTAGATTAAGAATCTATTATAGTGAAAAAGGCTTTGGAGTAGAATAACTTGAAATATGCGATTGCGGAGATGCGAGGTGGAGGTGGAGCTGATATCGCAATCACGATATCACAAAGTTGGATCGGTAAGTGTTAAAGGGAACAAGCTAAATAATGCGATGTGCGAAGTGTGGCGGGGGAGAGCAGCGAAGTGTGATAAAAATATCGCAATCGGAAAAAGAAATTGGTAAGTCTTGGAGAAAAAGGGAAAAGGTGTGAAATGTGATTTGCGATTGCTGACGTGGTGGTGGGACCATTGGCGGAGCGCAATCGCGATATCACAATTGGTAGTTGGAGCGGTAAGTGCGAATGGGAACAAGAAAAATAATGCAAAGTGTGAAATGTGATATTGCAATTCGAAATATCACAAATCCAGAGGAATAGAAAAAATGTTGTTTAGAAAAGATCGTGAAGTGCGATTTCGAAAAGGAGATGCAATTGTGATCGAGCGAAAAGGAAATGCGATGCAATTTGCTGTAAGTCTAGAAAGAAAAAGGGGGAAGGTGCAATTTGCGACATGCGATATCGCAATATTGCAATCGGCTACAACGAGCAGTAAGTGTTAAAGTAAAAGGGAAAAGTCACGAAGTTTGATTTGTGAAGTACGGTAGCGAGGATTTCGAGGAGGAAAGGCAGAGTTCGTCCTCAGATGGTTTTTTCAAGCGTTTTGTGACTAAAGAGAGTAAGGCAACCATGACCAATAAAAAAAAGGAATACGATGGGCTAAATGGGTCAAGTTTTTTTATGAATAAAAAGGTGGGTGCGACAGTGAGAATAAGCGTGAAAAAGCAGAGATGGAGGGCATAACAACAGAGATGGAAGGGAGATGGAAGACAAAGCGGGAGGTGTTGGAGAACTTCCCTTTGGGCTATAATGCCCGTACCTGCTATCAACCTGCCTATTTATTCAATAAAGACAAACAATATGTTCATGAAAATACAAGCATTGATCTAATCTATTTCCAAGAAATCATAAGTGAGAAAGCATTTTTGGTCCGTGGGAAAAGGTATACCCTCCTCGAGCTCTATTGACAGAGTCGAGAGAGGAAGGCTGGCCTCACAACTTTATCGAGTTTATCAACTATTATACCACTCTGTGAGCAACTTAAATCTACAACAAAAAATAATGGGAAGTGAACTAAAACATCAATAAAAATACGAACAAACTAGCTAAATGTTCAGAAGAAATGGAAACAAGAATGGAAACAACAGAGAAGCTGAGGCACATGGGTTGGGCCCTAACCCACGAGCTGAGCTCTCTGGAACTAGATCAATAGAAATTCATTTGAATACTCATTGCATTAAAAATACAGTCTTATTACATCATGAAGGTCTTAAATAGTAAAAGCATAATAGCTTTCATCAAAAGTTCTAAATGGAATCAAATCCCCTAGAATGGAGTGGAAATCAACTAGAATCAACTCATTGGCTAACTAACTGCTATCTCTAGCTCTGTTTTATTTATTCTATAGGGAAACTACCAAAAACTCCCTTGGAAATGGTGATTGAGTCCACTTGACTCCCAGTAAACATAGATCGAGTGCTCTTCGCCTTCAGTTGCTTGGCTGCCTCTTGGAATTTGAATTGCTAGAGACTCCAAGTGAAGTATGGCTTGAGTGCACTTGGTCTTGAGTTACTTGGCTGCCTTTGAGAGTTAAGGAGGGTGGACAACCCCCTTGAATCTCTCCAATAGTTATCCCTAATTTCCTGATATTGTGCTCGTTTATTCTTCAATATTGATCTTCCAGTGGCACGGAGAAAGTCCCTAAATCATCTCCTTCTCCAAATATGTATAATTTTCCAAATATTCTCACAATATTATACAAAAATAACCAATATTAGGCAAAAATATGAAATTACTTTTAAATATTCCTAAGAAAATATTGAAGCATAAGAAAAAATTATTAAGTGCATAAGGAGAGATTTAATATATCCTTTTATGTGCATAAGGAAGGTAGATGGGCCTTAGAAAGGTTAGACGGGCCTTAGTTTATTCTAATTTAGAGGCCCATCATCACCCCCCTACTGAAACTATTGCTCATCCTTTGAGCAACCTATTCATCCTCCCTGCTTTCTGGTTCTTCCTGCATGCTGGATTATTTCATTTTTTGTTTATTGGTTCATGCGCTTCTCCTCTTGCTAATCTTCTTGCATTTCTTCTTGCAGGTGCTTCATGGAGGTCCTCAGATTCCTTAAGTGAATCTGTTTTGCATGCCAAGAGGTGGTGGATCCACCTTTTATTTTATTTTATTTTTTCTTTTCTTTTATTTCTTTATTTTATTTTATTTTATTTTTAAATTGCATGCATAATTAACCTAGAGCTCCTTTTCCATGAACTGAGTTCACCCTTGGTTACTCCTTTGGCACTCCTTGTCTTCCATTACATGAACTGCTTTCTACCCACTTTCTCAAGTCCTTTTTACTTTTGTCTTATTCCTTTTCTTGGTGGAAAAAGTGAGGCTAGTTGCTAGATAAGGCCGAGGTTGCTCTGCTACTGATTTTGGCTATATAAAAAAACTTTCCTTCTCACACTTTTTAATGTTTTATTAAGCTAAAATAGATTTGAAGAAAGGGTTAGATGATTGCATACCTGAGCCTTACCATCGATTTGTTTTTGCATGTGATATTGAAGCTGCTATTGAAGTTCCATTTGGTGATTTTCTTGAGGTCCTTTTGGAGCTTCTGAGCACAGGAGGAGGAAGTCCAAGTTTGACTACCTTTGACTAAAGTGTTGACCAAATTTTATTTTTTTTCCAACTTGTTGTTTTTCTTCTGGAAAATTTTGGAGAGCACCTGCATTCATTAGAGAGAGGTTCATGGAGAAATGATTTTTTTTTTCTTTTTAGGGCCTACTAGCTGCCTCAATGTGGTTTTCAACTAGAGGGTCCGCCTAGGCATCTCAAAGGAGGTTTTCACCTATGATATTTTATTTTTCTTTCTTTTTTTTCAACCCAATGACCGCCTCATGGAGGTTTTCAATCAGTGAGCCAATCTCAAGAGCCTCAAAAGAGGTTTTCGTCTGAGATTTTATTCTTTCCATTTTTTTTCACTTTCCTACTCTTCTTGAAAAAAAAAACATTTTTCTAGTATAGAAATAATTCCAATGGAGCCATGTACACATCAAGATGACAGATAAAATTGTGTGCACACTTGAAATGCATGCTTTGACATGTACCTCAATATGAGAGATGAATTTCTTTGACTGGGATTATATCAAGTATTGCTGGAGAAGAGTGTGTTGCTGCAACTTAATGACTGTTTGGAGCCATTTGTAAATATCTTTGTGATGCCCCTGGTTCACTTGCTGAGTTGGATCACCTTGGATGTCCTATTCTACTATGGTAGTCAAATCTTCCTATTTTTTCTGATTGTTCTCTTGAACACATGGAGGGAATGTTGGTAAACATGAGGGAAATTTCTCAACATTTGATTATGATTTATGCTCTTTATCAAGTGCAACCCTCGATCTTTTAATATCCTCATTTGGATCTTTTTCTTCTTGATGTTTTCCTTCAATAACATTAAGAAAATATCTTCTTTTCAATACCTTTCTTAAACTAAGATGCAACTCATTTAGATCAAGAGGATATGTTTGGTAGTGTTGTACCTCAACATTGTAAGTGAGCTGAGATACTTCATTTTATGGGTTTGGAAATGGTGGTACAGGTAGTTGAGTGGGGGTGGATATATGAGATGGATGTGGTTGAGGCTGTGGTTGTGGTGGGGGTGGATGGTAGGGATAGCATGGAGTTGGGTATGGAGTATATTGAGGGAAATATTGAGGATGTTGAGGATTTTCCCAATAAGGACCTTGCCCAATGCCAACTATGTTGCCAAGATTGGTTTTGGGGTTGAGATGGGCTAGGTTTCCAAGGAGAGAGTGTGTCCCAATTAGTTTGACATGGATGTGAATAATATTGAAATTGTGAAGTGGGTCCTTGCCTCATATCAAGTTGCTAGGCTGCCAGGGTCTCCTTGGAGCTACATAACATAAATTCTCTGGTGATTGCCTTGCTCCATTGTCTTCTTGGTAAACTTCTTTAAACCTAGGGAATGATGAACACCATTTAGTAGCATATGATTCTGCATGGATAAAAAAAATATCAACATATTCTTTTTTCTCATTTTTCATTCTTAGCATTTCTACTTGTTCACTTAGATTGCTAAGAATTTCTGTGTTAAAGTTGTCAAGAAAATTTCCAATTTCATCTTGCCTTACCAGTGTTGATGCTGACTTACTTACTCTTTCCCTTCCTCTTGATATGCGCTTGCATGTTTCACAAATTTCTTCAAATTACAATTGATATACATCTCCTTTACTCATGAGATTAAGGAGATCAATCCAATCATCCCTAATTGTTCTAAGTAAGATGGTTTTTAGTGTGTAAAATCCTAAATGGTGCAATTTTTACCTCTTAACATTATACATGAACCTCTCTATTAGATCCTTAAGGCTCTCATCTTCTTCTTGGTTCAATCTAAAAATTTCTTCTCTAAGATCACGATCTTTGTATTTTTCTAGAAATATCTTTTGCATATTATTCCATGGTCTTATTGAATTAGTACCTAGACTCACGAACCATTTAGGAGCTCTATCCTTCAATGTTGTACTAAACAATCTTAGTTTTTGAGTGTGTGATAAGTAGCCATAAGACCTACAAAGTATCTCAAATTCAAAGAGAAATGTTTATGGATTCTCTATCCTCATACCATGGAAGTTGGGAAAGAAATATGGAGGGATGTTATTCATATGTACATTGATGTCCATATCTTGAATGGGAAACCCAATAATATATTCTTCATTTTCATTATATCCATCCATCTCTTCTACCTTAAAAAGTGTATGGTGATGTGGTTCTTACTGCACCACGTGGTTAAGTGGGGGGGTTGGTATTGGAGAAGTATTTAAAAAAGAATAAAAATAAAAAATTCTGAGTATCCATACTCCTATGAGGCATGAAAATCAAATATTTTTGTATTTTTTTTTAATATTTCTGAAATCGCATGAAAAGAAAGGAAAGTAAAAAAGAATGCTAAAAACAAAATCAAAGCATCTAGTAGACACCTCCCCGGCAACAATGCCAAAAAGTGGTGAGCCCTGGTATTGCACCAAGAGTGTTGCAACTCCCAGGGGTTGCCCTACTTTACTTTATCAACCTGGGGTTCATACAAACTTGGAGGTGACAGTACTATATACACAGTAGATGCACTCTGTTCATGTCATCCTATTCTACTTTACAAAAGGGTGTTATTTCACTTTTTCGCATTTATATTACTTATTTAAATATGTCATGTAAACCCATAAAACATTACTGCACTGAAGTAAAATGCATCTGTAATAAATGCTACTTTACAACGGATAATACAAAAACGTACACATCAAACATATAACAAAAAAAAATTACCACGGTTCACCCCAGTGTGGGGCTACTTCCACAAGAACTGTTGCTTATAATAATGAATCTCCGTACAAAAAACAATTTTTGGCCTACGTACTAAGATACAGGTTGTCCGTGCACTAAGACATAGACTTGGGCCTCTACAAACTCAGTTGCAGAGCCTATCCTTCGCTACAAAACTACAAATCACAATAATAAAACCATAACATTGATCTCGATCAAATCGATCAAGGATGCCTCTCTTCTTATTATTTCACCCTATTTATGTTATTACATCATAGGGCTACATAATTAAAATACCATGGTCCAAATACCATGGACTCCCCAAAACAAGCAACTATGACCCAAAACCCATTATAAGATTGTGTGCTTATTAAAAGGAGGGCTTTGACCCACCCCAAAGGCCCTTTGACATTGTGCGATATATTCAAAATGGTGTGACTTTGCACTCCATTGTGCACTCCACTCTGTGCTCTTCCCCACAAAACCCAACAGGCCCCCAACAATCACTTGTGACATGTCCTCATTCACTCAATTAGCTTGCCTCTGATATTTTCTTTGATGTTGTCGTAGGCATTGTTGAACTGTTTTAGAATGTATGTGATATGTTTTTCTTCGTTTGTGAACTTCTTCCAACAGTGCTTCTGTGACTTATCCTGTAGTATTCTGCAGCACTGCCTCTTCTATCCGCCGAAGCTCTTGAAGCTTCCCATCCACTTCCTAAAACAATTAGAGAGTGTCATCCTATCATGGTTGAGTTCTCTCTGCCAAAATATGTTCTTCCCTTATCAACTTCTCTAGCTTCTTCTGGAGGGAATTTCCCTCACTGATCTTGGCGAGCTTCTGCAATATTGGTAAGGTATTCATATTTGCTCGAATCTCCTCCAGCTTCTGTTGCTTCTAATAAATGTATTATTGTATCTTCTGCACATTTGGATCTTCATGTAGTGAAGTACAAACTTGCAAAGTTTCATCTAGTAGCTTCCCATAATCTGCCATTTTTGTGTAGATTCTAGCCACTGCAGCCTTCAGGTCAGCCTCCCTCCACTATTGCACCTCCTATGGTGTGGTTGGATGTAGTTTCATCTGCAGCTCACTGATCTTCACCTCATATGAAAATTTTATTTCTGTAATTTTCTCCTTGTATCCTTTTACTAGAGGGTCGAGCTTTGTGACCTTTCCCTTCACTGATTCCTCCTCTTAGACATCAAGGTTCAGGATTTCTCGCCATGTTTCCTCTAATAATTCCTTCAAATTATACTACTGTTGAACTTCCTGATCCTTTTCCTGGATCACTTAGTCGAGATTCTGCTGCAGCGAAGCTTGCTCTATTTCCACCTGAATGTTAACCTGTGATGTGTGGTGCTGGCACAACTTCAACTCATCTATTATCTCCAGATGCATCTTATGTAATTTTTGCAATGGTACGATTGCAATGTTCATATTTACATACCTCCATTCTTTATCCTACTGTTGAACCTCGACACAGTTAAACTGCAGAGCTCCCACAAGTATCGGTGCTAGTCGCGCTACAACTATAGGTTCTGTTTCCCTTTCCTCTCCAATATTTTCCATTACCTGCACTGGTTGTCTAACTATTTGTGCCAATATCTTTAGTTCTGCAATGCACTCTTCGACACCTGTTAGAAGTGCATCATAGAAATATTCGACGCCTATTAGAAGTGTGTCATAGCGATCTTCTAACTTGTTCTAGGATTCTGTCATTTCCTCCTTAATTTTATCCCCAATCTCATACAAGTCCCCATCAATAAGGACCAATGGCATTATGTTCTTTGATTTAATCACCTTCTTCTTCTGTTTTCTCTTCATGGCAGCTTCACCATGTGCCTTCCTCTTTTCTGTGATAGATGGGTCTATCTCTATCTTCTCAGACTCCTTATCACATCCAAGAGGTTCCTGGTGACCTTGTTCATGTTGCTTCTCTTTTTCTACCTCTTGATCATCCTTATATTTATCCTTCCCACATGCTTCCCCATGATGCAATGTTTCCTCCTCCGTCTAAATATCTTCTACCTCTTTCTCCAGCATAATCATCCACTCTGTGGGCCACTATTGTACTTATGGAAGGAGATAATATTTTATTACCAAATATGGAAGGGGATGCCATGTGTTTGTTGTGTCTCTTTGAGTCCGTATATAAACTTTGTGGAAATCATCCCTAAAATTCATGACGATGCTATACTAATCGTATAAGCTTGACGAGAGGTGAGGGTGTTGGTTCACTAACATGTGAAAGACCATATGATATAACACAAAAAACATCATGTTTTATTGTGCCTGCAAGATTTGATCTGTATACCACAGTGAGGCATACAACACGGCTTCACAAACATTTGAAGCTATCAGAGGAAACTACAAATCCTTCAGCTCTTTCCATGCTAGCATTTCTATTATAAAAATTAACCATGCATAGTGAAATGTAGTAACTTTGTCTGCAACCTCGTAGCATTCATCCAAAAATTATTTTCAAAGGTATGTGGCCCAATTGTACTGAACCTTGTTGGCGCACTGCACAGCTAACGATACTACCACTGTAGGGACTTCATTAGACCGAAACTTTCTCATGATATTTCCAGCTAATATGTGTGTTACTGAGCAAAATTCCCAGTCACTGATTTGGTTAATATCATATCCAAACTTCTTCTTCATTTTTCAGCTATTTTTGTGTCCTGGTCTTTCCCAACAAATTATTCTGCAAGGTTTTGTCCTTGACACGACAGTCTTGTGATTCTCCATATAAAAATTTTGTTGATAAGGATCCTCTTTCCCATCCATAGGCATCCATCATCCATCAACATGAGCAATTGTTTGACACATGTTGTGTTTCTTGGACTTCTGCCGAAGTGTGACACATTCAACATGTTTAATATCCCTGATCGTGCTAATCCAACCACCCACTATTGCGGTTACAACCTCGTCACACCACTCTCAGGATAGTGTAACTTCTTTAGATATCTGCTTGGTGCGAACTATGGGTATTTCTTCCTGTCATTGAAATAGTAGTCTGTGAACTTTAGTTGCAGAATTTTCCCAATGATTTCTCCTATAAATGGCACTGACTCTAGATATAAGGGTGTGAAGGTGCCATATTTCACATCCTTCAAATCTTTTACTGATTTTTCATTTGTTTTTTTGGGTGGAATATATGGTGGAATAGTTGACGAAAATTCTACACCATATGTTTCCATTTTCTCTTGCTCTTCTTCTTCCTCACTGATCTAAAATGACTATATTAGTTTTGCTGTGCTAAGTGTCTTTTCAGTTTATAAACATGTGCATACTTGCCTCATTGGTTTGCTTAAGGATTGAGGATTTTAACCATGAATTGTAGATTATTTTAGGTGAATTAGAAGCATAAAACAAGCTTAAATAACATTGAAAAATAGTTTAAAACACAGAAATAAGTCACCAAATGAAATTTACATAGCAGGCATGATGAAGTAGTTCACCCCTTCTGGGCTACATCTGCTGGTCCAACTCCCAATGACATGTCCATATTTCATTATGCTCAAAATTTTTCAAATACATGTAGTTACAACCCTCTAATGGTTGTTTTCTCAGCACCAATGGCTCCAAAATGCTCCAATTAGTCAAAAATGACTCTTCATTCACTCTGAATGGGCGAAATTTGAGTCTCCTACTCTTTTGCCTAGTTACACCTAGAAAAACTCCACTAAAAGTGGAGAACTCTAATTAAATGGAGTTAAATTGGTAAATTATGCCAAATAAAATGTGCTCTCCAGAGATTTCCACCGGAACTAACTGTTACATTAAAGGTTAGTGGTTGGGGTGGCCACATTCCAACCCCAAACCATGGATTGCAAACCGCAATTGTCAGCGGGAACTCAGGAATATAACTGTGGTTTAGACCTTGTTATCGTGGCTTCTATCGGATTTTACGCCTTAATAACGGAGTTAACGTTAGAAACTAACATTGTTATGTGACAGCTGTTGTGAAATGCTGACAGGTTGTTTTAACTGTCGGAGAATATTACAGTGACCGTTGCATGTGACAATTGAAACTGCTGGCGGAGATGTGGGTTGAAGGCTTATCCGTAGAGTTTAATGTTACGGTTGCAATGTTATATGTGACCACCAATGTGGGGACCAATGGCGGGTTGGGACTGCCGACGGTCACCAACCACCAAACTATATTGCATTAAACTTGAAATAGAACCCGACTCCAATGATAGTTAAGAACCAACATGTGGCTTTGGCAGTGTGGCATGTGCGTGATATACAGGAAGTTGCGGGGTCAAGCCCTGCAGACCTCACCCAAAATTTTACACTATGGTTCAAGGGCCACATGGCTGCCTAGGGCTAGCCACATGGGACCTCCCAATTGGCCTTCAAAACATAATCGTACAACCATTCAACCAATAAAATTGTGTCACTTGTCATCCTGGGTTGGTTATGAGGAAAGGAATATTCCTCAAAATATTCCATTTTGCTGACTGTACATCCACCTTGCTGACTGGGCATCCCAGTCAACCCTGGTCAAACTGTTGCAAAATTTATCTGTTTGGAATTTCGATCAGAATGCGATATCTCCCTCATACGACATCGGTTTTTAGAACCGTTCAAGGCACCAGAATCAGGAAGACGAGATATAAAAAACCAAATTGGTTTCAACCAAATCCTGTAACTTTGAATTTTGAGAAAAATTTATGAACTCCTGATCACTCACTATCTTTCACAAGTTCAGGTTCATGTTTATTTTTCATTCTCTGTTCTTTGAATGGTTTCTTCCATGGAGATATCTGCTACATTAGTGGTGATGTTTTTGCGGGCATCTCAGTTGATGCTATGGGTGTATCTGGCAGTGCTATGGATTGTTCAATAATTCTTGTTAAACCCTTCTCTTTCATTATGCGAATGAAATCCTTAGTATTCATACAACAACGCAACTTCTGCAACGTCTCCAAAAAAATTTGAATTATCGATTCAATAAAGTGCCAAATCTGGGTGGGACACATCTTTTTATAACAATTTTGAACTTTTAACCTTGTCATTAGCTCAAATTATGTTCATTAATTTCATATATGTCACTAGATCTTGCCAATATTTCCTCATAAATGCAACTTTATGTGTGTTTAAACGTTAAATTTCCATTTAAATTGTCATATTTTTCCAGTGAACTTCGACGCATTCCCTATTGTAGCAAACAACCCCTCTTATGCCATAGCTCCTACGAACTTCGACATAATCTAGGTTGTAGCGAAGTAACTTCCTACATCAAAGCTCTTTCTACATTATAGTTTATAGTCCAATGCCAACTTTCAACTACAGGTGGCACTAAGACTTTTCTCCTTTCTTTTTAAAAGTGAAGCTATAGGGGCAGGGTTATCCATGTAAAACTTCATTCTACTGCCATTTATTCCTCCTTGAATAAATTCTCCATTTAAATTTTCTAATTGAACTTCGCCTTTATCAGTAATATGCTTGATAATGTATGGGCCCAGCCAATGCATCTTGAATTTTATATTGGGTGTGGAGCCTTATTTTCATCTTGATTCAGAGGTATTTGTTTTAACTGGATCTACACCCTAGGAATATTGTACACCCCTCCACATGGGGAGGTGCAGGGGTTTTTTGGGTAGTGCCCCCGAAGCTAAAAATAGATGTAAAATTGCCTTGTAAAATATTGTAATTTCTCAGTCAATCTCGATCGCTCATTAGACGGGTGATCTGACAATAGAAGTTATGTTTAATGCAAGGTTTTTTTCCCTAGAAGGAAACCCCTCATTTTGTATGAGGGTATTGTATCGTGGCTAGGATTGTATGTGTATTATGAGCGAGAAACAGAAAGGGGGACTGTGAAAGAGAGTAGAGGATATTACAATGGATTTGTTGTAGGTTGTGTTTATTCATCTTGTTGGATAATATAAAGGAAGGACTGGCTGTTCGGGGTGGACGTAGCCCAAATTGGGTGAACCACGTATATCTGTGTCTCTCTTGCTTTATATGTTTTATGTGTTTGTGTTTCCACATATTTTATGTGTTCCATTTCTCTCTCATATATAATTTCTCTAACATTTCCTGGAAATTTTACAAACTTACTATCATAAAGGAGAACAAGGTCTCCTACCTTGAACTTTTTTTTATTAATATGTATATCATGTTAGGCATTTTCTCTTGCTGTCCGCACCTGCTTGTTAGAGTCCTATGTTCCATAGTAATCAAGAGTTTTCAATTTTCCATGTTAATCAGAGTCAAAAGTCAAATTTTGGTCTATTCTAGCAAAATTTTCCAAGTCATAAGGAAGAGAGTATGAGTCATTGTATAGGTGTAATTGCTACTCCCACTCCAAAAATGAAGATCATTGCATCATGGTAGATCATCACCATATTTCATAAGTCTTTTATTAATCATGGTCAATCAAACCCTATCAATCATACTTTCATCTTCTTTCCTCAGAGATCAAGTGAAAATTCCGTTTCTAGGGTTTTTGCTGCGTTTTCCATTTTCTAGGGTTCAAAGCTTCATTCAGGAATTAAAGGCCTTGGTTTCATGCTTACACATCCTCCATGATCCTGAATTGAGCATTTCCCACCATTCCCCTTCCCAGAACCCCTTCATTTCCTTATTTTCTAAAAAAACCTAGAAATTTGCTCCGCTTTTACCCTAGGTCTGTGTTTTGACCTTTTTCTCCATTTTTTCTCACTGTTTTTGAGAAATTCCACTTCTACCCTATTCCTAATACCCATACCTACTGATCATAATTTTCCTACAATTTTTCCTACCTTTCTTCCCTCTCATTTCCCTCTCTCAAGTTTGTTTTGCTTTTAACTCTGTTCCCTTTTCAAAACCCTAATGAAACAGAGTCTGGGACATGTAAAATCATTAGACCCAAGGGAGAAAAAATTTAAAAATAGTGTGATAAGGTCTTCCAATGCGAATAATAGGGTTGAGACCCATGAATATCTGGCATCAAGATCTCAAAATGCTTTTGAAAAATAAGTTCAAATTCAACAACCTCCTCTCAAGAAAGAAAATATTGAGCCTTCCTCACATAGTTGCATGTTGCCACAAGTTGAAACTCCATAGGCATCTACACAAAATTCAAGCAAAACACAGATAGCCTCCTAGGTGCAGCCTCAAGTCTCACAAGAAGTTGGACAGTGCCCAACTCCAATAAAATCTGAAATCCCTTTTGCAAATGTAACCTACAGAAGCACATCGAATTCTTGTTGCGCTTTTGCTTCAAGGATCATACATCAGATTTTAAAACTTATTTTTATTTTTCAGGACATAAGGTGATCAGAAAAAAACTTAAGGAGACCAAAAAAATGTCTAAATGTTAGAAAAGGATTAAGAAAGAGTGTTTTTTAGGTCTCATTGCCCTACTTTTCCACCTCTTGTTGCGCTTTTTAGTTGGAGGCAAAAGGGAAGAAGGAAAGGTTCATTTTTCATCTTAGTTGTTTCAGATCTTCATCAAACAAGTAAGTCAAGCTTAAAAAACCCTCAATGTAGTCTTTTCCTCAGATATTTGATTAAAATCTATCCCTAGTGTTTTGTTGTGCTTTCTTGTTGCGTTTTCCTTTTCTATGGTCTATAGCTTCTGTTGAGAGGGATTATATATATATATTTTTAGTCTAAATATTATTTATTACCATCATCAAACATTATCCATCAATCACCACACTCATATCCCTCATATTCACCATTTCCCTTATCAAACCTAGCTTGTTGCTGCACTTCTGGAACAAGTCTGTATTTTCCCCTTTATCCCCTTATTTCTCACTCATTTTGGGAAATTCCACTTTCATTGTGTTCCCAAAACCTATCCCTATCTCCCATAATGTTTTAAATTTTTTTCCTACCCCTCATCCCCTCCATTACCTTCCCTTAAATTGTTGCGCTTATCGAAAATTCGCTGCGCTTTTGACTCTATTTTTGTCATCATTTTAAAAAGAGGTTTCTGACCAAAGGAAGATGAATTTTCAACAAATAAAAGAGTTTTGTCTCTGAAACAACATTATCTACAAGAAATCTCCCATTTTTTTAAAAATCGTTATGTTTAAAGATATATCACTCCATATTTGACCCCTATTGTTACAAAAAATGCAGAAATTTGACCCTACGGAAACACAACAGCTAGTTGTTGCACGTTTTTTTAGAGGGTTCAAATCCAAAAATTCAAGGATGGTTGGATATCTAAAGACTTAAGGATGTCAGAAAAACACTTTTAGATTCTTGTAAAGTTATTATTTTGAAGAAAATGATCAAACAATGCCTTTTTTACACCTTTCTGCCACCTTTTCAGAAATTTGCTGCATTTATGGACACTTGCTCTTAAAATCAATTTTCAGGGGGATAAAATGATGATTTTGGATGACTTAAGGGTCCTAGGGCATAGTATACATCCTAATATTTATTCACCAACCTTCAACATCACTCATAACCTCTTGTAAGTTATCTAAAAATGAAACCAAATCTGTTGCGTTTCTGTGTTTGAAGGTTTTTCACTACACCTGGAGATCAAAGGTCAAACTTGGTCAATGTAATAGCTGAATCACGGGTTATTTGATTATTAATAGGATTATTAATGATCATCATTGTAAATAATCTTGTTATATTTCCTTGAGAGATAAGCTCAATTAGTTAGCTAAAAAGGGGAAAAGTTTTTTCTAACTTCCCTAGGATTGTGCAATGAGTCATTAGATTCATTAATTGGTTGCTATAGATCAGGATTCAACCCCTAGAGGTGGAACCTTGTTTTTTTTTCTATATGTACTCAGAATCAATTCAATGAGAGGGTTGGATAATTGAAGTTCACACTCTTTTGGAACTAGTGTACTCGACTCTTTGCAGAAATAATATACAACTAGTTGCAGCTATTTTTATGGGATTCTTGTGATGTGGTTAGTGATATGTTTTTTCTCCAGTTTTCCTTATGCATATTATTATTAAGTAGTTGTAGAATCCATCTATGTTCTTATTATTTTAATACCCTAAGTTTTAAACAAGATACATTGCCTCATGTGATCTGTTTTGTCTGAGATTTTCATATAAGTGTTTTATCTTCTAAAGAATTTAATTCATACATGTATGCTCATTTTACTCCTACATGATTTCCTCCTCACCACACTACAATGAAAAATTCAATTTGTGTCACTAGTTACATCTATATTGCCTCATTATATGATTGCAATTGGTCCTTTGGAATACTTTTCCTAGTTCCTAATATGGTGCTTCTTATCCAACAAAACCTAAATCAAAACCCTACTGAGATAATAACTAGCCTAAAACCCTAAAACTCTCCAGTCACTTCCATTGGCTATGAGGTTGATTTTGAGAGAGCCCTCTCTGATTTGGTAGGGCTAGATACCAAGTAAAAAGTTGGTCTGTGGTTACCTCTTTGTTTTTCTTTCTCATCCATGTGAAACTAAATATCTCTAACACTGCTGATGGAATCCTGCTATAAATCTATCTTCATCCAAAGAAAGCAACTGTGAAATTATTTCCTTAATTATATCAAGGTCTCCCATATCTGTAAATGTTGTAATCCTCAAGTTAGGCACAATGTACTCCATGGGCATCACAACTTCTTGCCCATAAACTAACTTGAAGGGTGTCTGACCTGTCAACTTCTTACATGTAGTCCTATAAGCCCATAATACTGCTACAATTCTAAGGTCCCAGTCATCCCTATTCACATTGCATACTAGTAAGTGCATTCTCCAAAATCTTATTAAATGCTTTCACTATTCCATTGGCCTGACGGTGATAAGGGGTACTCTTTTGATGATAGACTTGGAACTCCTAAATCAATGCTTCAATAGTCTTATTTAGGAAGTGTGAACTTTGTACACTCATCAAAATATTTGGACATAAAAATCTAGACAATATGTACTAAAAAATCAACTTCGTTGTAGTTCCTTACTAGTTGTGATATGTCCCATCTTGTTAAGTAATCAGTTTTTGTAATTATGTACCTTGTACCAGTCCTATTTCCAGGTGGGTTGATGGGTCCAAAAAAATCAATGACCCACTTATCAAAGGTCTGCAATGTAACTTGTGGTACCAATGTCATCTCATCTCCTCTGAAAGGCTTCCATGTTCGTTGACACACATCACATGCTCTACAATACTCTTCACATATTTATGTAGTGTAGGCCACCACAATCCTGCTCCCAAAATCTTCTACGCGTTAGCTTTTCTTGCATAATTTCCACCAACTGCGCCCTCATGAGTCTCTGCTAGAATCATTAGTCTTTCATGTTTAGGAACATGTCTACATAGTATCTCATCTGGTCCCATCTTATATAATTTTTCTACTATTAATGAAAAATCAGTTGCCAAACCACTAATTCTTTCTTTTTCTGTGTAGTATATTATGAAGGAACCATTCTTGTACTTAAAAACTAAATGATATCTGTGAAGTGACCATCTACTACTCTGATTGCAAATAATTTCCCATCAAGGAGATTATCCTCTATACTAGTTGGTTCTTCCCTTGTTTCCAATATTAAGAGATGGTCAGGTCCTACATTCAATATTCCTGGTTTAACAATGATTTCAAAGTCATATTCCTGAATAATAGTAACCATCTACAAATATTTCCTCCTAAGATAGGCTTATTGACCAAATACTTTACTGTAGAATGATCTGTAAACATTTTAAAGTGTGCTCCCAACAAATAGTGTCTAAACTTTTGTAAATCATATACCATGACCAATCCTTCCTTTTCTATAGTGGTGTAATTCTTTTCTACTGTAGATAACTTTCTACTTGCAAAAGTTATAGGATGATCAATCTCTCCTGCACCAGTTTGTGCCAGTACTACTCCCAAAGCTATACAAGAGGCATCCACATGCACATGGAATTCCTTGTTCCAATCAAGGAACACTAGTATAGGTGCAGCGACCATTATTTCTTTCAATATGTCCAGGATATTCTAACATTCTTAATTACGCTCAAAAGTTACATCTTTCTTCAACGATTTCTCCATAGGTGTAGTGATTTGCGCATACCCCTTGATGAGCTTCCTATAGTACCTAGTATGTCCTAACGTGGTGCGAAGTTGTCTTACTATCTTACGTGGAGATAAGTTCACAATAATAGAAATCTTAGCGGTTTCCACCCTTAGTCCTTGGTTACAAACAATATGTCCCAACAATATGAACATAATTACCGATCAAACAAGAAAATTACATGGTACCTATTTTTTTAAGGTAGAAAAAAAAAACACTCGATTTTGAAAATGGTGATGCAGAATCACCCTTTTTTTTAGCATAGTTTTGGCACTTTAAATTTTCTTATGACTTTATTTTTTATTTTTTAAATGTCATGATTTTCATGTCAATGTCGATAAATTGTTTTTTTTTTTAGCATATTTTTGGAACTTTAAATTTTCTTTGATTTTTTTTTTTAAATATCATGTCGATTTAGAAAAATGGTCATTTTTTAGCACTTTAAATTTTTTTATTTATCAAGTATGAACATTTGTTTTAAAATTTTAATGATTTTCATGCTAATTTTGAAAAGTGTTGATGCAACATCAATCCTTTTTGTTTAGAGTGGTGATTTTCATCTTGGTAATAAGACATACAAATAAAATAAAAAAACATGACAAAAAAATCAAATATAAAAAAATATAAAAAAATTATGAAAAAAAACCAGTAAAAGTGTTAAAAAAACAAAAATATCTTGTAAAAATAAAAAAATGTAAACAAAAAACAAAAAAATAAATAAGAAAAAGAGAAGAAAAAACTCATAATTTAATGACAAAAAAAAACATTTTTTTAAGTTAAAAATAAAAAGAAAAAAAGAATGATAAAATTAAAAAAATAAATTAAAAAATATTAAAATTAAAAAAAATCAAATAATAAAAATACAAAAATAAAAATTGATTTAAATTCGGAAATTTAAATTAAAAAAAAAAGAGAAAAAAAAAGAAAGAAAAGTAAATTTAAAAAAAAAAAATCTTTTTTATTTTTATTTTAAATTATAAATTTCATAAAAAATAAAAATAAAAAAAATAAAAGATAAACAAATTTTTAGAATTAATAGTTAAAAAAAATTATATATATATATATATATATATATATATATATATATATATATATATATATATATATATAACGGAGACTGGTTAAACCATTGGGAGATCGACGAGAATGTTGCATTGAAAAACATCAATAACATTAAAAAAATTGTTACTTCTAAGTTCAAAGAAAAATGTGGTGTGAGAAAGATCTAGCAGCTAAAAGAAAATTAAGGTATTATAAGGAGGTCATCAACCCCACCTTAGAAGATCAAAAGTATCTCTCTATTTTAACTAGCTCAAAGAAGAAAATTAATATAGCCAAGATTAGAACAAACTCTCATGAGCTCCATAGTGAAACAGGTCGTTGGACAGTTCCTAAAACACCATGGATGGAAAGGGTCTGCCATCTCTGTGAGAATATGAACATCGAGGATGAAAATCACTTCCTCTTAGAGTGCCCCGCATACAACCACATTAGAGCTCAATTTCATAATCTTTGTTGCAATACTGACCTTCCTAGCCTTTTAAGATGTCAAAATTATAGTGAGCTCGGGAGGCTTCTCTCCAAGATTTTTGAGCATAGGAATAAAATCTTAAATCAAATTAAATAACTATTTTCTTTAGGTCCGATAGACCAAAGATTGGTCTTAGTGGACGTTAACCATCATCATCATCATCATCATCATCATCATCATCATCATATATATATATATATATATATATATATATATATATATATATATATATATATATATATATATATATATATATATATATATAAACAGGGCTGATCCAACAATGGAATCATCGACAAGAATGTTGCATTACAAAACATCAATAACATTAAAAAAATTGTTACTTCTAAGTTCAAAGAAAAAATGTGGTGTGAGAAAGATCTAGCAACTAAAAGAAAATTAAGGTATTATAAGGAGGTCATCAACCCCACCTTAGAAGATCAAAAGTATCTCTCTGTTTTAACTAGCTCAAAGAAGAAAATTAATATAGCCAAGATTAGAACGAACTCTCATGAGCTCCATAGTGAAACAGGTCGTTGGATAGTTCCTCAAACACCATGGATGGAAAGGATCTGCCATCTATATGAGAATATGAACATCGAGGATGAAAATCACTTCCTCTTAGAGTGCCCCACGTACAACCACATTAGAGCTCAATTTCCTAATCTTTGTTGCAATATTGACCTTCCTAGCCTTTTAAGATGTCAAAATTATAGTGAGCTCAGGAGGCTTCTCTCCAAGCTTTTTGAGCATAAGAATAAAATCTTAAATCAAATTAAATAACTCTTTTCTTTAGGTTCGATAGACCAAAGATTGGTCTCAGTGGATGTTAACCATCATCATATATATATATATATATATATATATATATATATATATATATATATATATTAAAAAAATAAAAAAAATAATTAAAAAATGAATTAAAAAATTTAATAATAATAAAAAATTAATAAAAAAATAATAAAACAAAAAAATAAAGGCAAAAATAAATAAATAGAAAAAATTTTAACCAAAAAAATATTAAAAATTAAAAATTAAATTAAATTATATATATATATATATATATATATAAATTAATAAATTAATAAAACTCACCGCACCCATCCATAGGAGCCACATGACACGAGCCGGCGATGGTGCGTTTTATTCCAATATTTAGTTATTATTATTATTATTTTTTTAAAATTTTTTAATATGTTTTATATTTTTTAATTTAATCATTTTTTTTAATAACTTAATAAAATTATATTTGTTTTTGTTTTGGGTTAATTTTTAATTTTTTTTCTTTAAATTGTGTGTGTTTTTTGAAATTTTTGGTTTTTTATTTTCTTTAGATTTTTTTTTTTACAAGTGATATTTTATCTTTAATACGATGCCTAAAAATTGTTGGAATTTTATTTTCATAAAAGTGATATTTTATCTTGAATGTCATCCTTGGATTTTCAAATATTTTCAGAGATACACTAATCGATTATCTTTAATACCATGCATAAGAATTGTTGCAATTTGAAGACTTTTGATATTTTATCTTTAATGTCATATTTATTGTTGAAATTTTAAGGTTTTTTAGAGTCATGCTATTTTATCTTTAATTTCATTATAAAAATTTGTTGACAATTTACCTCGAAAAGAAAAAGACGTTATTCCAACATTAACACTTTTCGTTTTCAAGGCATTTTTTGCACATAAAAATAGATGACGTTATTCCAGCAACAACACTTTCGTTTTCAGGCTGCTTTTTGCACACAAAAATATTGTGATGTTATTCCAGCATCAACACTTTTCATTTTCAAGTTGTTTTTTGCACACAAAAAATTGGCGATGTTATTCCACCATCAACACTTTTTGTTCGAGGGTGTTTTTTCAATCCTTTTTTCAAGAAAAAAATTGGTTTTAGAAAAATTTAAAAAAATGTATAAATTTGACCCTAAAAAAAAACAGTGCATTCTGGAAGACACACTTTTCATTTTTGGGTTGTTTTTCATGTTTTTTGAGTTTTTTTGGGCTAGAGTTCTCGTTTTGAGGTAATAGTTCTTGTTTGATCGGTAACTATGTTTATGCCAAAGGGTAGACAAAATATGCACTTATTTATGTTCAAAGAGATCTGATATTGCCTACATGTGTCGAGCATAAGCGTTAAACTCCCTACATGTTTGCTCAACAATCCAAATATTGTCTAATCATCAAAGTATACTTCTAAAAACATGTGGATGTATTCTTTAAAATCTACGACTACCACCCTAGAAAATATAGCAGGGGAATTCTTTCGTCCAAAAGGAATTACCATGTACTGATATGAGCCCCATTTTGTAGCAAATGTGGTCTTATGTCGATCTTCATGTGCAGTCCTAATATGATGATAACTTGAGAATCCATCTATAAATGAGTAGGCTTCCTGTCCTCCTACATTTTCGAGAAATTCATCTATGAAATGGGTAGGGAAGGGGTTATGTAAACATGCATCATTCAAATTTCTCAAATCAACATAGATCCTAATTTCTCCTTGATTCTTTTTCTCTTGCACCAGCATATGACTTTCCCATTTGGATTCTTCTACAGGCTCAATGATTCCTGCTGCTATCATCTTATCAAGCTCTACTTTCACTTTCTTCTTATACTTTGGGTTCAACTCGTAAGGTCTTTGTTTGACTGGCTTCGCATCAAGCTTAAGGGGAATCTTCATGACTCCTAGATCTCCTATTATACCTTTCATTTATGAAAACTTAGTGGGAAACAGTTCTTGATATTCATGAAGTAACTATATAACTTTACTGACTATCTCCTCGTCCTAGTAATCTCCTATTGTTGCAGACTTGAGTTCCTTCTCCGATCCTATGTTCACCTTCTTGGTCTTCAATGGATTTTTTATGTCTGGTATCTTCTGTTCAGGTTCCGTTTCTTTGTGATATCCTTCTCATTCTGCTATGTCGATGTTGCAAGAGTATTCTTTTTCATTTGCAGTAATGTTATAGCACTCCAGTGAATTTTTTATCTATGCAACTATATCAGTTTTCTGCCATGCCAGTGGGGTTACATTCTCAAAAATTTTCTTCTTGACTATCTGAAGGGCCAAATCTATGTATGGGAAATCATCCTCAAATATGAATGTTAATTTGAAGCCTTCAACCATGTTTGTTCAATTTTCAGTACCATGTCGAAGTTCTGTTTCTAGGTACCAGTTCTTAGGTTTTGTTTCCAATGTATGAATGAATCTATGTACCCATTCTTGTTGTGAAATATCCTTCCATGCTAAAGTGCATAGCTGGATATGATCCCTAGGGCTAGTTTGACCATCATATTTTATCTATA
Organism: Pinus albicaulis; assembly: GCA_034641835.2. Taxonomy (NCBI): domain Eukaryota; kingdom Viridiplantae; phylum Streptophyta; class Pinopsida; order Pinales; family Pinaceae; genus Pinus; species Pinus albicaulis. The sequence goes on from CM076584.1 coordinate 780,408,137, forward strand.
TTTCTGTTTCTATCTTCCCAAACCTTATTTGCATTAGTCTTTGAAACTCCTACCAACCTCCTATATTCTTCTTGTGTGCATTCCACCATCTAAAAGGAGTAGCTTTCATGGCTATATCCAAGGATGAAAATATTTGTTGTTCTGGGACTTGTTCTTCATAGTCATTAAGAAAAATATTTATATCACCTAAACCATCATAAGAAGGTAGGTTACATACCTCAAATATTATATAGCGAACTAATTTGGTAGTTATTAAGCATAGCCTTGTGGATACTTCATGCAACCTATTCTGCCAGTTTTATAAGAGTCTTATTATGAGTTTGAGGTACAATAAATATCATGCTCCCAACTTAACTTGCCTTCTGCGGTATGTTTAACCCAATCATGTTCCTTCACTTTCATTCGATAGATATTGTCTATGTCTGTTGCACATTATTATTCTTTGACTAGTTTTGTGTATCTTACTCCTTCTGATGGATCCAAGGGAACAATTACCCTCATATTTTTTCCTTCAAATATAATTTGTCTCTTCTTCGGATTAATTATGGCCATATTTTAAAATTCCCATTCAAGTCCAAGCAATGCAGGATAAGGGTTACTATCATCGACAACCCCTATTACTTCAAAATCAAAATTAGTGCAAACTCCTTTAATATCCATTGTGGCACCTGGTAGTATTCCCATAGGGAAGATATTTTATTGATTTTCCATCATTAATTGAATAGGTTACCATTGTAGCTTCAACTTACCCATCAATTCCCATGTCTTCTTTGTCAATACATTCGCATTAGATCCCAGATCTAGAATAACTAGATCCATCTCATACTCTCCTATCTGCGTACTAAGCCTCATTTCTCTTTCGGTTCTCTTCTGTTGATGAAAATTATTTAGTTTCTACATCTCACTCTGTGGTGTTACTTTTGATGCATAAGAACCTATCAACTCCTGAAGCCCTTCTACGACCTTTTGATCTCTTAAAAACTTCATACAAGTATGTAGAAAATAGTTTAAAATACCTACTTTATTTGCTGACTCTTGGTCTTGTGTCATAGCACGCTCCTGTGTCGGATCTCGAATCTGTATCAGAGCTGATGAAGCATCATAGTTACTAGGCTTTAGCTGTGCACTAGAGGTTGAAGATCCAACATCCATATAACTTAACTTTTCTTTCACAAACACTTCTTTTTATTTATGAATATCAAAATAGGATATTTTTCAACAATGTTTCTGATCCATGCATTTTCATATTTTTTTCTTATCGTCCGCTTTATCACTACCAGTCACAGCTTCACTTCTAGTAACAATAATAATTTTTGGCTTGATAGTGCCTAGACCCAGGTTCATACATATTTGCGTGAACCAAAAAAACCCTCTATCACCGACTCTTTCAATAATGATTTGCTGTGTAGACCAAAGTCTCACCCAAGGAAATATTAGGGGATGTTAGAACCATGTTTATGCATCCAGAGGGACTATGGAGTGTGGCCTTAGGGATTATATTCACTTAAGACTTATCCAGAGCTTCACAAAACCAATATTCTTAAAATACAGGCATTGTTTGACAATTCTACGCACTGCACGATTCTACTTTATCATGCCTTAATCATCATATTAAACCATATTCATGATTTCACGATGTAAATATAGAGAAAATCCCTCATCTAGCATAGATAAGCTCAAAAGCTCAAAACATAGATAAATAAAACATATAAATACAAGACACATATATGTCTTCAAATTATTCTATTATTAGTTCAGATCTTCTCAATACAATACTTTATGCCCTGTGCACTCAGCTGTAGACTTTATAAGGTCTTCACACACATAGCTGCAAGAGCCTTCCTTTTCACACAAAAAAACAGAATACAGACTCTTAATTCAGATCTAGCATTGTTTATATCCTAGACTCCTTATATAATCTTTCCTTTTACAATACCATGGTCTGAAAACCATGGTTGGAGCTCAACATATACAAAATATCCCCTTCTCTTTACAAAATAAGCGGTTTTGACTTGCCCCAAAACCCCTAAGACTTTTTATCATCTATGCATAGCATGCTCCGCTCCTCAAAATGTGGATTATTTACAAAAAATTTGACCTATGGGTACCCTGTCCAATAATCCCCCAATGAAAAGATATGACTCTTCCCGATTCACTCAGTCGGTGCACCCTGATTCTTCTCTTTGATGTTGCTCAATGGATCCTTTAGTGGTTGGACTATCTTGGTGCACTTCTTCTGCGATTCACGCACTCCAGTTAAAAAATTCTCTATGGATGGCCTTGTTGTCTTCTGAGCAAATTCCTTCTACGTCTAGCGTAGCACTTTCAGCTGGGTATCTACAGTTTGTAATAGATGGCTATCTTCTGCTTCCCGTGGCTATGTCCTAGCGGTGATAATTTTTTTTCTGTCTTCACAACTCATCAATATGTCCTTGGAAAAAATTTACCCTCTTAGAGACGAGCATAACACTGTGTTGGTGCTAAGGTAAATGTTGTAACCTTGATGTGATCAAATTGTTCGAACTTGTCACAAATTTCTTCTTCAATCTTCTGCACATGAGGGTCCTCATGCAATGAGGCCCAAAATTCCATAACATCTTCAAATACTTTGCTGCAATCTTGAATGGTGGTTTCAATATTAGCAACGATGACCTTAATATATGCTTCGTGTTCCTCCCAAACCTCTGGCGGAGTAGAAGGATACAATATCATATGCAACTCAACTATATGCATTTGAAGGTCAAGCTTGAACTTGTCAACTTCAACCTTTGAGTTCTTGACTACCATTGTGAGATTTTCAACCTTTTCTTCCATCATTTCTTCAACTTGAATTTACAGATCAAGCGGTTCGTTGCAAACCTTTTTGATGGCTTCCTCCAAATTTTTTCTGTGCACAACTTCACCATCTCGTTCCTGCATGGCCTACTTCTTTTCCTCTACCATCTGATTCCTCTCGTGCTTGACGTCCTAGATAAACAACACGACACACTGCTTGCGGATCTATAAATTGTCTGTAACGCCCCTGTGAAAGTCATGCAACATTTGTAAAGGGAGCGCAACGAGGTTCATTTTGGTATTCTGTGAGTTCCATGCATGCACTTGATCATCGAAAATGTTGAAATGCAGGGCTCCTACAAGGATCTACAGAGCTCAAAAGTAATTATTTATTTCTAGCTCCGTACTTGTACTCAGACTTGCTGGTGCCCCACTCACTTGAGTCTCGCTTGCTTAAAACATGCTCGCCTGGGCTACGCTTTCTTGAATTGTGCCCGTCTGCACCTGCAATTCCCTGAGTCCCTTGTGGACCTCTGCTAATAAACCCTTTTATTAGTCCTTAATATTTCCCCAAATATGCTTGGTGACGTGCCGAACTGTATCACCAATCTCGTTGAAGTCCCCCTAAGTGAAGACCATCGACTCCGCTCCAATATAATTATTTGATTTCATATTTTTCCATGCACCTCCTGTACCAAGTTTCTATTGCCTATTCAAAATGTAAGGGGAGATAGTTACTACTAGATCTAAAAATGTGTCGGTGCCACCCTAATCGTTGCCTCCTCCTGTCTCCAGATCATCCTTCTCTGTATAAAGTTTTACCTCTTTCTCAACTTCCTTATTGGTCTCAAAGGTGACCTTCTTGGGTTGTTTCTTGGTGCCTTTCTTTCTATTCTACGTACCTAAGGTACCTTCCTTCACGCCACTGGTGTCTACCCCTTCCGTGAAGGGATTTAACCAATCACTCGGCCACTAACTAAAAATGCAGGCGATGTCATCCTCGGTCACCAAGTACGGAAACTAGTACAATAATTCAGAAAGGTCCTTCTTCTCGCATATATGTACATGGTGAATATTTGCCTTAAACTTAGCAATCTGGAAATATTCTTCAAAATAACTTGGTGATAGCCTTGGATTTTGACTCATCACTGTACGCAGAATCATCTCAAAACCTACCCAAAAGAAATTTTTCTCCATTGCACATGTTGGTTCATTTGAGTGCCAAAGTGAGGCGTACCACACAACCTCTCAGATGTTTGGGTCCACAGTGGGGAATTGTGATTCATTGGTCTCTTTCCATGCCATTAGCGCAATTAGGAGCAATAGCCACATGTAGTGTAATTTATTTCCTTCCTCTTGAGCTTCTCTACAATAATCCATAAACTCTTTGCATAAATACCTAGCCCAGTAGAATTGGACTCCTTTGCTACACTATGCAGCCAAAAATACTACGGGCACTGATACTTCTTATGCGCGACACTTCTACATGATATTCCCAGCTAGATTATGCATGGAAAAGCACACCGTCTTATCCTTAATGGAGTTAATATCATACCCCTGGGATCCATTTTTAAAGCCAAAGTCTTACTTCATCTTGTCGGCCAACTTTTTGTCCTGATATTTTCCGACAAACCTGTTGGTGGGGTCCAATCCCTAACATGGAAGTGAAATTATCCTCTATATTAACATATCATCAATGGGGACTCTTTCCCCTAGCCAAAGACAATCATCATGCATGAGGTCCAGCAGATGGCAGACACAGATTGTGTTGATGTTACTACGCCCAAAGTGTGAAACATAGAGTATGTCTAGAAATCCTGCGTATTGAATTCCTGCTTACCACATAAGTGGATCTACTCTTGTCACTCCAACATCTTCATAATAAATTGATTCTAGGTAATTGTGTGGCTCAAAATAAGGAGATTTCTTGCAATCATTGAAATTTGAGCCTTTCATGTGCAACTGGGGCACCTTTTCCAACAGATTTCCCTCGACCAACACTTCTTGAGGGAGAAAGGGCATAAATATATTATATTTAATTGTGTCTGGGTCCTTAAAGGGATTTGTAGTGGTAGATACAGTGGAAACCTGGAGACAGGTTCCACATCCTTTGCATCGATGTCTTGGAATCCTTCAGGAAGAACTTCCTCTTCTTCAGATTCCTTAACCTCGAATGGCTGCTTATGCCTATCCTGTGTCGCCTTAGTATATTTTTCTTTGGGAATTTTATTTTTGGGTGACATTAAAATTGAGGGCTTCTTAGAATTCTTAGGTTGTGCTTCTCTTGCAGCGGTCAGTTTCCTAGGTGACCTTGGCCCTGCCACATTTGCTGGAGGCGTAGAAGTCATTGTGTGCCCCAGTCCTTCCTTGATTAATGCCTCTTTAAGTGCTTCAAAACTATAATCTGACATCTAGTGAGGCACCCTGCTCCACAATCAGAAAATTTTCACTCTAAGACATACACTTGTGATGTTTTGCCCACAAGAGATTCAAACTCCATGAGCCCCTTCAGGTTTGCCTCATAATTGCATATTTGGCAGCATATTTTCCCAGATATGCTCATTAAATTCATCCCTCCTGCTCCTTTTAACAAAAAATTCCTTGTCAAATAAATTTTTATTGCTCCAATGGTCATATTCTAGACGAAATTCGTCAGACCCTCCTTTATGTTGCAGTCCATCCTCTTGCGATGTAGTTCCCTTCAGCTGCACCATCTTCCTGCATATTGCACAGCACTGCGTCTTCATGAAGCCTCCCCTCAGTATAGTGTTTTATAGTCCCATGCTCACTTTCAACTACGTGTAGAACTAATACGCTTCTCCATCCATACATTCAACACGAGGCCGCAAGGATGGAATCGTACCTATATAGTTTTAGCCTGCTGCCATTGGCACGTCCAGGAAACAACTCGCCATTCAGCTTCACAAGCTGAACTGTGCCACCATCTGAAATATTCTTGACGATGTATGGGCCTAACCAGTGCATCTATTGCTTTCTAGGAAACTTCTCAAACTTAATGTCATATAAAAAAACTAAGTCTCAATTCTTGAAAGTCTTCTTCTTAATATGTCGATCATGTTAGACATTTTCCCTCTCCTTCTGCACTTGTTAGTGAAATCCATCGATAAATCAATCTTCTTCTAGTGTGAGAATTTATTCCAATATTTCGTCCATAATATCATTATTTGTCATATTTGTAACTATTGTGATTCTGAGACTAGGCACAATATACTTCATTGGCATCACTACTTCCTATCCATTTACCAATCGGAACGAAGTCTGACCCGTCAAATTCATATAAGTAGTCATGTATGCCCATAATAATGTAGGAATTCGTAAATCCTAGCCATCCCTATTGACGTTGCATACCTTAGTCAAAGCATTCTCTAAAATTTTATTAAAATCTTCAACCAATCTGTTTCTTGTGGGTGATACGACGTACTCTTCTGGTGATGTAGTCAAACTTCGTTTTCAATTCTTCAATAGTGATATTTAAGAAATGTGTACCTCTATTGCTTATCAAGATCTTCGAGCAACCAAACCTTGACAAAATATGTTCAAAAATAAACTTCACAATTGTGTCCACGCTACAATTATTCGCCAGATTTTCCTCATCCCATTGTGTGAGATAATCTGTTGTGGTGATGATGTAATGTTCCCAATTTTTAGCCTCAAGCTAAAATGGAACATTATAGTCTCACAGTACAGCCTCAATAAAATATGAAGACATATGTAGGGTGGCCTAATTGGTGGGACCTCGGTGGAGAAGATTTCCCTTTCTTTATAAGGAGGAGATGGTAGCCCATTTGGATACATGTTATGTTTTAGAGTTTCAGACTTTGGTCAGCAAAGCTTGCATCCCCGAGCTGTTTAGCAGGGTGATGGTGCCCTCGGGCACTAGGGTGTTCCTGGTCAGGAATCCATACCTCTTCCTCAAGGAAGGATGAGGATTGAGCTGATTTTCCTCAATCCAGCATTGGCCATAGCTACTACCATCAGCTACAACGTTATTTCTGTAGCAGAGAGGATGTTGTGTTGCTGGGGGCAGCAAAGGAGGAACTCATAAAGTCTTCTTAACTTGTTTTCTTCAGTGGTGGAGGGATATATACATTGGAGGAGCTGCAAGGAGGATTATTTGGCTTCATTTTGGATCTATTGGCATGGGCCAACATTCCATCATCTCCCACTGTGCAGTCCATGGAGGAAACTGTGTTATTTTATGGAGGCAGTGAGAGAGGGTTTCATAGAGCTCATCAAGAGTTGCTTTTGAGATAAAGGGATCAGCCCTTTGTATTGGAGGCATTATCAGAGGAGGGAATCTACATTTTATATCTTCCATGGCCTCATTCATATTTTTTATTAGTTGCAGTGACAACTCTGTTGTCACATTTTGGTTTCTCCGACATTTCTAGCAATCTTTCATAGATTGGCTAGAAATCTTGTATTTCAACCCATTTCTCGGTTATTGGGATATTTATTGTATTCCTTCAGCCACATATGTATTTCATTCATGTTCAGTAGCTTATATATTCATATACACTGTGTATTCACTGCTCTCCGACATTTTGTGGAGTTGCAACAACTCTTGTATTTCATTGCTTATTCATTGGAGGTTGGTTCTTAAAGCTTGAGTGGCTTGTCCCTCAACTATTTCTTGTATATTTCTGCTGATATATCATAATATAATTATGGTTGTATCATTTCCCTCTTATGATGTATTCAGAGTTGCAAAGTCCATGCTTATGTTCTCATGTTGCTGTAAGCTCTCTCATTGAGCATTGTTTTAGACATCTAGAATGGGGAGATCTAAATAACCCATCTAGAGTTATTTATTTGGGCTCATATTCTGCATAGGAGTTGTATGATGTGTGTTCTAAAGCATCTTAATAGTGGTTTGTCTTATTTTTGCAGCAACTTCCTTATACAACGTCCTCAAGGACCCTATAGCAGAAATTCCCGAAGTGGAATATTGCATATCCATAGACAGAGTCTGTGAAGGGCTAGCTAGCCTCAGGATATATCCCTTCTTTGGAAGGAGACATATATTTTAAATTCCCCAACATTAAATCTCTGAAATGGACTTGTGATAGCTCACTAAAGAAGGAATTGAAATATCTTAAAGATATTCCCGATGGAGCAACATGTTCTAGATTTGGAACATTACAGTGGTATCAGAGCATGATCTTGGCTCAGCCTGTGCCCAAGATCTATTTCCATCAGCAAGAGGAACTTCTCTCCAAGGAGAGGAGACTGATAGAGGAAACAAGGAAAAAGGAATGAAGGAAGAAGAGGTTTCCCTTCTTCTTTTCTAGATCATTGAGGAGATTATTGAAGATCTTGATGAAAGGGAGAATTTGGAGGAATTTTATGAAATGGGTTTGTGGATGGAGAAAGCCATAGATATTATCATGAAGGGTGTGAGCATTCAACCACACATGCAGATCCACAACGTAGTACATTGCCCATAGTTACTGCAAGAAGGATGGAGGGGAAGAGTTGAGGCCTTTGGAGGAGCAGCACTGCAAACTCATAGGTATGATTCATGATAATTTGTTTCAGAATTATATTTCATGTTTTCATGAAAATGAGAGATCATATGTTGAAGTGACAAAGAGTTTTTTTGCAAAGGGGATTGATGAAAACCAATGTGCAACTGGGTGTGAAAAAAATTCAAACACTTTGCATGCATGGAAGGGAACCATGAAACAAAGATCATTCCATCTTTCTAGAGGGGGAGTAAATCAGGAGAATGGATTGCTAGAGGCAAGAACCCCATTGTATCAAGGGCACTCTTCCATTTTTGAGGGTGTGGAGACATTTCTCTCTAGGGAAGGCTAAGATCCAAGGCCTCTCATTGGGGAGGAGATACACTCACATGTTGGTAGAGAGGAGGTGCATACAACACTGCACCATTGGAAGAAGAAGAAGAAGAGAAGAAGGATCAACATGAAGGGATGATGGGAATTCACCCTTATCTACTTCAGATATTTTATTCACATGGGAGAAGGACTGCACTGCACAATAAAGAGAGAGAGGACCTTTCATTCCTCTCATATATACAGTCCACTTCCTATCTTGATGTCTCATTTTGGAGGCTTTTAATTTGGGAGGCCACATGATCTAGAGATGATGAGAGACATCATGCTATTTGGTTCACCACTCTTGGATTCTGAAGAGGTGTATACATTAGAGGAATCCAACACAGTGCAGAGATTTTGGGAATAAGCTCATGGAGAAAGGATACACTCTCTCATTTTCAGTACCACCCATTCTCATCAGTTTCAATGTGCAGATAGAGTTGCTGTATGGATGGAGGATAACATCTTCATGATGTAGTATGGATGCTCCATAGATTTGTTGAGAGAGATGATACTTCCTTTGAGGAATGACTCTTTCATGCATTGGAGTTGATGGAGGCCACTCATGCTTACATTGCTCAGGATCGGGAGATTCTTTGGAGGTGATAGTCTCTCATAGGAGGCTCATTTTCAGAGAACATAATTTCTATTTGAGCATGAGTAGCTGCATGATGGGCATGGAAGAAACTTGGAGGATGAATTTGGCATGAGGGAATGTCAAGGTAGCAGGTAGCAGCGTGATGGAGCACCATATTGCAGAACACTAGCGCTGTCTATGTAGAGGATTGATCCAGGATGGAGGACTCAACTTTGGTTGAGTATTCCCCAGGATCTTGGTGCATGCATGATTCTTGGATGGCCTTGATGGAGATGGTAGATAATTAGTGGATGATATGATCATCTATCATCATGGCAGACTCTTCTTGACTAGAATTTCTAGTCTCAAGGAGAAACTATTGCATGCAGCACATGAGGACTTCCTAGCTATGCATTTGGATGCATATTTTGCTTTGCTAGAGGAGTTCACTTTGGAGGGAATTCATCATGATCTTCATCAGAATATGGATAGATGCATAGCCTAGTTGACTTTGGAGAGGTTGACACAACCACTCCCTTGCTCATTGGAGGAGAGGGAGAGCATTCAATTGATCCATTTCAGCTCAAGAGCTCTAGTGCATGATGGAGGAGGTATAATTTCATATTTTGTATTGTACTTATTTTCATTGATTGAGGAGCATAATGTATCAAGGAGGCTTGTTCCTTCTTGAATTTTTCATGAGGATGTACTTGCAGCTACTTGTAGCCTTGATTTTGGCTAATTTTGTGATGGTTGTGGGAGAAGCCACATGCTTCTTGGTGTGCACCATTAGCACCAAATTGTGATTTCATGTTTCATCTTATGAGGAGATGTTGTGGCAGAAAAAAGTGGCTAGTACAGAACTTGTTACTTTTGATTTTGAGGCAGGCCAAGGAGGCACTACGCCAGTTCCATGGGTGGGATTTGGAACCACTCTCCGGTTGTCCTATGACAACTTGTTTTTATTGCATATTGCTCCATTGTATTTCTGATATTTGTTCACTTATGAGGAGCATTGTTTGGAGAGTATTGTATATACATCCCATTGGGAAAATGATTCTCCCCATTGTATATGTTTTATCTTGTAGGAGACACCACGGGAAAACCATGATTTCCACATTGCTACTTGTCTCTTCTTGTGGGGAGGACCACTTGGAGCGTTTGAGGAGGCAACTCATGGATGATTTTATTGATGGGGTAGCTTGGGCCATTATTGGAGGCCATACCATTTCAGCCCAAGGATAGAGGCAGCCCCATGAACACTTCAAATGGAGAGAGGACCATCTTGAGAAGCACAAGCACACTCTCCCTTCAGCCCCAACACATTGCAGAAATCAGGGGTTGAGATTTGGATGATTGCATGGATGAGAGGATCCTCATTGGGAGACAAATTTTCCCATGCAAATCATCACTCCTACCTTAAGGAGGCCACATTCCAACAAGAAGGATTCCACTACACCCTCTATCTTTCCATGAGGAGCATCATTTTCAGCTTGCATACTTGGGAGAGAGCATTGGAGGACAGATCTATCGAAGCATATTTGAGCAGTGGTGGGACCATTGATGAGGAGGCCACAAGAGAAGAAGGGGGAGAAAATTTTGTTCTCTCTATGTAGTTGTTTGAGGGAAAGCAACATGTGGAAGGGGAGGACTGTAATGTTCCCAATTTTTAGCCTCAAGCTAAAACGAAACATTATAGATGCACATTTTATTTTTGTTTAATAAAATGTGCAAGGAGACACCTTAGCCCCTTTTAGATGAAGAAATAACACTCCTTATGTGAAAAGGAGGCAAATAAGCAGCTGAAATAAACACCTGAAGGTGTGAATGGAACCCAACTCACTTGGATTAGTCATCTTTGACTAAAGTCAACAGCGCTGCCCAAGGAGGAGAGGCTTCCTAGAGAAGCTGCGCAGTTTTGGAGGGAAGAAACTCATATGAGGGTGGAAACCCTAATTGGTGGGACCTTGGTGGAGAATATTTCCCTTTATTTATAAGGAGGAGATGGCAGCCCATTTGGATACATGTTATGTTTTAGAGTTTTAGACTTGGGTCTGCAAAGCTTGCATCCCCAGGTTGTTTAGCAGGGTGATGGTGCCCTCGGGCACTAGGAGTCCCAGTCCTAGTGAGTCCCCCACTCTTATAAAGGAAGGATTGAGGATTGAGCTGATTTTTTCCATAATCCTCATTTATTATTACAACTACTACCATGGCTACTACATTTATTTTTGCGGCGGACAAGAACTATACGAATCTTTGAGGCGGTAGGAGAATACTTAGGTCTTCTTGTTTTCTTCAGTGGTGGAGGAATCTGTACATTAGAGGAGCTGCAAGGAGGATTCCCAGGCTTCATTTCAGATCTATTGGCATGGGCCAACATTCCATCATCTCCCACTGCACAGTCCATGGAGGAAACTGCGTTATTTTGTGGAGGCAGTGAGAGAGGGTTTCATAGAGCTCATCAGGAGTTGCTTTTGAGAAAAAGGGATCAACCCTTTGTATTGGAGGCATTATCAGAGGAGGGAATTTATATTTTAGATATGCCATGGCCTCATTTATATTTTTTATCAGTTGCAGTGACAACTCTGTTGTCACATTTTTGTTTCTCCGGCATTTCTAGCAATCTTTCATAGATTGGCTAGAAATATTGTATTTCAGCCCATTTCTCGGTTATTGGCCTATTTCTTGTATTCATTCAGCCACATATGTATTTTATTCATGTTCAGTAGCTTATACCTTCATATACACTGTGCAGTCACTACTCTCCGGAATTTTGTGGAGCTGCAACAACTCTTATATTTCATTGCTTATTCATTAGAGGTTGGTTCTTAAAGCTTGAGTGGCTTGTCCCTCAACTATTTCTTGTATATTTCTGATGATATATCATAATATAATGATGGCTATATAATTTCCCTCTTATGATGTATTCAGAGTTTCAGATTCCATTTTTATGTTCTCATGTTGCTGTAAGCTCTCTCATTGATCATTGTTTTAGACACCTAGATTGGGGAGATCTGAATAACCCATCTATAGTTATTTCTTTGGGCTCATATTTTGCATAGGAGTTGTATGATCATCTTGATAAGGCTTCTGTAAGTGGTTTGTATTATTTTTGCAGCAGCTTCCTTATATAGCATCCTCAAGGACCTTGTAGCAGAAATTCCCGAAGTGGAATATTGCATATCCATAGACAAAGTCTGTGAAGGGCCAGCTAGCCTCAAGATATCTCCCTTCTTTGGAAGGAGACATATCCTGTAAATTCCCCAACAATCAATCTCTGAAATGGACTTGTGATAGCTCACTGAAGAATGAATTGGAATATCTTAAAGATATTCCCGATGGAGCAGCAAGTTCCAGATTTGGAACATTACAGATGATGTATCAAGCACTTGTTTTCTTTGCCAGGGGATCAATAAGTCTACAAAGTCAATCACCCACTTATAAAACTCTTGCAATGTGACTTGAGGATGTAGTTCCATTTCATCCCTCCACTATGGTCTTCTGGTCCTCTGATAGACATTGCAAGCACTACAATGTTGCCTTGTATCTTTATGCACCATTGGCCAACATAGTCCAGCCCTCAAAATATTTTGTGTGGTGGCCTTCCTCATGTAGTGTCCTCCAACAACTCTGCCATATTATTATACCATAAAGTTGTGTCTTTCATGCTTCGGAACATACTTGCGTAGTATCTGATTGGGCCCCATATTATATAAATGTCCCGCAATCAAGGAAAAATATATTTCCTTAACTACCAGTTATTTATTCTACTATGTAGTATACTCTGTAGGGGCTACTCCAATAGATAGAAAGCTAAAAATGTCTACGAAGTGATCATATGCAACCCTTATTGTGAAAATTTGCGCATCAGGCATCCCTTCTTCAATGTTTGTCGGTTCTTCCCCTGTCTCAATCTTGGACAAATGATATGGTCCTTCATTCAAACATCCTCACTTGAATATTACTTCAAAATCATACTCTTGGAACAACATTAGCCATCTACAGATCTTCCCCACCAACACAGGCTTATTCACCAAGTATTTCAGTGCCAAATGATCCGTGAACATCCTGAAGTTACCTCCTAACAAGTAGTGTCTGAATTTCTGTAGCATATATACCATAACCAATCCTTCGTGCTCTATCATGGAATAATTCCTTTCTTCCTTAGAAAATTTTCTACTCACAAAATCTATGGGGTGATCAATATCCCCCTCTCCCAGTTTTGCTAAGACTGATCCCAAAGCGATGCAAGAAGCATCCACGTGCACATGGAATTACCTATTCCAATATGGAAAAATTAGAATTAGAGCAGTTACCATCTTCTCCTTCATCACATCAATGCTCTTTTTAAATTCATCATCCCAAAAATATATAACATCCTTCTTTAGTGGTTTCTCCATCGGCACAATTATCTGCGCATAGGTCTTTATAAACTTCCTATAATATCCTGTATGTTCGAATGTTGTGTGAAGTTTCTTTACAAACTTAGGTACTTCCAAGTTCACAATCACGACAATCTTCGCAAGGTCTACCATCAATTCATGTTTACAAACAACATGCCCCAAAAGTGTACCAAAGGGTACATAGAAGATGCATTTATTCAAGTTTAGCGATATATGATACTACTTGCATGTGTCCAACATCAGTCTTAAGTTCACAATGTGTTTCTTCAACATCCCAAAGACTGTCCAGTCAACAAAATATACCTCCAAGAACTTGTGTATGTACTCCTTAAAATCAAAAACTACTACTCTAGAAAATATTGTTGGAGCATTCTTTAATCCGAAAGGCATGACTGTATATTAAAAAGATCACCATTCTATGGAAAAAGTAGCCTTACTATTCTCTTTAGGGGAAATTCGAATATGATGGTACCCTGAAAACCCATCTGTGAAAGAGTAGGCCTCCTGCCCTACAACATTATCCAAAAATTCATCTATAAACGATGTAGGGAATGGGTGATGCACACATGCATAATTTAGCTTCCTTAAATCAACACAAATCTTGATTTCCCATTTTTTTTATTTTCTCGAAAAACCATGGGACTTACCCATTCTGATTCTTCCACAGGTTTAATGATTCCATCCTTAAGTATCTTGTCCAATTCTTCCTTCACTTTTGCCTTATATTTTGGTTTCAGTCTATATGGGCGTTGTTTCATAGGATTCACATCTGGCTTCGGGTTGATCCTCATTACTCCAAGGTCCACTACTAGCCCCTTAAGTTTAGAGAAATTTGTGGGAAACAACTCCTAATATTCATGTAACAATTCATAAACCTTGCTAGCTATGTCTGTATCCCAATAATCTCCAATAAGCGCAAACTTTGGTGCCTTTTTTATCCCTATATTTACCTTTTGTATTCTTATCAACTGCGTTGTGTCAAACATCGTGTTAGGTCCCTATATTATTAGTTTAGCCCCCTTCTTTTTATTGTTGTACCCCTGTAGCCCCCATATTATTATTATTGTGCCCCATAAAAGCCACTAATTTTTTTTTTCTTCTAGTGGTTCACGAATCCATGCGCCCGCACATATGAACCTAGTTACATCCATGGTCTGAAAATATCGAGTAGACCCTCTCGAGGGGATCTATCGTTAGCCTTACACACGAGGCCTAACCTCATGGGAATCAAGGAGATTCTATCCTGCGATCTCCCCAATCGGAAAAGTAATTAACAACGAGGACTCAAACAATTGAGCTAACCCTTGGGCTAAAATCCACTATTGTTATTGTTGTGCCCTTACATTATTATTGTTAGATCGACTAGGATTATATTGTGATCCCATGGACTCCTATATGTAGAAAGAAGGTTTTTTAATTTGTATCATCCAAGAATTTTTCATTTATGTAATGTAAAGGAGGTTTCCCTCTCAAAGTGCTTTTTTCTAAGGCGTTAATCTCTCTTTTCTTCTATTTTTGGAGCTAGTTTCATAACATATGGTATCAAAGCTTTGGATTCTAGGGTTTTACTACTTCAAATAGGACATCATGGAATTTTTACTATAAATTTTTTTCTACGAAGGATGAGAAGCTAAAAAAAAACCCATATGCGAAGAAATCCTGAGGAAAGTCGTGTAAAAATTTCAGATCTTGGTTCGCAATATTTTCAGAGATATGATCTATGTAAGTTAGGGTTTTGCAGGGTCCTGAATTTCATCTCAAAGAGGTGACCTTGGGAAAATCGTCATTACTCTCTCTTTGAGCATTAGATTGGAGTTCTATAAAAAGGGGCCGAAATTAAATGGACTGTATTTTCCTGTGTCAAGTTTAGAGTTGAAGGAGGAAAAAATGATTCGCGACATGTCATACAAGTTCGCTCTACTAAACTAGTCCATAATTAGGGCTTTGTGGGAGATTGGGCATAAATTTGTCTTGAAGAATCCAAATTAGGTTAGACCTGTGGCATTGGAAAGAATATTAAGAGGGCTAATAAAGGACTGAAGATAAAATATCTGGGTCTGAAATTATAGAGATACATCAGTTTCAATATTGAGCTCTTCAAAAGCAATAAAAAGGTGTGTATTTTTTTTCAAATTGGATAAGTCTTGCTTGAAAAATCAGTTTGAAGTGATTCCAAGGGCATATTGAAGCATAGATATCAATATTGGGTTCTAAAATTCCCCCTAAAAATAATTCAATACCCATTAAGCTCTCAAAAGGCTCTACTATGACTCATGAAGAGGAAAAAGTGCAACATGATATATCAAAAGTACAAGAGCAAGTGCAACAACTTTCGCTCTCGCAAAGAGTAACAAAAAATGGAATGGAAATTTTGAAGGAAGGCATGGAAGCTAAGATGGATGGTTTGAAGAATGGCATGGAAGATATGGAATAAAAAATGGAAGACATGAAGAATTAACTAAAATCAGACATGGAAGGTTTGACAAAGTTGATACGAGAAATGATTCCTAATGGAGAAAAGATAGTAGAGGAAACTCATGATGAGAACAAAATAATTTTTAATCGTGATTTCATAAAATCTAATGTTGGATTGAAGACCCACCATATTACAAATATCGATATGAGGAATTTTGATGGCAAGGATCTCGTAACATGGACACTACAAATGGAGCAATATTTTGATCTCAATAATGTGCAAAACACACAAAAGGTATGCATTGAAAATTTATATTTAGAACAAAATACATTTATATGGTATCGATGGATTTTCTCCCGTATTTTTTTTTTCACTTGGTCAATTTTTAAGGAGGAAATGATAGAACATTATGAGGATACAAAGAGAAACACCTTATTTAGCCAATTGATAAATCTCAAACAAAAGTGTTCAGTGGTGGAGCACATTGAGGACTTCCAAAAATTGAATATAAGGGTAACTGATATTCTAGAGGAACACATGATTTATGTCTTCATAGGGACTTGAAAGGATAAAATCCAACATGAGGTTTGACTTTGGGAACCTGATTCATTGGAGAAGGCATCCAGGTTGGCAAGAAAAATTGAATGTAAAATTATGGTGACAAGGAAGCCTACCACTCACATCTATAAAGATGGAAGTGTTGTTACACCTAGACTTCCACAACCTATAAGGTTGACACCACAACAATTGGAAGAAAAAAGAGCAAAAGGGTTTTTCTACTGTTGTAATAGAAAATACAGTAAAGGTCATAAGTGTGTTGAGAATAAATTATTTTACATAGATTATGAAGAGGAGAAAGAAAATGAACAAGAAACTTCAAAAGAAGAGGATATACACCAGGAACCAACCCTAGAGAAAGAAGTAATGATTCTGACCATATATTTTAATGCATTGGCAGGAATTACCACTCCTCAAATTATCAAGATAGAAGGACATATCAAGAAGAAAAAGGTAATAGTGTTTATTGATTCAGGTACTACCCGTAATTTTATTCATTGTAATGTAACCAAGGAATTGAATTTCTTCCTATACCCAACACTAGAGTGTCAAGTGATGGTTGAAAATGGAGGAACTATAAATTTATTTGGAAAAGGCCATAATATCAAGCTAACCATGGGGGAATATGTATTGAATAGTCTAATTGTTTCCATTCCAATGGGAGGTGTTGATGTTGTACTAGGAGTACAATGGTTACAATCTTTAGGGATGGTAGCTTTTAATTTTCAAGAAATTTTATTGAAATTTTTTTTGGAAGGAAAATAAGTTGAATTATGGGGTATCATAGGGAATAAAAGAAAGATAATAATATCTAATTTCATGAAAAATCTTCTGAATAAAGAAGAACGAGACGTAATTGCAAAATTATGCTCACTAGAAGTTTCAACATCAAAATGATCTATTTCTCCAGATCTTAAAAAAGTCTTGGACAATCATTTCAAGGTATTTGAAAATCCCAAAGGACTCCCACCTATTCATGATCGTGATCATGCTATTCATTTTATTCCAAGAAGTGTTCCTCCAAACATCAGGACTTAGAGATATCCTTATGTCCAAAAGGGTGAAATTGAACGTATGATTGCAAAAATATTAGAGGCTGGTATAATTCAACCTAGTCAAAGTTATTTCTCTGCTCCAGTAGTATTGGTGCAAAAGAAGGATGGAATATGCGCATGTGTCTGGATTATAGGGAGCTCAATAACCTCACTATTAAAGATAAATTTCCCATTGGTATGATTGATGAATTATTGGATGAATTACATGGATAAATTTATTTTACCAAGTTGGATCTTCGTTCAGGATATCATCAAATTAGAATGAAGACTGAAGATATTATGAAAACTGCATTTCGAACTCATGAGGGTCATTATGAATTTTTGGTCATGCCTTTTGGCCTTACCAATTCACCTTCTACATTTAAAGGGTTGATGAATTCCATTTTCAAACTCTTCCTTAGAAATTTTGTGTTGTATTTTTTGATGATATACTAATCTATAGCATTTCTTGGAAGGATAATGTTCAACATGTTGACAGGGTTCTCAAACTATTGGATGAGAAACAATTATATGAAAAAAGCTCCAAAAGTTTCTTTGGAGTACAAGAGGCGGAATATCTAGGTGTTAAGGTAGACCCTAAAAAAATTAAAGCCATAAGGAATGGAAAGTCCCCACAACCATAAAGAATTTGCGAGGATTTCTTGGGTTAACAGGGTATTATTGCAATTTTGTTAAGGATTATGGGAGAATAACAGCACCTCTAAAAAAATTATTGAAGAAAGATTCATTTTCATGGACTCCTGTAGCAAATAAGGTCTTTGAAAATCTTAAATAGACAATGTGCCTAGCATCGGTCTTAGCTACGCTAGAGTTCAAAAAAACCTTTATTGTGGAATGTGATGCCTCAGGAAATGGAATTGGTGTTGTTTTAATGCAAGAAGGAAGACCCACTTCTTTTGAAACTCGTCCAATCAAAGGAAATTATTTATAGAAAGCCATTTATGAGAAGGAAATGTTGGCAATAATACATGCACTAAAGAAATGACGACCTTACCTAATGGGAATACACTTCAAGGTAAAAATTGATCATGATAGTCTTAAATATTTTTTGGAAAAAAGACTATCTTTAGAAGAGTAGCAAAAATGGGTCTCAAAGATGTTGGGTTATGACTTTGAAATCATCTACAAAAAAGGGAAGCTAAGTGCTGTTGCAGATGCATTCTCAAGAAATAATGAAGAGGTGGAAGCATTTCTTTGTGCCATTTCTATTATCCAACCATATTGGATAACCGAAGCAAGGGATGAATGGAAGAATGACGAAGAAGTGTGGACACTCATTCAAAATTTGCAGCAAGATCCTAGTACATCTGATACATTTAGTTGGAAAAATGATTCCTTATGGTACACATATATCTTATATATTTGTAAGAATTCCCAACTAAAACAAAATATTCTTTTGGAATTGCACACCTCTCCCTTAGGAGGACACTCGATATTTTTAAAAAATTACCACATGGTGAAATTTTTTTTTTTTTGGGATGGCCTTAAATATGATATTCAAAAGTTTGTGGTAGAATGTTGGTTTTCCAACAAAATAAAGTTGAGACAATTAAGAACCCAAGTCTTCTACAACCTTTATCCATTCCAAGTCAACATTGGGAGGAGGTTTCAATGGATTTTATCACAGTTTTACCTAAGTCTGAAGGAAAGAGTGTCATCATGGTGGTAGTTGATAGACTTACCAAATATGCACACTTTTGTGCATTATCTCATCCATTTAAATCAATTATAGTTGGTATTGCATTTATGGAAACAATTCAAAAGCTACATGGAAACCCAAAGATTATTGTAAGCGAAAAAAATCCCATTTTTACTGGAAATTTTTGGATGGAATTATTTTCTTGTTTGGGTACTCAACTAGATCATAGCTCATCTTATTATCCTCAATCTGATGGGAAAACTAAGATAGTGAACAATTTTTTGAAGGATATCTTAGTATTTTTGCATCTGATAAACAAACACAATGGTTCAAGTGGTTACCTCTGGTTTAATGGTGGTATAACACTTCCTTCCATACTGCAGAAAAAATGACCCCATTTATGGCACTTTATGGATATCATCCATCATCCATCACATTAAATTTAAGAGAAAATTCTAAGGTTAAAGAAGTGTGTTGGGATAGAATTGTAATCTACGGATAAATTACGCTTCCCTAGACATGTGCTAGTCTAGAACAATAGGTGAAAGACTATACAAATATTTCTCCTAACTCAAAACAGATACACAGAGAGGATTGGAGGCTTACTTGTTCAGTCGCTTCCAAATGGCTCCTTCTGTCGCTTCCATTGCAGCTTCAAATTCAAGCAGTTTGTGAGTTGAATGCTTCCTGAAAGAAAGAACACTGAAACAACAGAAGATGCAATAATATAGATATCTATTCAGGTTAGTTAGCTAAATCAGTAAAGCATAAACCATACACATCAACTAAGATCTTGCAATATGGAAAATCAAAGCCAATACAGATGCATATAGGGAAAAATAAGCAGTAGTCTTTATTGATGATAGAAGGAGAGGTTACAACCAAATGACTGATTTGAAGTGACCCTTCCAGCAATGATCCAAAACCTCATCACAATATAAATCTCTCTAGCAGTATCTTCACAAATCAAGCTCTCAATTGAAAATTCTCCAGCATTTCTCTACTCAAATTCTTCCTCTTCAAGCACTTAGATTTGTGCTCAATTTATAGATGAAGTGTAGGTTGTTTTGCAATCAATAAATTTCCAAAAATAGGCAAGACATGTTTCCATTCATGTAGATGTCAAATGGACACTTGGATCTGAAGCTTAACACATGTGAAATCTTCTAGAAGGCACTGGCCAAGTGGAGATTTCAGAACAATGAGAATTTTGCTCCCAATGTGACCAACGCACCTTTGAATTTCAGGAAGTGCTTTTCAGAGTAGCCTTGCATGGGGCTACCTGCATATGCAATGCACTTAGTCCCTTATAGCCTACATTGGTGAGCTCTCATATGTTATACAATAAAATTCAAACCATGGAAACCTTTGCTTGATGAAAGTATTGTTTGATTTGACTTGTTTTATGTCTTAGAGCATATAGCAACTGAAATGATAGGGAATGATAGACCCTTGATCATCGGTCCTGGAGATGATGCCCAGTTAACCAGGTCATTGGGAATGGTGCCCAAATTGACCTATAAAAATTGCCCCCTAAAGCATGAGATCCAAATAATAAGAACATTTGATTGAGATGCTTAACACTGTGATGAGCTTGGAAACGAAGCGGAATGGTCACCTACATAGATATTACAATAAATTACATTATGATATATCCTCTTTTGATCATAATTTCTGAGGGTAGGCATTCCCATAGTCAGCACATAAATAATCTAATAACATGTACATAATTCAGAAAATCGTCTACATTGGAATGTTGCCCAAATGCAGACATGCCTACAGATATAGGCCCATGTTTGGATGAAAATCTGTATGTAAGGTCACCGTATAGATGATGTGTACAACAATCCTGAAATTGTAGCCCGGATGGCTGAAACTAGATCCAGGGTATTCTTATCTCATTCACTCGATCATTCAGGTACAAGTCTATCCATGTGATTATATGATTTGTAGTCGAACATGGAAAGAAATCGTTTGATTACCAGCCAATAATGTGAGTTGTTAACAAACACGAGAGAACCACCATTAATGTCAATGGCCCTCAAGGTACTGCAGTACGTTTCATAAGGCGTGAATAGATGATTTGATGTCAAACGCCAAATAAAATATTTTGGTCAAAGGTCTAGAAGTGAGGATCTTGTCGATGCTGTAACAAGCCTCATGGTACTGGAATATAATGTTTCTAAGTGAACTTCCTGGATATTGATTTGTTGTCGACAGGAAGTCACCTTATTGTAGAACAAGAGTTACTGATTTCAGAGACAAGGGTATGACTTGATATAGCAATTTTGAGGGATGACGGTCATGAAAATGAAGGTTTATGAGTATTGTAGAAGGATGAATTTTTAATCACTGGAAGAATTCTATTGAATATATAGGCGACAATATGATGAGTTGGAAACATTGACCCAAAAACAAAGTGAAGGTATGAACCATAGGTGTGAATGAACCGTCAAGATGATTACCCAACCAAAACAGTCACGGACATGGAGTGAAAGAAGTGTCATGTTCAAGAGCGACTTGCTACCAAAAATAAACTTTTGCTTACTTTTCCCAAATTTTCCCCGGTCATTTGTCGACCAATACCTCTTCATTTTTTAACAAGCTTCAGGAGGATAACATTTTCTTGATCTATAATTCAACCCTTCAGGAAAATAAAGTATCACTATTTAATAATTTAGCAAATCTAGCTATGAATGAAACTTGATTCTTGCCATGATCGACAAGCCCGTCGCTATTTTATGTTTTAATGAGCTTAACGACAGTGATAGCCTGGTCCTTTTTCATATTTAGAGAGTCTGAAAAAGTGGACGAAAGAGAACTCCAAAAGTACTTTTTCATAAATTTGTCTCTTAGATTCGAAAAAGTGTAAAATAATAACTGAAAGAACCTCTTTGGTCATGTTTAACCAAGGTATTCCTTTTTCATAAGTAATCCATCTCAGTTTGGAAAAGGGTTAAACTTATACTGAGTAGATATCAATTCATTCACTTTAACGAGCTCGAAAAGAGAAGCGATCGACAATATTTTCACATTATCAGAGTCTGAAAAGAGCTGAAAGAAGACTCCAGGGGTTCCTTTTTCGCTATTATCGAAGCTCGAAAAAGAGATAAAAGTGCGCTTCAAATCCTTTTTCATTTTTAACAAAGCTCGAAAAATAAGGAGAAAAAGTATTCTTTGTGGTCAAGTCATTCTTTGAATAAATCTGCACGACTAATCTGTTCATCAGTTGTATTTCCTGTTCAGAACAACATCAAATGGATTAAAAATACCCGTTTCATGATAAAAACATAATAAAACTATATTCATAGCCATAAATTCAACTTGCAAATAATTAAATGACTATTTAAAGTAGTTTCACTATTCATTTTTACCATTCCATAGTTACCATTTGCATTTTAGAGCTCTGAACCTGATTTTGCCTCCGAACTTCAGTCGTCGATTGCGTGAAATTGGTAAGAATGTTTTGAATGCCCCCTGCAAGAGCACATGTCAAATGCCCCCTGAAAGAGTAGGTGCCCCCCAAGCTTCATTTAATTCATCTAAGTAGATTAATGGTTACTGATAGCTGGATGGAATGAAGGTTCATTATAGGGGAGGATTTGTTTCATTTTTTAACGAGGTTGACATAGTAAAAGGAACTATCCTCATAACCTGATTCATTTTTTAACGAGGTTGACATGGGAAAAGAACCATCCTCATAGGCACTTGTTTCATTTTTTAAATGAGGTTGACACAAGAAAAAAGAACTATCCTCGTGAATCTGTTTCATTTTTTAACGAGGTTGACACATGTGAACTCTTCTAGAAGGCACTGGCCAAGTGGAGATTCTGGAACAATGAGAATTTCGCTCCCGATGTGACCAACACACCTTTGAATGTCAGGAAGTTCTTTACAGAGCAGCCTTGCATGGGGATACCTGCATATGAAACGCACTTAGGCCCCTTAGAGCCTATGTTGGTGAAGTCTCATATGTTATACAACAAGCTTCAAACCATGGAAACCTTTGCTTGATGAAAGTATTGTTTGATTTGTCTTGTTTTCTGTCTTAGAGAATATAGCAACTGAAATTATAGGGAATGATAGACCCTTGATCATCGGTCCCAGAGATGATGCCCAGTTAACCAGATCATTGGGAATGGTGCCTAAATTAACCTATAACATAGTGGAAAATAACATCGAGCATCGACAAAAAGTTCTCCAACTCTTAAAGGATAACCTAAATTTGGCACAAAATTGAATGAAACAATAGGTAGATCACAATCACAACGAGAGAAGTTTTGATGTAGGAGACTGAATATTTTTATGGTTCAAACCATACAAAAAAATGTCCATCAAGAAATCTAAGAAGGATAATAAACTGTTGCCAAAGTACTATGGTCCTTACAAGGTATTTCAAAAGATTGGTACTATGGCATACAAATTGGAGCTTCCTGCTTCTTCTCGAGTGCACCTAGTTTTCCATGTTTCATGCTTAAAGAAGGTTATAGGTGACTAAATTATAGTTCTAACAATATTTACAGAACTTAATGAGGAAGGAAAAATAATATTAGAACTTGAAGAAATCACGGAAACAAGAACTCTACAACTACTAAATCGATCAATTTCAGAGTATCTCATCAAGTGCAAGAACTTACCCATTGAAGATTCCACATGGGAGGATGAGAATTTTATACAGAAGCATCCAAAGCTACTCAAGCATTGAGGAAAACATTTTTTTGAAGGAGAGGGGCATGTTAGGTCCCTATACTATTAGTGTAGCCCCCTTATTGTTATTGGTGTACCCCTGTAGCCCCCATATTGTTATTATTGTGCCCCATAAAAGCAGCTATTGTTATTATTGTGCCCTTACATTATTATTGTTTGGTCAAATAGGATTATATTGTGACCCCATAAACTCCTATATATATAAAGGAGGTTTTTTCATTTGTATCATCCAATAATTTCTCATTTATGTAATGTAAAAGGAGCTTGCCCCCTCAAAGTGGTTGATTTCTAAGGCGTTGATCTCTCTTTTCTTCTATTTTTGGAGCTGGTTTCATAACACTTCGTATGTTCTGGCCCAACAATCTCGCGCTATCCTTCTGTTTCTGGAATATTAAAATTGTGTGGATCCTCCTCAACTTCCTTCGTGGTCATATTATAATAGTTTACTACTTGCTCCAATTGTGCGTCCCAATTAGGTGGTGTCCAGGTCATTGTAGTTGTGGTCCTGAAAACCTTTGATCTAACTCCATGAATATTTTCATCTATGTAATGACAGTCACCTTCAAAAATAAAACTCAGCAAAAAGGCTTCAACTATGTCCTCCCACCTTGTTTTCCATGGCATAGTTCAGTTTCAAGGTACCACATCTAAGGTGTGAACGAAGGTATGTAACCATTCTGGTGCTAGATCTTCGCCCCACATGGTATTCCATTGATAGATATGTACTCTAGGGTCATCCTTTCCATCATATGTCCCTTCAAGTCGAGTATTTACTTGACCAAATATGAGTTTCATAAATTTTTTGTACTCCCCCCAAATTATAATTTTCCCCTTATGTGTACCCCACCATCTAGTGGGTGTAGATCTCAACACAGCATCTAGAGTTTGAAACCTCTAGGCTTCAGGTACTTCTTCTTCAAATCTATCAAGAAACAAATTAACATCTCCAATCTGATCATAATATGGAAAGTCACGTACCTTTGATTCAATGCAGCGGAGTGGTCCGGTAATTTTGTGGCATCGCTTGCTAGATACTTCATGCAATCGATTTTTCCAATTCTCCATTTCTTCATTAGAGTCTGAAACACATGAGCTATCCTTTTCCCAAATTTTCCTCCCATATGCGATGGGGTTGATCCAATATTCATCCTGCATAGTTAACTTATAGATATTGTCAATATCTGAATCACCATATTCATTACAGACTGGTTTTGTATATCGCGCTCCTTCAGAGGGATCCAAAGGAACAATGACCGTTGTGCCATTCTTCTCAAATACCATCTTTCTACTCAGATTTATTATGGCATCCATATGATAAGCCCAATCGAATCCAAGTAAAGTATGATATTTATTGTTGTCATCCACAATCTCAATGACTTCAAAGTCTGACAACACACTTACTCCATCAATGTTTACGACAATTCCCTGCAATCGACCCATAGGAATAATTTTTTGTTGATTGGCCATTCTCACTTGAATTGGTGACCATGGTAGCTTTGGTCACCTCATTCGTTCCCATGTCTTCTTTGGAAACACATTTGCATCTCATCCTAAATCAAGAATTACTTGATCCATCTTGTAATCTCCTATCTGTGTAGTTAACCACATTTCCCTCTTGGTTCTCTTCTTATTTCTATATACTTTGTTTACTGTGCATTGTTCAGGTTGTATCTCCTCTTTGCTATCACATTTGTAAATCAACTCTTGCAACCCTTATACAACATTTTGATTCCTTAGAAGCTTCATACAGGTCTACAAAAATGATTTCAGAATGGTCGGATCAAATTCCTTTGTTGCAGTAACCTCCTTGGGTTTATTCTTTTGCGGGATTAGTTGTGTCTACATTGTCGATGTCGAAGATTCAGGGCTCATAAAACTATTCTTCACTTCCATGTAGGTTTTCCTTTCTCACTGCACATTGAACCTAATATTATTTTTTCCATCCTTATGAATCCATGTATCCTCCATATGTTTTTTTCCTTCTGCTTTTTCTTTTCCTGTAGTTGTGCCGCTCCTTGTTACTATGTTGACTTGTCTATATTTTTCGTGTGGCTCATCCCTCATTATCTGTAGGTTTTGGGCAGGCTTCTGATTTCACTTTTCCTGCATTTTAGCCAATAACATAAAACAATCTTCTATCTCATGATCAAATTCTCTACAATACTTAAAATTGATGGCAGTAGGATTCTGCCAGAAATCTCTGGCAAAATGTCCATGCTGACCGTAGTTATAACATATAATCAATCCTCGACCTAGCCCAATGCCTCGTCCTCCTCCTCAGTCTCGGCCTTGGAATCCTCTGTGCACTTTGGGCGAACCATGATCTTTGCGACCTTCATATTGCATTCTATACACCCCAAGATTTTTTTTCATCATCAAATCATAACTTCGATAGTTCCTGTCATCATTTCCCACCGAGCTACAAAATTACAAAATAATTTCTTTGGTGTCTGCACATTATTCTGCACCATATGATAGTGTTCTGCGGGGTGTTAGCCTGATACTTTTAATAAGTCACACCACACACTTGTGCCTGGGCTCAATGGGTTAGGTCATCCCCTATTGATGTAATCTCTAAATACAGGGCATCGATCTTTATAGTGACATTCTGCTTTACATTTGATACACCAAACTTATGATCTCATGTCAGTCTGCACTTCTTTTCCCTTCTTCAAGTCTTGAAACTCCATATGTAAGCTCACTAACTGGTTTTGGATCTGATGAAACCCTATATTGGTATCTTCTACTAGCGAAGCTTCTAGTTTCATCACAATATCCAATGCTCCGGCTTGGGTTGCGATCTTTTGTTGTGATAATGGAAGTCTGAGATGTGGCAATAGTGTAGCTATAAAGCACTCTTTGTGTTTCTCCTCAGGGATCTAGATGCTGATTTGGCTTAGCAGCATCTTGAATCTTTGATCTACCCCCCATACATATTAAGTTACCAATTTTATGATATCTTTTATCTCTGTAATACATTGGGACCGCGGCTTAGGATTTTTAAACGCAACATTCATCGTTGCCTTTGTCTTATCCAACATAGCTTTCTGATGCATTGCAGAGTACTTCATATACCATGATAGTGATCTTTCTTGAAACACTGTAACAAGCTGACCTTTCTTCATATCTTCATTAGTGACTTGCTGTAATCTCCATACTGCTTCTACAAAAAACTAAAATTGTTCAATATCCTATGATCCCTAAACCTTAAAAATAAGCATCTTCGCTATTAGAGCCATGTTAAATGGGGAAGTTGGAGGTGGAGGTGGCAGAGGAGGGATAATATGGAGATTTGGATGAGGTGTGATGGGAGTGGCTAGCTGGGAAATCCTAGAGG
Source organism: Pinus albicaulis (assembly GCA_034641835.2). NCBI lineage: Eukaryota > Viridiplantae > Streptophyta > Pinopsida > Pinales > Pinaceae > Pinus > Pinus albicaulis. Next base: position 780,435,462 of record CM076584.1, read on the forward strand.
CACCTTGATGATCTCCAAAGTCTGACTGTGACACACTTCTAGGGGTTGAAAGGTTTCTTTCTTCTTCTTCATTCTCAGGTCCAAACAAGGGATTGTACTAAGTCTCAATGTAGTTGTCACAATCTACCTTGAATCTTTTACCACTTTGCATAGCTCCAAATTTATGTCCCCCAATCATCAATATTATTGCATGCACAATATACCCTTCTCAGATAGCAACATATTAATCAAATCTTTAACTATTTTAAGTACTTACCTTGCGAACCCTTGAAAAATTTGCGCTCGGCTTCATTGTAGGACATGTATATATCAATTTTGAACTCAGTAATGAAGCCTCCAAGAAAAATATTGATCCAATAATCAACAACCCTTGATATCTTGTTGTTTTTCTCCTTGAGTTGCTTAATCAGCTCTCAGTTCCATGAAGTAGGTGCGTTGTTAAAACAGGTTGTATTCTCAGCTAATATGGATAACTATTCATGCAACTCACTAGTGAATGATGAGAAAAATATGTCGTGATGATCTGTGAAAATATTTCTACAACCACTTCTAAGTTGACATGCATGGATTTATGTTTTCTTGTACAACAAATTCCCGCTCTTTCATAGATACCCAATCTTTAATTTATTTTTTGGTCGGATGCCACATCCACATATCCCTCAGTCTCTAGATTTGGGTCTCAGCCACGAAAATATTTGTTGGCTTGATGGGGCCTCGACCTAGGTTTAGAGATGGTTGCATGAACCAACAAAACCCTCTATCAGTAGACCTTTCGGCAACAATCTGCTACGCAGACCGAAGTCTCACCCGAGGCAATATTAGGGGATGCTAGAACCAGGTTTCTGCATCCAGAGGGACTATGGAGTGTGGCCTTAGGGCTTATCTTCACTTAAGACTTATTCAGAGCTTTGTATAACCAATATGCTTAAAATTTAGATTTTTTTCAACAATTCTACACACTGCATGATTCTAATTTATCATGCCTTAATCATCATATTAAACCATATTCATGACTTCGTGATGTAAATACAGATAAAAACCATGATATACCACAGATAAGCTCAAAATATAGATAAATAAAGCTATTAAGTACATGACACATATATGTCTTCAAAGTCTTCTATTATTAGTTCAGATCTTCTCAATACTTTACATTCTACCCTGCACACAGAGATGCAGGGGTCTGCGCACTTAGCTGCAGACTTTCTAAGGTCTCCATGCACACAGCTCCAGGAGCCTTCCCTTTCTCACAAAAAAATCATAACAATTACTCTTAATTCAGACCTCGACTTACATCCATATGCATTCTATATCCATTATTGATATCCTAGACTCCTTATATAGTCTTTCCTTTTACAATACCATGGTCCAAAAACCATGGTCGGAGCTCAACGTATACAAAATATTCCCTTCCATTTACAAAATAAGGGGATTTTACCCGCCCCAAAGCCCCTAATACATTTTATCATCAGTGTGCAACATGCTCCGCTGTTCAAAATGCAGATTCTTTACAAAAACTTTGACCTAGGGGTACCCTTTCCAACACTAATTCGAGTTTCATCGGTTCTATATTCAACAATCATCATTTGAATAACTTATGTTGGCCACTGACTCATCTTTTATTGCATCTTAAATATAAGTACATGGAATTCTTCAATTACATGGTAAAAGGATTTGTAGTACTTACATGTCATTGTGGGGTTCTGACAGTCTCTCACAAAATGACTTCGCTGGCCGCAGTTATAGCAAATGATTTGTCCACGTCCTCGACTAGCTCCACCACCTTGACCTCTTCCTTGGTAACCTCCTCAACCCTGCATTGTCCATTGTCTTAATTTCTATGATATTCTTCTTGAATTCTATAAATTTTAGTATTGTGCTCCATCATTAGGTCTTAATCTCGACAATTATTCTCATCAACTCCTACTTACAAAATTTGTAATATGGATTTCTCAGAATATGTACATATTTGTGTAACAAGTAGAAGTCTTTTAAATGATGTTGGAATCTAGCCTTACATATTTCACACCACAAGATAGATCCTGCATTCAAGGGATTAGGTTCTCCACTAGCCATGTAATCCCTGAAGATAGGGCATTTTTCCTTAGAATGGCCCTCTGATCTGGACTTTGTACACCATACTTCTTCTCTAACATTATTTTTCTTGATGTCTTGTATCTGCAGGGTTCATTTAACTATCTACTTATGAATTTTTTGCATGCTTGCATTAGTATCTCCTATAGGCGAAGCTTCCAATTTCATCGCAATCTCTAGAGCGTCGGCTATCTTTTGTTGCATCAATGGAAATATAATATGTGGTAGAATCGCAACTATAAACCATTTTTGATGTTGTTGCAAAGCTATGCCCAAGATTACCTGATCCAATAAAAACTTAAATCTCTGATCAAACTCCCAAACAAACTCAGTAGGTTTTTGTTTGATTTCTTTCAACTCAGTGATACACTATGACTGAGACTTCAGATTTTTAAACTCCCTTACGAGTGTTGTTTTAATATTTGTGAATGTTCTGTTCTAATTAGTTGAATACTTCATATACCATGTCAATGCTATATAGCACAATTTCATAACGAGCTTCTATTTATTTATATTCTCATCATTAATCAGCTTCGTTGTCCATACGACTTTGCATAGAAACCAAAACTACTCTGGATCCTCCAATCCAATTCCTTTATAAATGGTAGCTTAATATCATCATCCATACTTCTTCTTGGGGGGATAGGGGGAGGATTATGGAAGTGTTAGGTCCCTATATTACTAGTGTAGTCCCATATTGTTGTTAGTGTAGCCCCCTTATTGTTATTGTTGTACCCCTGTAACCCCAATATTTTTATTATTGCACCCTTACCTTATTATTGTTAGGTTGGATAGGATTATATTGTGACCCCAATGACTCCTATATATAGAAAGAAGGTTTTGTCATTTGTATCATCCAAGAATTTTTCATTTATGTAATGTAAAGGAGGTTTCCCCCTCAAAGTGGCTTATTTCTATGGTGTTAATCTCTCTTTAATTCTATTTTTGGAGCTGGTTTCATAACATTTGGTATCATAGCTTTGGATTCTAGGGTTTCACTGCTCCAGACAGGTCATCATGTCATTTTCGCTATAACTTGGTTTCTATGAAGGTTCAGAAGCTGAAAGTCTTACCATGCGAGGTTGAAAGCCTGAGGAATGTCATGTAAACATTTCAGATATTTTTTTGCAATATTTTCAGAGATAGGATCTGTGGAAGTTATGGTTTTTTCAGACTCCCAAATTTCATCTCAAAGAGGTTACCATGGGAAAATCGTCATAACTCTCTCTCTAAGCATCAGATTGAAAAAATGTAAAAATTTGTAGAAATTTAATGGACTTTAGTTTCTTGTTTATCAATTTTAGAGCCAAAGGAGGAAACAATGACACGTGACATGCTGTACAAGTTCACTATACTAAACTAGTCCATAATTAGGTCATTGTGGGAGAATTGACATAACATTTCTTTGAAGAATCCAAATAAGGTCAGACCTATGGCATTAGAAAGAAGATTCAAAGAGCTACTTCAGGACTGAATTTCAAATATTGAAGATCCGAAATCATAGATATAATTCAGTTTCAATATACCCCTCCTAAAAAGCGAGAAAGAGGTGTGTAGTTTTTAAACAACTTTGCATAATTTTTGTTTAAAAAATTAGTTTGAAGTGATTCCAAGGGCATATTGAAATATAGATATCAGTATTGAGTTATATAATTCCTCCCAATAATATTTCCACACCCATTAAGCCCTAAGAATGCTATACTATGACTCATGAAGAGGAAGAATTGCAGTATGATATATCAAAAGTACGGTACCAAGTGCAACAAATTTTTATCTTACAAAGAGAAATAAAAGATGTAGTAGATGGTTTAAAAGCATAAATGAAGGCTAAGTTGGACAGTTTGAAGGATCAAATGAAAGCTAATATGGATGATAAAGTAGTGGAAGATCACAGCGAGCATCAACAAAAATTTCTCCAACTCCCAAAGGATAACCTAACTTTGGTGTAGAATCGAATGAAACAAAAGGAAGAACAACATTGCAGCGAAAGAAGTTCTAAAGCAGTCATAGAAACAAGAAATCAAAAACTACGAAATCAATCAATTTCAAAGTATCTCAAAAAGTGGAAGAACTTACCCGTTGAATATTCCACATGGGAGGATGAGAATTTCATAGATAAGCATCAAGAAATAATCAAGTGTTAAGGACAACACTTGTTTGAACGAGAGGGGCATGTTAGGTCCCTATATTACTAGTGTAGTCCCTTATTGTTGTTATTTTAGCCCCCTTATTGTTATGGTTACCCCCCTATAACCCAAATATTGTTATTATTGTGCCCTTACATTATTATTGTTAGGTTGGCTAGGATTATATTATGATCCCATGGAATCCTATATATATAAAGGAGGTTTTTTCATTTGTATCATCCAAGAATTGTTCATTTATGTAATGTAAAGGAGGTTTCCCCCTTGAAGTGGATTATTTCTAAGACTTTTATCTCTCTTTTCTTCTATTTTTGGAGTTGGTTTCATAACAGGGGGGTAGGAGGGACAGGGGGAGTGGGAAAACCACAAACACCCTGGATATTACTAGATTTTGGCTTCTGTGAAATCTCAGGCTCAGAGGGGGAATAATGCGGAGTTACCTGAGGGTTATCAGGATGGATTTCTTCTATTTAACTTTCATATCCACTCAGAAGAGGACTATAATTATTTTCTACAAAGGTCTTTGGGTATTTTCCATGATATATCTTTCTAGTATCTACTCTATATCTCTTTCGAATTCACATTGCGCCCATCTATTTCTCCAATTTATTTTCTCTTCTTCAAAACATAAGTAAAATAGAAATATTATTGCATCTGTAAAACTCCCTTTTCAATCAGAAGCATATTAATTCAAAGTTTCAGATATTTTAAAAATACTTACCTCACATTCCTTTGAATAATTGGCGTTCTACTTCACTGTATGACACATTCGAGTCTACTGCGAAATCAATAATGAAACCTCCCAAGATGCTATCAATCCAGAAATCGACAACCCTTGAAATATTTTTGTCAGTGATATTGAGTCATTGTATCATCTCGGGAGTCCACACCATAGTTTCATCATCCTTAAAACATTCCTTTCTTTTAGTTAACCTTAATATCCACTCATACATCTCAATAGGAAAAGAAGAGAAGAAAATTGTGTATTTCTATGTAAAAATGTACTTTTGTAACCACACTTTAGATGTCAAACGAGGATTTATGTTTTATTGATCTAGAAAATCTCGCTCTTTTAGGCCTATCCAATCTTGAATCTCCTTATTTGATGGGTGCCACATCCACATATCCCTCAAAAAAATCCCGGCCCCAACAAAAGAACCATTTTTTGGATTGATTTGGGTTGACCCTTGTTCGATCTATACTGCACACCAACAAAACCCTCAATCATTGGCCCTTTCAGAAACAAACTACAAGCAGATCATAGGCTCACCCGAAGTGTCTATGGGAGGATGCAAAACAAGGTTTCTGTAGCCTTGAGGGATTAGGGGATTTTGTATTACTATGTTTTCTTATCTTTTACATTCATAAATCACTTCAACACATTTAGATTAATTATTTAAATATGTCATGTAAACCCATAAACCATTATTGTGCTGAAGTAAAATGAATTTTTAATCTGTTGAACCCCTATTTTTGTATATGCTACCGGCAAAGCTTCTAGTTTCATCGCAATATCCAATGCTTCAACTTGAGTTGCGATATTTTGTTGTGATAATGGAAGTCTGAGATGTGGTAATAGTGTAGCTATAAACCATTCTTTGTGTTGTTCATCGAGGATATGGAAGCTTATTTGGCTTAGCAACATATTGAATATTTGATCTACCTCCCACACAGATTCAGTTACCAATTTCCTGATTTCTTTTATCTCTGTAATACATTGGGAGTACGGCTTAGGCTTTTTAAAAGCATCATTCATTGTTTCCTTTTTCTGATCCAACGTAGCATTCTGATGCCCTGCGAAGTAATTCATATACCATGACAATGCTCTTTCTTACAACACTGTAACAAGCTGAGATTTCTTCATACCTTCATTAGTGACTTTCTGCGATCTCCATATTTCCTCTGCAACAAACTAAAATTTATTAGGATCCTCTGAACCCTGAACCTTAAAAAAAATCATCTTCGCTATCTAAGCCATGTTAAACAGGGGAGATGGGGGGAAAATATGGAAATGGGGATGATGTATGATGGGAGTAGCAGGCTAGGGAATCCCAGAGGTGCCTTGATGATCTCCAAAGTCTGAATGTGACACACTTCTAGGGGTTTAAGTGTTGCTTTCTTCTTCTTCGTTCTCAGATCCAAACAAGGGATTGTACTCAGTCTCAATGTAGTTTTCATGATCTACCCTGAATCTTTTACCACTTTCTGTAGCTCTGGATTTATGTCCCCCAAACATCAATCTGACTTCATGCATAATATACCCTTCTCACACAACAACGTCTTAATCAACAACTTTAAATATTTTAAGTACTTACCTCGTGAACCATTAAAAAATTTGTGCTCAGCTTTTCTGTAGGACACGTATGTATCAATTGTGAACTCAATAATGAAGCCTCCAAGAATACTATCGATCCAATAATCAACATCCCTTTATATCTTGTTGTCTGTCTCCTTGAGTCGCTTAATTAGCACTGGGTTCCACGAAGTAGGTGTGTTGTTAAAACATGTCGTATTCTCAGCTAATTTGGATAGCCACTCATGCAAATCATTAGCGAATGATGATAAAAATATCTCGTGCAGATATATGAAAATATATTTCTGTAACCACTTTTATGTTGACAGGAGTGGATTTATGTTTTCTTGTACAACAAATTCTTGCTCTTTCATAGATACCCAATCTTTAATTTATTTTTTGGTCGGATGCCACATACACATATCCCTCAGTCTTCAGATTCGGGTCTCGACCATGAAACCATTTGTTCGCTTGATGGGGCCTAGACCTAGGTTTGGAGATGGCTATGAAAACCAAAAAAACCCTCTATCACCAGACCTTTCGGCAACGATCTGCAATGCAGAACGAAGTCTCGCTCGAGAAAATATTAGGGGATTCTAGAGCCAGGTTTTTGCATCCAGAGGGACTAAGGTGTGTGGCCTTAGGGATTATCTTCACTTAATACTTATTCAGAGCTTCACATAACCAATATGCTTAAAATATAGAAGTTTTTCAATAATTCTACGGAATGTGCAATTCTAATTTATCATGCCTCAATCATCATATTAAACCATATTCATGACTTTGCTATGTAAATACAGATAAAAACCTTGTTATAACACATATAATATCAAAACATAGATAAAGAAAACATAAAAGTACATGACATAGATATGTCTTCAAAGTCTTCTATTATTAGTTCAGATCTTCTCAATACAATACTTTCCACCCTGCGCACACAACTGCAGGGGTTTGCGTAGAATTTATAAGGTCTCCGTGCACACAACTGCAGGAGCCTTCCCTTTTCGATAAAACAATAGAATACAGACTCTTAATTTAGATCTAGCATTACATCCATATGAATTCTACATCCATTATTGATATCCTAGAATCCTTATATAGTCTTTCCTTTTACAATACCATGCTCCGAAAACCATGGTCAGAGCTTAACGTATACAAAATATTCCCTTCCATTTACAAAATAAGGGGCTTTTACTAGCCCCAAAGCCCCTAATAATTTTGATCATATGCACACAGCACACTTCACTCCTCAAAATGTGAATTCTTTATAAAAACCTCGACCTAGGGGTACCCTTTCCAACACTAATTTGATGTTCATCGGTTCTCCTTTCAGTCGTGATCATTTGAATATTATGTGTCTATTGTTGATTCCTCTTATCTTGCATCTTCACCATAAGTACAGGCCATTATTCAATTACATGGTCAAAGGATTTACAATACTTATATGTTGTTGTGGGGTTCTAATAGTCTCTAGAAAAATGACCTAGTTGGCCAAAATTATAGCAAATGATCTGTCCACGTCCTTGACTAGCTACACCACCTTGACCTCTTCCTTGGTAACCTCCTTGACCATCGCGTTGCCCATTTTCATAATTTTCATTCTCTTCTTCTTACATTCTATAAGTTTTAGTACTGCGCTTCATCATTAGGTGTAAGCCATAAAATTATTCTCATTGTGTCCTACTAATTTACAAAACTTGCAATATGGATTTCTCAGAATCTGTACATATTTGTGTAACATGTAGCAGTGTTTTCAACGATGTTGGCCTCTAGCCTTACATATTTCACACCATAGGCTAGATTCTCCATTCATGGGATTAGGTGCTCCACCATCCATGCAATCACTGAAGATAGGGCACTGTTCCTTAGAATGGACCTCTGGTATGCACTTTTTACACCATACTTTTTCTCTAACTTCTTTGTTTTTCTTGATGTATTTTATATGCAGGGTTAAGTTTGCTAGCTAGTTATGAAGTTGTTGCATGCCTAGATTATTATCTCCTATGTAGGGTTTAACCCTGTACAAAAATTATTTGCAAACGAATCTTAAAAACATAAAATAAACTATAGTGAGAGCATAAAACATAAAACAGATATACATAGATATTTTCCCTTGGATGGGCCAAATTGGGACTACCAGCTTGGATTTTCATTATATTCCTTTTAGTGTTACAACACATATATATACATGCTCACAAATTTTGTTAATGCATCTGCAACATTCTTCAAAGTGTCCACCTTTACTAGCAACACCATTTTATCCTCAACCATATCTCTCACAAAGTGATATTGAAAATTAATGTGCTTTGTCTTTGAATGATAAGTAGGGTTCTTAGCTAAGAAAATTGCACTTTGGCTATCACAGTATATCCTTATAGATTGATGCACCAAGCCCATACTTGAACACAATCTCTGCAACTGAACTACTTCCTTGCTTGCATGAGTGGCTGCCATGTATTCTACCTCTGTAGTTGAAAGAGCCACTACAAAATATCTTTTACTCATCCAAGTGTCTGCACCTCCAAATAGGCTAAACACCTACCCACTTGTAGATATTCTTTGGTCTAGATCTCTAGTCCAGTCTGCATCAAAAAAACCATGGATGTCCAAAACTCTGTCCAATCTTGGTCTCTCCTGGTAGCAAAAACTATAATCACTAGTGCCATTAAAATATCTAAAAACACGTTTCACTGCTGTCCAATGCTCCTTCCCTGGTTTTGACATAAACCTGCTCAATACTCCCACTGCATGTGCAATGTCTGGTCTAGTATAGACCGTTGCATACATTAGGCTACCCACTGCACTTGCATATGGAACACATGGCATATCCTCCTCTTCTTCTTGTGTCTTGGGACATTGTTCAACATATAGATTCACACCTACAGGAATAGGAACCTTCACCGGTTTACTATCCTGCATATTGAACCTCTGTAATATTGTCTCGACATAATTCCTATGGTTTAACCAAATCTTCCTCTTTGCTTGATCTCTCTTAATTTCCATGCCCAAAATATAGTTTGCAGCACCAAGATCCTTCATGTCGAATTTGGAGAACAATTGGGTTTTCAAATCTTGGATATTTTATTTTTCATTTCCAGTCAGCAGCATATCATCCAAATACAAGACCAAATAAATAACACGATCACCAATTAATTTAAAATAAACACAATGATCCTCTTTTCTTCTGGTGAAGCCAAGTCCCCATATATAGGTATCAATTTTCTGATACCACTTCCTTGGTGACTATTTTAACCCATACATAGACTTTTTTATCCTGCATACAAGTATTTTATTACCCTTCACCATAAAGCCTTCAGGTTGCTTCATGTAGATCTCCTCTTCCAGATCCCCGTGAAGAAATTTTGTCTTCACATCAATTTGTTCTACCTCAAAATCAAATGTAGCAGCAACAAATAAAAGTAATCTAATAGAAGTAACCTTGGAAACAGGAGAAAAAATATCACCAAAATAAATTCCCGACACATGGGAATAACCTTTTTCTACCAACTGAGCTTTGTATTTATCCACCTTGCCTTCTACATTCATATTCTTCTTAAACACCCATTTTCTCGTGATGGGCTTCCTTCCAGCCGACAACTCCACCAGATTCCATGCCTCATTTTTGTGCAAGGATGCCATTTCATCAACCATGGCCTCCTTCCAGAGTTTTCCATCCTTTGAATCCATTGCCTCCCTGATAGTTCTAGGATCATCATTAGTTATAGTTAAAGAAAATTTTTAACATAAAGCATATGGAATATACCTTTCTGGTTGCCTCTTTCCTGAACCGATCTTCTCACAGCTAGAGTTTGTGGCTCTTCCTCTTCTGAGTCTTCTTCTGTTGTAGAGTTTGATTCATCCTCCTTTAGCTCAAAATATATCTTCTAAGGTTCCTTTGGTAGGACTTCATGTTTAACAACGTCTTTCACCTCTCTAAACACCACATCTCGGTTGTACACAACCTTCCTTGTTTCTGGGTTCCAAAGCTTGTAACCTTTTAAACCATCCTTATACCCAATAAATATGCACCTTTCAGATTTATTATCCAACTTGGTCCTTTTATCCTTTGGAACATGTACATATGCATCACATCCAAATACCCTCATATATGAAAGAGAGGGTTTCTTACCAGTTCATACCTCATGTGGAGTCTTATCCTCCAATGTTGATGAAGATTATCTGTTAGCTAGGTAACATGCAGTCTCCATTGCTTCTGCCCAGAATTCATGTCCTAACTCGGTACCACTAAGCATGCTTTTTTCCTTTTCCATCAGCGTTTTGTTCATTCTTTCTACAACTCCATTTTGTTGAGGTGTGTATGGATTAGTCTTCTGCCATGCTATACCACACTTCTTCCAGAATTATTCAAATTCATTCTTGCAAAACTCTCCACCATTATCTGTCCTCAACACCTTTATATTCTTCTCTGTCTATTTTTCCACCAAAGCCTTAAATTATTTAAATCTATCAAAGAATTCAGATTTCTTCCTCAAGAAATATATCCGTGTATTCCTTGAGAAGTCATATATGAATGAAACATAGTAAATATACTTTCCCAGTGATGGAATCGACACAGGTCCAAACACATCATTGTGCACAAGCTCTAATATCTTGTTTTCCCTCTAAGCACCAGAAGGAAAACTCACCCGATTCTGCTTCCCATATACACAATGTTCACAAAAATCAAAATCCAGAGAGAAATTAGACATACCTTCTACCATTCCATTTATATGAAGTATCTGAAGGCCCTTATCTCCAATATTTCTAAGCCTTTGATGCCATAGCAAGGTCTTTTCTCCAGAGACCGCTAGCCTTTTTGCTCCACTTTCAGGAACCACATAAATGTTGCACCCATCAATAACAGTGCTACCTTTAAGCTTGTACATAGTTCCAATATGAAGTCCCCACATTAATACCAGTGCTCCCCAAACAATCTTGCAAGTATCTATCTCGAACACTATTTTTACACTTGCATCATCCATCTTGCTTACAGAAATCAGATTTTTGGCCAATGAAGGAATATGTAGAGCACTAGGAAGTGTTCTAATCCTTCCACCGTGCAACTTCAACTTTAATTTTCCACGTACAATAATTCTTGCCTTCCTATCAACCCCTAAGAAGACATCACCACCATCATACTTCTCATACTCGCAAAACCACTCCCTATGGGGAGTGAAGTGAAATGATGCACCTGAGTCAATCAACCATGCCTCATGATCTACATGTGTATTTGAAGAAGAAGCCAAATACACATCCCCAACTTCATATGAGGTGGTTTTTTTCCTCTGTAGAAGGAGCATCATCAGATCCATTTCATTTCTCAGGAGCTTTAGACCTGTAGTCCTTTTTGTAGTACCCTTCCTTTTTGCATATCCAGGACACCTTTACAAACTTTCTTGGAGATTTAGATCTCCCTCTAGATTTATATCTCCCACTTGAAAACTTATTTTTCTTTATTTTTTGGGATATTCCTCATACAGATAAGGAATCTCCATTCTTTCCCTCCATATTTCTTCATCTCATTTTCTCCGACAGCAAGGATGAGACAATTTCATCAAAATTCAAGGTAGTTGCATTGCTACTTATTGCAATAACCAGAATGTCCCACTAATTTTGTAGAGAACACAACAAGTTGATGCAATTATCTTCATCTGAGATTTTAATATCAACAGATGACAACTGAATTACCATGGTATTGAAGGCATTCAAATGCTCTGTCACTGAGTCTCCATCCTTCATCCTTAGGTCATACAACTTTTTTCGCAGGAAAAATTTATTCAGCATAGACTTAGATTGGTACAAAGCCCGTAGCTTGTCCCGCAATGTCTTCTCCATGGCTTCCCAGATCAATTAAACAATACCGAATCTAATATACACAACCGTATTGTGATCTTTGCCTTCCGATCCAACTTATTCCAGTCTTCATCTAACATTGCCATCGGTTTAGTAATTGGATATACCGTGATCCACTGATCTTTATCCACTAGAAGATCCTCCATATTGAGCTTCCATAGCTAAAAACTCTAACCATTAATTTTATTGATCTCTATCTTTCCATTGCTCGCCATCTCCTTTCACCACAAGAATTGATTTCACAGATCTCCCATTGAACAGGGTCTACGTTGGAGAGGTAAAACCCCTCTGCAGACAGAGGTGATCCCTACTAGCCCAGATTGGGTCTAGAAACAATCAGACATGCAGTGACGTAGGTCTCTAGTTACAAAAACGACAAAACATAACAAATTGCCTATCTCAGGTCCTATGAAATGGTCGTCACAGAAAGGATGATGCTTCCCGTCCTCCGTTTTGGTAGATCAAAATCCTTTCGCTTAACACGTTAGAACACCTACACACATGCGAATAAACACAATGGTACACATCATAGAATCTATATCTTGTAACCATACATCAGTCAGAGAGGATGTAATTCATTGCATCAAAGACAAAGACACATGAATGAAACCATAATCAAAGTCACTTATCATTAATAATAACAAAGGAAAGATACAACCAGAAGCTCTGACGCTGGATCTTCCTTCGGCGGGGTCAACAGCGGAGCACATATCAATGAAGCTCTTCAGGAATGGGACAAAGCTCTCTCTCTTCGACTTGGCTCTCAAAGGCTGTCTAGCGATAGTCTCCTTGCTACAGATTCAACTCTTCTTTAGTGCTATTAGGACTACTAGCTTGCTAAGGGAAAATGGCAAGCTTATGTAGATGGTGGAAGGGGATTTGGGATCCCTACAATTGTGGGATTGACCCTATCCTCAAGGAAGCTTCCATGATAGGTGGAAAACCACTTCCCCTACATGGAGATCTGGAGCCAAACCTCCCAAATCATTTTAGAGACTTGTTCAGGAGTTTGTTGGAATCAAACTTCCACATTTATTTAAAAAAAAAAATCCTTATTAAGCTTGGCACGAGAAATACACTGGGACAGAGCGCCAATTTTCACACCCTCTTTGGTGGATTTTCCCCATTGGCGCGAGGGCTGAATTGGCTAGTCACGCCAAGGCCAAAAGATTAGTTTTTTTGGTTTTTCAAAGGAAACTTTCTTCAGAGGAATGATTTTCCTTGTCAAGGGGGATGCCATGAAAGTGGTTTCAGGTTATGTCACTACTCACAGGTAACGGAAAATGCCCTTCAATGTGCGGGACGGGGGATTACAGGGATGGTGACAAATTACTGTGTAACAGATTCCCCCTAAAGCATGAGGCCCGAAAGAGAGAGAGGGGTGAATTGCTTTATGAGAACGTGTCCAACTGAAAACACTGCCATTGGAAAACCTGCGTAGTCAAATACAACTGAGATCTCAAATACATGATATGTGGTATGGGCACATAAATCCATAATAGAGTATACAATAATCAGGATCCAAGGTATGGACGTAGCCATCCAGGAAGGATCAAAAAGCAGACTCAGGTATGGTCGCAGCCATCCAATCAATGAGTCATGTAACCAATCATAATAATCCATAAAATCTGCAACCTAGATTCCATCAGACAAAACCCAGGGTCTTGCGCTCCATCTCGACCCGAACCGAGTACAAGTCCAAGCATGTGAATAAGTGAGCTGAAGTTGAACATGCAAGAACATCGTCTGATTACCAGCCAATGATGAAAGGCATTAACAGACATGAGAGGAACCACCAATAATGACAATGGCCTTCAAGGTACTATAGGTACAATCCACGGAATGTGAACAGTGAGCTGGTGTCGAACATCCACAAAATCATTCGATCGAAGGCCAATGATGAAAAAATCGCGTTGAATGCGAAGAAACTGCCATTGAGGCATGCAGGCTCCAAGGTACTAGAAGGGAGTCTCTAGATCAGCTTCCTCGATAATGAGCTAAAGTCGACAGGAAATGACCTTGATTGAAGGTGGGCTATAATGTTTCCCACATCATTGACGCGAACATAATGTATGTGAATCAAGATCAATAGAGAATAAGAGGAGGGTTGGAAATACAGAGGTCAACTTATCTTGAACATATTGGCGACGCGACACTGGATTTGGCAGTATTTGACATCAAAAGATCTAAGGTCATGATGATGAGGCAGAGAGCAGATGAGTGGCCAAAAACAATAACCCAAACCCATGGAGGCAAGCAAATAACGAGATGAGATGTCCCAAACTCGACACAAATGTAGACAAGTGCCATGTTCAAGAGCGACATACTGCCGACACGATGATGATACTGGTTTCATTTTCCCCCACCATTTCCAGTGAGTACCCTAATTATTTTTGGAAACAAGCTTGAAGGGGATAACATATGCTTGTGATATAAGCTCGTCCTTCGGACAAATCCAAACTAGTACATTTAACAAGCCCTAGGAAGGAGGAACTTGAGTATCGTCATTACAACAGAATCCGATGTCATCAGGTTTTAACGAGTGTGACAAAGGAAGAACTCGACGTCTTTTCATGTTTAGAAAGTTTGAAAAGACAGTGGAAAAGTAAACTCCAACAATCCCTTTCCATAGATAGTTCCTCAGATTCGAAAAGGTATAAAACTACGTATGAGAAAACCTCCTAGTCACGATAGGATAGGTATTCCTTTTTTGTAAATAATCTATCCCAGCCTGAAAAAGGGGTAAACGTATACTGGGTAGATGTCGTTTCATAGCCAATTTAACGAGCTCAAAACGGCAAGCGACTCAGCAATGTTTTCAGTTTTAGAGAGTCAGAAAAGAGTTGAAATATGACTCCTCCTGGAGGAACGAGTGGTATAAAGGGAAGCAACTGGTTCTGGTGATGGTGGAACTACTCAGAACAAGTAAGGTTAAGAGGCTGGCTAACAATACCACTCATTGCAGAGGTTCCTCAGGAATGGGTAAAACAACCAAGTGAAGGCATATGATCGGCCAAGCAGATAGTGATGATGGAGTGAGAAAACCAAGGCTCATCTGGCAAAAACAGGCTGATAATATGGCAATCACACGAGGTAAAATGGGAATGGTTTCATTTTTACACAAGCTTGAAACAAAGATAAACTATGCTTGAAACTGGTTTCATTTTTACACAAGCTTGAAATGGAAACAAATTATGCTTGAAAAGGTAAGCATGCCCCTAGCATGGTGACTCAATTCTAGGTACATGCCCCCCAAGCTTCATTCCATAGGAAATGGAGTGAAGGTTCAAAACACAAGAGATTTGATATAAATCTAACAAAACTCGAATTGAACGGGCTCATGTTTCATTATTTTAACGAGGTTGACACACTTAAAAGAATTGTCCTCGTAAGAGCTTTTTTTATTTTTTAAGGAGCTTGACATAAGAAAACGAACTATGCTTCGACGACCTTGTTTCATTTTTTAAGGAGCTTGACACAAGAAAACAAACTGTGCTCCAAACACCTTGTTCATTTTTTAATGAGCTTGACACAAGAAAACGAACTATGCTCCAGACACCTTTTTTCATTTCTTAACGAGCTTGACACAAGAAAATGAACTCTGCTCCGACAGACCTTGTTTCATGGAGGAGCTTGACACAAGCAGATGAACCATGCTCCAAAGAGGTTGTTTCATTTTTTAAGGAGCTTGACACAAGAAAACGAACTTTTATCCGACCATCTTGTTTCATTTTTTAAGGAGCTTGACACATGCAGATGAACCATGCTTCGATGCCAACTCATCATAATGAATAAGAAGTCATCTCTTACAAGAGTTCTACATCGGATGGGAGAACAACATCTCGGAAATCAGGACCCAATGCCCCCAACACACGATGTACAATGACACTATCACTAAGTATAGGCACGGGGTAGGTAGCCACATAGTTGACCTGTGGTGGGGTAGATACAACGGGTGGATAGAAACCAGGAAGGGATGATGGCAGGCCAGCTACCACATCAGGACCAAAGAACGAAAGCTGATCAATGGTCGCGATCCATCCTTCATGTGGAAAAAAGATCACACGAAAAAGGGAGGAGACAATCGCTCCCATGGCATAGGTGTAATCGCGCCCCAAGAGTAGATTGAAATCCAGGGGGCCTGGAACAACCATCACATCCATATGGATGGTTTTACCTCCCAAAGTAATAGGTAACCTTGGAAGGATCCCTAACGGTTGACTAGTTCTTCTGTTAAATTCCAACAGATTCTGCGTAATAGGTGCAAGTGGTGGCAAACAGAAATCTTGCCAAGTAGTTGAGGATAAAATACTAACAGATGCGCCTTTGTCTATAATAGTGCTGGGTATGACTAGACCAAAAGCCTATACCGTTATCTCGAAAGGCACATAAGACAGAAGGCGGTATCCTGAAAATCGATTCCAATCAAAGGAAGCGACCAAACTACTCGGAGGGGCTGCCATCGAACTGAGATGGTCTTCCCCTAGTGTTACGGAAGAAGAAGGAGCATCCTCCATGACCTCCATCTCGAAGGTGGGAGGAGTATCCTCCAGGACCTCCATCATGGGAGGCAGAGGAGCAGCTTCTTGAGATCTAGGATAGGAGAATCTTTCTCCAAGTCTGAGGAATCTGAAGAAACAAGAAGAACCTGAGGGATGTGAGGTCCACTCTCAATGGAAAATACTTGGTGCACCGCAGACGAGGCCAGTTCAACCGATCCCATGACCAATGGTTGGTTGGGGATGGATTCCTGAATTTTAATTTCCAAGGGAGCGGGATCAACCAAGGATGACTCTTGACCAATCGTAGGATCAACTGGTGGAGGAATCAAAGAAAGCTGTTTATAACCAGCTGGGAGGCATGGTGTAGAAACGATTGAGTTGTCCAAAACTCTCTTGGCTTCATCCATATACGGAAAAAGGTGAATGGCATGGTTCCCTTCACACAACTTACAGGGATTGGAAAGCTTACCTTGCTTCTTAGGAGCTTTACCAGCACTAGCTAAAGATGTGCCCCCAACCTGACTCCCGGAAGCCAAAGGCAACGACAGAAAACTGTTGGACCATACTTCGAGCACCTTGGGTATACCAGGGCAACCTCGAAGAAGATGGTTTCCCTGGCACAACATGTAAGGGAACTTAACTTTCCATGGAGGGTTGGAAGGTTCATCAATGGAAGGCTTCTTAGGCCCAATAGCCGCAGAGCTAGCCTCTCCTTTATCTGACTTATTATTCTTCATCTTCTTCTTCTTCTTCTTAGCCACCTGGTTACTCGAATCCAGACTTTCACCAGGAAAATTAGAAGAGGAGGATGAAAAAACGGGCGAAGAAAGGGAGAGGTCCACCTCGAAATCAACATGATGTTGTTCAGGCGGAGGAACTGATTGAACAGTAGCCGGGACATTCGGGACCACAGAGGTTGAAAACAACCAAACAGGCAACCCAAAAGTTAACCCAGGAAGGGACAATGTTGCCATATAAGGAGCACCAACATTCCCAAAAGGAGGAAAATGACTAGGATTCCCATCGGAGGGGATTCCTTGGTTGGTGAATTCCAGAAAAGTTGCCATAGGAGACAACCCAAAACAACACCCTAAGGAAACTAACTTTAACCAGGAATATTGTGTGGGTAGTTAATTTTTAAAACATTGAAACAAAACTCTACCGTTTCATCTTTTAAGAGTCAAGAAACGAGTAAAAGGCGACTCTATCACTTTCAAATTGGAAACAAGCGTGAAAGGACAAGCGCTTGATGATCTTTTCAAATTTAATGAGTCGGAAAAGATCGAAATGACTACTCTGGTAATCTAGGCAGATGGGTGTACTAGATATCCGTGAACTGCCATATACACCTTGGTTAAAAAATGAAGGAGAAATCAAACAAGGACTTGACGTACGTGCAGGTAATCTCCCTGAATGCTATGTCCAGTGTATCATGGGTATAAGGCAACAGACTCGGCTTCCTATGGATAAAGGATAGCAACCTAGTGGGGTATCCCTTTATATACGCGACGGTACGGAGAGCACAAGTTTGTACTAGTGCTATCTAAAGCCAGATGGCGAACGACAACTACTAGGTTTTAAGACGCCGAAACACGTCTCTAGCCTAGACCACTAAAATGTGAGCATTAAGTTTCAATGATAACTTAAGGTAAATTGAATAAATTTTAGAGTTGATCTTCAATTATGTTTCAATTTCAAGGCCCTACCGCATGTCATCTGACAATCTCCTATATGCAACTATATGAGAAAATAAATCTTTCAATTCGATGAATGCTATCTAGTGAAGGGAAGAGTTTCAAACAATGATGCAACAAACAACAACACTGCAAACGAAATTTTTTCCAAACTAGATGACTTTCACTATCCAAAGTAATTTCAAACATTCAACGATGCAAATAATGCAATGTAATCTATGCAAAATCCTCTTTTTTTTCAAAAACTATCCAATTGTAATCTATGCACAATTTCTTTTTTCTTTTCAAATGATAATAATTCACTCAATGCATTTTTCGATGAAATGAAAATCTACTTAATGCATGATTTTAATGAAAGAGAATGCACTCAATGCGATTTTTAGCTTTCAATCATTAAACAATGTGATCTAAGTTCAATGACAAATCTTCAAAAAATACTTTTCAATGCAATGTGATCTAATGCATTTTAATGAAAAGAAAACTATGAGATGAAAACTAAATGAACACAAATTTCCTTAATGAAAGGATGAATGCAAAAGGGATGCAAACAAACACTAAGAATGAAATCGTTGTTTCAAACACTTTGTAATGAAATTCCTCAAAAGGCGACAAGACATATGAGATCAAACACAAAGAGGACTTCCAAAGCATGAGATCAAAACAGGGCATTCATTCCCTTTTACATCAAGCAATTATGGAAAGAAGACATTTCAGCTGAACAATGAGCAATATAATCTATGCTCATACAGAGAAAAGATCGGAAGGGAAAGACACACTGGTGAAGGATTTAGGGAAAAAGTCTCAATTTTCACACACCCTGAAATTGGCACAACTTTTGTGGGGGAAACTAGCGCCAATTGGCACGAATTTCTCACTAGAAGTGCCAATGGCCAATTGGCGCAGGTTTCTAACTGACAACAATCACCAACGCCTGAAAATGAAAAGAAAAAGAATTTCTCCCAACCAAGACTAGACTCACCACTTCAAGAAAAATGTAAAACTAACCCAGAAGCAAAAGTACTGACCAAAAAAACTCTCGAACAAGGGAAAACCCTAGCACCTACAGGAAATGGTGCATCTATCTGGCTATAATCAGTGCCAGACAGGGGATGGCACGAGTGATGAACTGGAAATGTGCGCTAATGGGCATGATTGTCAGGTTGGAAACCATGCCAATCAAGCCAACCAGAAAGGATGAAAATTTCGGAAAAGAAGAGGTCAAATCTGATCCTCTAGGGTTGAACATAGGTTTTACACCAAAAGGAGACAAACCAAAAGAGCAAATCAAGTAGATAGAAGCCAAAATAAATCGAAAGAGATAAGAAAAAATCCAATAACTTCCCGAGTGGAGTTGCCAGTTTTTTGGAGAAATAAATCCCCTCTGCGGATAGAGAAGATCCCTACTAGCCCAGATCGGGTCTAGCAACAATTAGACACGCAGTGACCCAGGTCTCTAGTTACAAAAATGACAAAACGTAACGAGTTGCCTACCTCAGGTCCTATGCAATGGTCGTCGCAGAAAGGATGACGCTTTCCATCCTCTGCTTTGGTAGATCACGATCCTTCCGCTTAACACGTCTGAACACCTGCACACATGCGAAGAAACACAACGATACACAGCATAGAATATATATCTTGTAACCATACATCAGTCAGAGAGGATGTAATTCATTGCATCAAAGACAAAGACACATGAATGAAACCATAATCAAAGTCACTTATCATTAATAATAACAAAGGAAAGATACAACCCAAAGCTCTGACGCTGGATCTTCCTTTGGCGGGGTCGACAGTGGAGCACGTCTCAATGAAGCTCGTCGGGAATGGGACAAAGCTCTCTCTCTTCAGCTTAGCTCTCAAAGGTTGTCTAGCGATAATCTCCTTGCTACAGATTCAACTCTTCTTTAGTGCTATTAGGACTACTAGCTTGCTAAGGGAAAATGGCAAGCTTATATGGATGGTGGAAGGGGAGTTGGGATCCCTACAATTGTGGGATTGGCCCTATCCTCAAGGAAGCTTCCATGATAGGTGGAAAACCACTTCCCCTACATGGAGATCTAGAGCCAAACCTCCCAACTCATTTTAGAGACTCATTCAGGAGTTTGTTGGAATCAAACTTCCGCCATTTATTTTTAAAAAACAATCCTTATTAAGCTTAGTGTGAGCAATACACTGGGATAGAGCGCCAGTTGGTGCACCCTCTTTGGTGGATTTTCCCCATTGGCGCGAGGGCTGAACTGGCTAGTCGTGCTAAGGCCAAAAGATCAGTTTTTAGGGTTTTTCAAAGGAAACTTTCTTTAGAGGAATGATTTTCCTTGTCAAAGGGGATGCCATGAAAGTGTTTTCAGATTATGTCACTGCTCACAGGTCATGGAAAAGGCCCTCCAATGTGCAGGATGGGGGATTGCAGGGACGGTGACAAATTATTGTGTAACAGTCTACCACAGGCTTGAGCAAAAAACCCCTCAGCAGCAAAGGTGCCCCCTTGAAGTTGAAACAACTCTGATACCAAATGTAGGTTTTAACCCTGTACATAAATTATCTGCAAACGAATCTTAAAAACAAAAAATAAACAATAACAAGAGAATAAAACATAAAATAGATATACACAGAGATTTTCCCCTGGATCCGAAATTGGGAATATCAGCTTGATTTTTCATTATATTCCTTTTAGTGTTACAACACATATATATAGATGTCAAAGCATACATAAAACCCAATCCATTTTACCCTGGATTAGAGCATAACCATAACTTCCTTGACCAGATCTACAAAATACAAGGGGCCGAAAATCATCATGCCCCAAAACCATGTGCAAACCCATGCACAAAACCATGGGTGGGTCTACCCACCAAAAAATAGGGTCCAATTTTTTTTTTCTTGGTGTTCTGCCCTAGACCCAGAATAAGGGGGTTTTCTGCCCCCCATGTAATCCCCCGCTACGCATGCAACTAATAGTGGAAAGAATATAACACATATCCAACATCCTAAAGGCGAAGCTTCCAATTTCATCGCAATCTCTAGAGCTTTTTCTTGACTTCCTATCTTTTGTTGCATCAATGGAAAACTAATATGTGGTAGCATCATGGCTATAAACCATTCTTGATGTTGTTGTAGAGCTATGTCAAAGCTTACCTGATCCAATAACAACTTAAATCTATGATCAAAATCCCAAACAGACTCAGTAGTTTTTTTTTTAAATTTCTTTCAACTCAGTGATACACTGCGATTGAGAATTTGGCTTTTTAAACTCTCTTACGAGTGTTTTTTAAATATCTGTGAACGTTCTACTCTGATTAGTTGAATACTTCATATACCATGTCAATTATCTATCACACAATTTCATAATGAGCTTCTCTTTCTTTATATTATCAAATTTGATCTGGTTTGTTGTCCATACAACTTCGCATAGAAACCAAAGCTACTCTAGATCCTCCAATCTAGTTCCTTTATAAATGGGTATCTTGATATCTTCAGCCATAATTCTTCTTGGGGGGGGGGAGGGGTAAGGGGATGGGAGGGTAGGAGGGGTAGGGAGAGTGGAAAAACCACAATCACCCTAGATATTATTGGATTATGGCTTCTACGAACTCTCAGGCTGGGAGGGGAATACTGTGGAGTTACCTGAGGGTTATCAGGGTGGCTTTCTTCTCTTTCACTTGAGATCCACTCAGAAGAGAACTATAATTATTTTCTACAAAGGTCTTTAGTATTTTCCATGAGATCTATTTCTAGTATCTACTCTATATCTCTTTCAAATTCACATTGCGCCAGTATATTGCTCCAATTTATTTTCTCTTTTTCGAAACATAAGTAAAATATCTTATTGCATCCGTAAAACTCTCTTTTCACACACAAGAATATTAATCCAAAGTTTCAAAGTTTTTAAATACTTACATCGCAATCCTTTGAATAATCAACATTTTTCTTCACTGTAGGAGACAATCGAGTCTATTGTGAACTCAGTAATGAAACCTCCCACTTAGTAATCTAGAAATCGGCAACCCTTGAAATCTTGTTTTCAATGATCTTGAGTCGTTGTATTAGCTCAAGATTCCACACCATAGGTCCGTCATCCTTAAAACATTCCTTTCTTTTAGTTAACCTTGATATCCACTCGTATAGCTCAATAGGAAAAGAAGAGAAGAAAATTTTGTATTGCTATGTAAAAATGTACTTTTGTAACCACGCTTTGGATGTCAGAAGAGGATTTTGTTTTATTGATTTGCAAACTCTCGCTCTTTTAGGTTTATCCAATCTTGAATCTCCTTCTTCGATGGGTGCCACATCCACATATACCTCAAACATATCCTGGTCATGGCAATTGAACCATTTTTTGGATTGATTTGGGCTGACCCTTGTTCAATCTATATTGTGCACCAACAAAACCCTCAATCACTGGCCCTTTCGGCAACGACCTGCAAGCAGATCACAATTTCAACCAAAGTGACTTTGGGGGGATAGAAAAAGGATTATGTAGCTATAAGGGACTAGGGGAGGTGGTATTATTATGTTTTATTATATTTAACATTCATAAATCACTTTGCTGCATTTATATTACTTATTTAAACATGTCATATAAACACATAAACCATTAATGTGACGAATTAAAATGAATCTGTAATAACAACTACTCTACAACATATAATAAGAAAATATACACATCAAACATATAACAACACCAAATTACTGTGGTTCACTCCAGTGTGGGGATACCGCCACAAGAATTGTTTCTTATAATAATGAATCTTCGTACAACAAAAAATTCTTGGCCTATGCACGAAGCTCCAGGTTGTCTGCACAATAAGCTACAAAATCAGGCTTCTACACACTCAGCTGCAAAGCCTCTCCTTCGCTACAAAACTAAATATCATAATAATACAACTATACCATTGATTTGGATTAAATTAATCAAGGATGCGTCTCTTATTATTATTTCACCCTATTTATGTTATTCCATCATAGGGCTACATCATTACAGTACCATGGTCCAAATTCCATGGAATCCCCCAAAACAAGAAACTATGACCCAAAACCTGTTACAAAATTGTGCGCTTACAAAAAGGAGTGGTTTCGACCCACCCCAGAGCCCCTTTGACACCATGCGGTATATTCAAATGGTCCACTTCATGCTCCACTACATACTCCACTACACACTCCGCCCCAAAAAATGTGGAGTCTTTGCAAAAATATATGCCAAGTTGGGCTATTCCCAATAGTGCCTAAGAAGGAACCGATAAGGTTCATTCCCCCACCCAAGGATAAGGACAAGAAGAAATGGAAAGGGAAACATTTAATGGAAGATTTCCAAGGATGAGTTTAGGAGGAAAAAAATATATATTTTAGTTATTATAAGGAACCCTCAATTTGAGCACCCAGGTGCATGGGAAAAGGAAAGGTTCACTATATGGAAGTGATGCTAGATAGTGAAGAGGAGGAGGATTAGGTAGCAACTTAAGAGGAGTAACATAGCAGTAGCAACAATGATGAGGGGCCACCAAACAAGAAATGGTTTGGAGCTACTAAAGCCAAACTCTCATGTGCTTCTATATATGACACCTTTAGAGTAATGGGAGTCATAAAGGGGAAATGGGCCACTGTCCTCATTAATGTGGGTTCCAACCATAACTTCAGTGATGCAACCTTGATGGCAAGAAGACACTTAGATACAAAGTAACTTGAAGGGTTTAACATAAAATTAGTAGGAGATAAAAGGATGGAATGTTTAAGGAAAGTGCCTTAGATGGAATTAAATATGGGAAACTACACCTTGGTAGATGATTTCTATGTAGTGGAACTAGCAGACACCAAATTGGTGTTGGGAATGCAGTGGCTCATCACTATTGGGAGACAATAAAAGGAATATCATACCATGGATATGGAATGGGTCACACGAGAAGGAAAAAGAGTGTTTCCCAAGGGAATCACTGCAGATGATATGAAAGTGGTTACGGCCAAACTAAATCACATGGTTTGAGTTAAAGTTCAGGTTTGAAAATGATTAAGTTAGATCCAAGTTCGAATTTTTTAATAATATTTGAATGAGGTTTGACATTAGGTTCGATTATATACATTTTTCACACACACACACACACAAATATATATTATTTAGATGAAATATGACTTAAATAATAAATAATAACCATCAATACATAAATAAATAAGAAATCGATGTATGGTGAGGGTCAAATTGTCAAGATAGTGAGACTAGGGTCAAACACTAAAATGGTATATCATATGCCCTATGATTATAGAATGTGGGTGGTTCATAGTGGATGATGGATGACTTAGTATGTTAGTGAGATTCAACTAATAAAGAGATGAGATTAGAGGTCAAGTGGGACTAGATTACAAGTATTGGAGGGTAGATTGATTAAAAATGCAATATCATAATGGCTCAATCACGACTGGGTGGACAAGTGTGCCTCTAAATACATGTTACCAAAGTATGTAGTTTTGATAGTGGACATGTCACGCATAGAGGGATTATTATAGTGTCCAGGCCTAAGGGTATATGTAGCAACTAACATGTTGTAAATAGAGGTTACATTATATAGAGGGAGGCTAATGTATTTGCATAGGGGTCATGAATGATGCTGAAGATATTAGATGGAGCACTCAAACTAGAGTTAGAGCACGCGACGGGTCCATATATTCCTAAATTATTTTGTGAAAATTCAAACCCTAATGTGAACCTACATAGAACCTCATTTTTTCCCATTAATTTAAACTATAGTTTTGGTTCAATAGAAAGTCCGTGTCCTATTTGGTTTGGCTTCGAGGTTCATTGAATCTCAACAAAATTTTAAAAAAGCAGGTTTGCCAAATTTTGAACCTGAAAGTTCAAGTTCAGCAAACCCTATGACTTAACAACAAAAAATATGGAGGCTATATTTCACCATGGATACATATCTTGGGCCACACCGTGTATGGTAACGAAGAAAAATCAATCAGAAAAAGATCGACATTATTCAACAAATGTCCAAGCCTTGTTGGATAAACACTAGAGGGTTTTTTAGGCTATCCTTCCGGACATACCACCAAATAAGGGCTTTAAGAACACTATAGAATTGGAGCAAGGGTCCAAGCCAATCATCACCAAACCAGAATAACATCCCAAGAGATTTAAGGAGGATAAAAATAGGACCATTAGAGAACTATTGTATATGGGGAACATAAGTCCTAGCACCAGTCCATTTACATCCTTTGTGGTAATAGTAAATAAGAAAGACAAGATGATGAGGATGTGCATAGACTATAGAGATCCCAAAAAGAATATGATCAAGAAAAGGAACTCGATACTAAGAATTGATGAGATTTTGGATGAAATACATGGAGTTTTGTACTTCTCCAAGATCGATTTAAGGTCAAGTTATCATCACATCAGGGTTCGTGAGAAGGACATACAAAATATATATTTTTAGATGCCACTATGGACATTATGAGTTTCTCTTCATTCTTTTTGGGATTTTGAATGCACCATCCACCTTCCATTCATGTATGTATCATATATTTAGGAGGTAGCTACGAATATTTTTGTTATTCTTCTTTGATGATCTTATTATTTATAGAAAGACTTGGGAGGAACACTTGAGGCACTTAGATGAGGTGTTGAGCATATTAGAGGAGAAATTACTCTTTTCTAAGGAGTCCAAATGAAAATTTGTAATAATTTAGGTTCTATACATTGGTCACATCATAAAAATAGGAGGATTATATGTCCAATAGGAGAATAATGGAGCTATCATTGAATGGTTGACACTGAAGAACCCCACAAAATTGAGGGGATTCATGGCATTATGCAATTATTATCAACGATTTGTCAAAGGTTAATCTCAAATGGTGGCACCCCTGATTGATCTAATGAATAAGGGATATTTCATGTGGATAGAAGAGGCACAATTCACTTTTGAGGGGTGCAAGGAGGTAATGAGTTCTTGTCCCATTCTTGCACTTCCAAACTTTTCATGACATTTTGTTTTAGAATGTAATACATCAAGGGAAGGCATAGGAGCAGTATTTATGCAGGATGGGAATCAAATTGATTTCAAGAAACAAAATATAAGGAAGCCAAAGAGGCTCTATTCCATATATGACAAGGATATATTGGCCATTATGAACACACTCACAAAATTTAGGCAATATTTGGTGGGAGGAAAAATGGTGGTCAAAACAGACCCTAACAACCTAACATAAATTATAGAGTAAAAATATCTAAATGAATGGGAAGAATAATGTGGTATTCGATGCGCTCTCTATAATTTTAGCAACGTGCACTCTCGTGGAAATCAACAGTGATTGGAGGGCACTTCTACTAGTGGAATACACAAAAAATAAGTTTGAATGTGAGCTGATGGATGGAATAAATTAGGATGATAGATAAAAGGTTTCCAATGACATTATTTAATACAAAGGAAGAATATTATTGGTTCCTAAATCATAGCTGAAGGAGAAGATCATGAGGTCCATGTATGACTCGTGCCTAACCTGACACTAGGGGTATTTCAAAATGTATAGGAGAGCATAGGAGGGATTTCCATGGAAGGGCCTAAAGGGGGACATTTGGAGACATGTAGCTAAGTATGTTATCTACCAAAAAAATAAAATAGATTAGTACCATACAACATGACTACTACAACCTTTTCTGGTCAAAAATCAAAAGTGGGGAAGTGTCTTTATGGATTTCATCATGGTGCTTCCAAAAGTGCAAAGGAAAGATTGCATCTTCGTGGTGGTGGGTAAATTACCAATTTTTTTCCATTTCATGATCATATATTCCAATTATTTAGCAAGAAAATTCTTTCAGGAGGTCTTCAGATTGCACAGGATTCCCAAGCACATTGTTAGTGACCTAGATAGAAAATTTCTCAGCTCATTTTAGTAGGAGCTCTTCAGATCGGTTGGAATGGAGTTAACCTTGAGAATTAGTTATCACCTGTAGATGGATGGCAAAACATAAATTGTTAACAAATGGGTGGAAGAATATTTAAGGAATTATGTGACATGGAAACTAAATACTTGGTTCGGGTGGTTGCAGTTGGGGAAGTATTTTTATAGCACCACCTACTATATGCCTATCAGGATGACTCGATTCAAGGCATTGTATGGATATGATGCTCCTACATTCTTAGAGATGGATCTAGGAGAAAAAAATGAACCCATGGTGAGGGATTGGTTGCAAGAGGGTAGGGATATTCTTATACTCCTTGAGGAAAATATACAAGTAGCCCATAATCAACAAAATATGTATGTGGATTGCCATAGGGTGGAGTGAAATTTCCAAGAGGGGTATATTTTTTCCTGAGGATTTAGGCTTTAGCCATATAGACAATAATACTTGAAGAAGAGTGGTTCCAAGAAATAAAATTCATTGTTCTATGGACCCTACAAGGTGATTAGGAAGTCTTGAGAGGTTTCTTAAGAGTTATAATTGCATGAAGACATTAAGATCCACAATGTTTTCATTTTTCCTTTTCTCAAAAAATTACTAGGACAAAAAGTCGAGGCCACAACAAAGCTACCACCAATGAATGAGGAAGGATAATTAGTTCTCATTCCAAAAGAGTTCATGGGAACAAAAGAGAAGAATTTAAGGAGTAGGTTCATTTGAGAATATTTGATTTGATGGAAAGGCTTGTCAATGGAAGATGTTACATGGGAAGAAAAATGGGTATTACAGCTGCTTGTGGACAAGAAAATTCAAGAAGGGAGGATTGTGATGTCCCTTTAGGATCCTTAGAAGCAAAAGGGGGTTGAGTCATAGCCGATGTAAATCCCATGGTATATTGAAAAAAAAAGGTCACCATAATTAAATAAAAAGGGTGGTAAAAATTCACTTTAGAAAATAAAATGACCCATTGTTTTTCCTTACTACATATGGATTTCATAAGAAGAAAAAGTTATTAAAAGGGAGAAGGGGATTGAAGGGTGATATGTGAGATATTATTGGTGAAATTTGTTAAGAATATTGAGTATCTTGTTGAAAAGGTAGAAACCCTTGTGAATCTAAGTTTTAGGTTTGAGATATACACCCTAGTTGGTGCCATTAATTTTAGTGGTTGCAAAGCCACCATAGCCAATTATTTGTTTTACGGATTGAATCTATAGGGGTCGAGTTATCTAGTAGACAATATTTCCATAAGGGAGGTCGAATTACTATTTTCAGAAGTTGATTAAAACTAAATAAGAGGAGATGAATTATTGCATTATTAGGGGCTGAGTGCATTGGTTTTCATGGGTATAAATTAATGGTTCGCAAGGTTCAAGTTCATTGTAATTGCTAAGGCCAAGTTTCCATCTCCAAGAAAAATTGTATCAGTGAAAGAGGGCCGAAATAATCAAGAGGTGAAGCCCAATTTTATCTAGTGTGATTTTCCTATTCTGGAGAGAAAATTAATTAGGGGCTGAATTGTTGATTTTTTGAGCCTGAGATTATTTCCGAAGAAAATCCAAGAGGTCGAGTTGATCAAATAGCGAAGGAAGAAATTATTGCTATTTTCATAGGTTGAATTACTAGAATTATTGAGGTCTAATTGCTAGAGCATATTTGAGGATGCATTGCTTATCAACAGAGGCTGAAGTAGGAGGCCAAATTGCTAATATATCAATGCCACATTTGCACTAGCATAGGAGACTAGTTTTTGTGCATTCTAAGGCCAAATTGCATTGGTAAAGAGGGCCACATTGTCTGGCCAAAAAATCGATGGAAGGATCGAGCTGACATAATATTCTGAGAAAGATTTTATAATGTATATATACCAAGTGCTATCTCAGAAATTTATGTAAAACTCCTCCAAATAATTCCATTTAATAAAATAGTGTCAAAGCTACAACGTTTCATTTTTTAGCTGCACATTTTATTTAAATGTTGGTGATTTATATTATGTGAATTTTTTAGTAATTAAATCAATAGTCAAGGTTATTACATGCAATAATTATAATCATACTGTCATAGAAAATAAAATGCATGCTAACCCTTGCATGTCATCGTAAAAAAACAACATACATGGTCATCACAACATCCCTAGTCATAAGGCATCAGATGTTATGCATGTCATTATTAAACATCCCATTCAAAAAATGTATGCAATTACCACAACCACCACATCATGAAACAATATCATTATCCAAAATATAACATTACATCAACATAAATAATGGAATCACATTTTAACATAAAAGCATCACATCATAAATATATATCACATATAGAGAAAAAAACACCATAATCATTCTTATCACGATTCATCAACAAAATAAAATTCATTAAAATGTATAAATTATGAATATCAGCTATTATTTTTAATACAATAATATCAGCTAACATACATCAAGGATCTAGAATAGACCATTAATATTATTCTACGTTCTTATAAAGATACGAACTTGTTTCCAATAATCATTTCTTCCTAATTCTTCGCACAACATAAATTCATTATCGTTTTTAATTTATGAACACCTACATCTTCTAGGAATAATATTAAATATTGATATCATCCCCCTGTACACAAATTATAAATTTTTGTAGATTCCTTAATGTAATGGATTTCCTAGCACTATCCTTCCAGGTGAGTTTAGAAAATGAAACAAATGCAATCAATTTATTATAACAATTGATATTAAAACTTATTTAAATCCTACTAAACAAAGTAAACATTAGTGTACATAATAAATAACCACTAATACTTTGCACTTTTATATGTTTGATAGTCCCACTTAAATCATATGCTATTTATCATTCTTCCCCTCTTCAAAAGGAAACGTTATTGGAGCAATACTGACCACATCATAATTAATGACAACTTAAGCTACTCATATTTCAACAATCACCATGAATGTAAAATATATGTTACATAAGGGCATTATCAGTCCAAAGCTTGATTTGGATCAAGCACATATGTAAAAGGATATGTTAAAAAATTATAAATTAGAGTGTAATATAGTGAGATACAAAACTACTAAAAGAAAAATAGCATTCTAGTGTATTCCAATATTGTTTCAAAAAATCATTTTCATAGATATAATTTGTTCCTATTTCACAACTTAAAATGCATCATATTAACTAAAAATATAGTTTCCAAAATACATCATAGGAACAAAATACAAAATATTCTACATAACAATATTTGACCAAGAAATTGATTCCTTAATATATTAAATATCTACCTCTATCACCATCTAGTCCTTGCTTATACATAATTCTTCAGGAAAACAATGCATCATATTATTCTCCTTGTCCATTAAGTAAAAATTATTTATCCAAAAATGGAAGGAAAAATTCCATATACAAAATCCACTTTCCCTCAAGAAATTTTTATTTTTATCTTAACATTTACTTATTTTATTTTTTCCATAAGTTTGTCTTTACATTTTTTACCTTTTTTTTCTTTATTAATAAAATAATTGATTTTTATTTATTTATTATGATCCTTCTCTTTATTTTTAATTATATTTATTATTATTATTATTATTATTTAATAATAATATGGGACATTTCAGATCAATGATAGGAGAAATATAAACATCATCAACCTTTGAGTGCAATCAATCATGAAGTCTCCTAAGATGGAAAGATGCATTCATTTTATTGCTATTTAAAAAAACAATTAAGTTTTTAGTTGAAACTTGGAACATTGTATCTCACTAGTGATTAAGAAAGCATAATATCCAAACCTCTTCAAATATACCTCTGGAAACACCTCCATAATCCTTAACTCATGATTAATCTAGATATCCAAGTGATCATCAGCTAGAGTATCTCCTTGAAGAACAAAATCTAAATGTGGATTCATGGTAAAAATGTAAGGTGGGTCATCCTCTATTTGAAACAAAAGTGTCTCCCCTTGCTACAATGGTATATCATATAATTGTTATTGAACCACCATTGGGATATGTAAGGATAAATCCTTTTGTTGATTTAATTTTACATAGTTGATTTCTTGCTCTTCCTTTTGAATTTTATCGTCATAACTAAAATTAATCAACAAACCCACTTGTAAATTTGATTCTTCATCGCCAACTTCAAGAAATTTGAAAATGGGCCAAGTGGTACAGTTGTTGATTGATGATCATCCAAACAAGAGTCATCATCATACCATTATAAAGGTATTGACGGTGCTGGACTCGTAAACATCTAAGCCCCCCCCGATATGTGTTCCCAATTAGACCTCACACCATTTGGGATAGGAGCCCCATCCGGAATATGGCTTGGTTGCTGATTTATTAAATATTTTCCTTGGATCTAACTATCAGAAAATGATAGTCATTGCAACCAATAAAACAAGAAATGTATGTCTAACATCCAACGTAATAGTCCACAAATATTCAATAGTTATAGAAACCATTACAAAACATTTTCAATATGATAAGTACTAAAATAACCAAAATAGTTCAACTACTTTAGCATAGATGAAAGCAAACATGAATTACAAACATCCACATATAAAAATATTCGTAATCCATGCATGAAAAATGTGTTGCCCATGAGGCTTCTTATATTAAGTAAAATTAGCAAGACACTTTACAATGAACACCACTAGCTCCAATAGTAGAGTGTTGGAGCCACTTCTTTCTCCCCAAAAGAACTAGCTTGTCTCTATAATGCCTTGCGAGAGGAGCCAATGTGAAAAGTGTTGGGGCCATTGTTTTGAATTTTGAATAAAGAATAGATTTTTGGGTTGCGGATCGACACATGGCAGCCGAAACAATGGTGGGTAGCATAGCTACCGAGGTTACGAAGGAATAGGAGATAGCTAATGAAGCTGACACAGATAAGTGTAGAAGAAGAGAAGATACAACAGATAATAGATAGTGGAACTCATAGAAAACAGAAAGAAGCCAAAAGCAACTGAAGAATAAGGAAAGAGGAACTAGCAGTTGCGATGGTGGGTGAATAAATAACCTGTCACCCAGCCGAAAAGGAGATCATGCACAGATGCAGAGGGATCAAAGAGGATCGAGCAAACGCTGTGGAAGAGATCTGTCCTAAGCACGATATCCTTGTAGTTCCTAGGCTTCTATTGATCTATCATGGTTGTATTATCTATCTCTCTGTCCTGTGGGACGTCTGTAACAGAATTGTAGGCTCTTCCTGTTGAGCGATGTAACTGTGGATCCAGCTGAAGGTTATTAATATACTTGCAGGTTGCTGTCTTGTTATATGAGTTACATGCATGCATGATGTCTGTGGTACCTTAAAATTTTATTTCCTTAGTATCTGCACAATGTTTTGAGACGCTCTTATATGTATGAAATTATTTATGCAAATGATTCCATGTTAACTTCGAGTTGCAGATCCATCCGCCACTACTGATTTGTTCCCTTTCTGCATGTGGTCGTGGCACACCTCGGGTGAGACTCTCTGCTCTTCGGAGTAGGGTGAAAATGCTGGCATGGTTCTAGACTACAACGGACTCCTTTGTTGGCCCCAATCCCTGAACTTGGGTCTTGCTTGCGAGACCTATTTTCTCGCCAACAAAAAGTCCTTAGCTCATAAAATGAAGGTGTATATATAACCAATGAGGAGGTGATTCTTCACCTTCCTTGTGACTCTTTGACTACCCTCATAAATGTTTTACTTCATATGACTTTTAAACTTTACATGAATCTTCATATTTTGTACATGTCCTTTGTAATTCCACTTTACAATATATTATTGAATAAGAAGTTACATAATCCACAAGAATGATGTGGCATATAACGACTCATGATATGACATGACATGACACTATTGACATGGAATTTGATGACATGGAAATTTCAAGTCACTTTTACTACTCCTTTCTATATGTATTTTTGAGAATGTTTTCCATCCACCTCCATGTGGATTAGAGGTAAGGATTCTTCAATGATATCAAATCTTGAGTTGTGGTCACAAATTGTTGTCCCTTTATTTTCTCATAATCGATCAACTTGCAAAATCTACTACAAAGACGTCTTCCAACATGTTTCCCTTATTCATCTCATTCTTAATCATCTTGTCATGGTATGATAGTGTACTTGCATCTGCAATTCACTCATGACGAGACAACATCGGTTCGATAAAAACCTAGTCTAATATGATGCATTTTGAACAACTGATTAATCTGAAACTGGGTGGCAGGATGAGGGAGAGATTCAATGAATGCGAAATTTTGATAACTCAGAAAATTAGGGGTGAATCTTGACCCTTGAGACTGCACAATGCGTAGTTCATGTTGGACAGGGAAAGCATAATGCACAATTTTGGATTTCAGTGAGTCACGCTGAATGGTTGAGCATTGATTTTTCCCACTACGCATTTATATAAGGTAGATTAGACCTGGTGATTGTGAAATTGTGCAGTTTAGGAGCCCAAGGGTTGGGTTTGACATTAGAGATTGTGCAATGTGCAGTTGGGGCCAAGCTGGAGGGATGAATTGTACAATTTTGGAGGCCAAGGTATGGGCTTGAGCACTAAAATTATGCATTCAGTAATTGGAGGAAGGAGATGTGAATTGCACGATTTCAAGAGGCAGGGTTGTAGCTTGAGGGAAGAAATTGCATAATGCTTCAGGAAGGATGGATGAGGCTAAGTTTCTTGGTCAAAATTTTTTCTTAATTTGACTAAGTGTGGGATTGATGAATTTGATGTGAAAAAATGATAAGGCTCGATTGTGATCACACACTTAGAACACTTTAAAACACAACAAAATAGCTCATCTAGGGCACATGAACAACATACTTCCCTCAATGCAACAAACGACAAGTGCGACACTAAAGATATACTTTGTGATGATCATGACGACACTTGTGCGATAATGCTTAAAATTTTTGAAATGAGTGTGATAGATGTTTACATGGTAAGATAATCTCATTTTCACAAAGATAACCCCTTGAAACCACAAAAACAATCTTATATGCGTCATGTGATGCTTAACGTGTGAAAAGACAACATTTTTATTTTCTCACAAAAGGGAACAAAGCACTTAGAGAAAACACATGGAATGAATTTCAATGTTTGCGAAGAAAATATACAAGACCAACGTAGGATTCGAAATTTAGTGCAAGCCAAAATTTTGGAGGGTGTTGTAGCAGTGACAACACTTGGCGACACACTGGTAGAATTCCATCTTCTATATCTTGGTTGAATCTTCTGTGCAGGGTATTAATTCTTCAGGGAGTATTGATTCATTGTGCAGATCACTTTGGCCTCCCAACTTACCCCATAAATAAACATGGTCCCCTTTGTACCTTCTCAGTTGAACACATACATAAGATTCATCAACATCACAATGTTTCAAATTGTAAAGGGTAGTGAAGTTTGTGAAATTTATATTTCTAGAGTATAGTTTTTCATCTTTTGTGTTGCTCTGCTTCCATTAGGCCTCAACAGTACCCCAACAGAGTCACTATAGGAACAAAAAAAATTTCTTCGCTACCAGCGAGCTTGGATAGTACCCCAGTGGTGTTGTTTGCTTCACCTCTCTGTGCAGGAATCCTTTCTCTTCTTGGGTGGAAGAAGGATCTCAACTTGTTGAGAGAAGGAGAGGTTGTTCCTTCAAAGAAGCATATAGAGACATCTGATTTAGGTTTTCTCATTTATAATTTTCCCCTTTTCCTCTTCTATTGATTGGATAATCATGAAAGCATTGAAACATAAGGAACTGAGTGTGGGAATAAGGTTTCATGAATAGACAAAAGTGTCATGGTTTGACCAAAACTCTCCTTACCAACATATCATATTTTCCATTGGAACTTCATTGACCAAAACCTTTAACCAAAACAAATGAGGAGGACCGAAGGTTAGCCAAGTGTTTTAGTGTCACGAGACTCTTTTCAATTCAGCCACATACAAAGAAGCCAGGAAATATGCTCACACACGACACTTATTTACATAAACAAGAAAAAACAAAAGACTAAAAAAACAAGGAAGATAAGAAACTATGTACATAGGGTATGACAGAGGCCCAGATCATCATTGAAAATAATGTTTCAAGTATTGGCCAATAACATGATGAGAGTCAATCTTCCATCTAGTGATTGAAGATGATATGTTTGTTTTCCAAGATTTTCGTGTATGATAAATGGTAAAATCCACAAGGATTGGAACTTAGTGTGTTTTCCTTTGTCCTCGTGGGCTTTTTCCCACTTCAAGACCAGGTCACCTACACCAAATTAATTTTTCCCTTCATACTTCTTGTTGAACCACCTCTTGATATGACTCTGTGAAGAGAAAAATTTTATTTTTATTTTTGTCTTTATTCTTGCATCTTGTGAAGGGTTTTTATCCTACATTGAACCAATAAGCATGGATTTCCCTGGGATTATTTTGAAAGATACAGGGTGGGAAAGTAGATTTTTAGGAGTAGGATGGATTATTTTCCATACACCAGGAAGTAAGGAGACATATTCAAAGAAGGTTTTGGTGTGACTTGGTCATCCCATAGGGAATTCATCAAAGTGTAGTATCAGTTCCTTTGTTTAGATAAAATCGTCTTCTTGATAATACATATGAGGTTATTGTTTGTAGACTTGGCAAGACCATTTCCCCGTGGATAGTAATTACCTAAAATTTTCAATACAATTCCATTTTCCAATGAAAAATCAAATATTATTAATGATGAAAAAGATGTTTCATTGTAAAAAAACAAGTGAAGTTGAAATGCCAAACCTGGAAATGATGTTCTTCTTAAGGAAGCTGATGACTTCCTAATCATTCACCTGTTTAACTGGAACTCCTTCTTCCCATCGCGTGAAGTAGTCTGTAGTAATGAGAATGTAGTAGTGTTGCTTTGATGAGTGTGAAAAAGTATCACCAATCACATCTAGGATCCATTTTTAAAATGGTTCTTCCACTGCAATAAGATGTAACGAGGCGACTGAATTATTTCCTCTGCATATTTGAATAATGTGGGCCAATAGAAACCATTCCTCATAACTTTATGTGTTGTTATGTCACTGAAAAATTGTCCCCTGGTTGGTCCGTTGTGGAGATCACACAATACTTTATATGAATTGTGTGCTTCTAAACACTTGATAAATACTCCACTATGGTGCTTTCTAAAAAGCACCCCATGCACCAAATGATAAGATATACTTCTAGTCTGAGTGGTGTTGGAACGGGGTCTCCCAGCAAGCTACGAAACCAGTCCATTTTGGGTATTTTTGTTATATTTAGTATAGCGCAGGGTCTTTGGGGTGGGTCAAAGCCCCGAAAAGCATTGTAATGTGGTTAAAGGGTAAACTAGGGTCCGAAAACCATGGGTTGCAGACCATAGGAATGTTAAAGCTAGATTTTTATAAATAGAGAGGCATTTCGGATTGTAAGAGGTAAGGATTTGATGAGATATTGATGCGACCTATTGTGTAAGCGATCTGTTGGGGTTTTTGGGGAACAGAATCTTGCTGGCTGTGTTCATGAAGATCCTAGTCCAGCTATGTGAGGACCCTGCTACTGTGTGTGCAGGTTGGGAAGGGAATTGTACGGGTAACGAATGAATGAATATGCAAGATTATTGGATCTGACTCTGTGAGTACTATTGAATGGATTGCTGATAATTATTGTGTTATGTATTTCTCTGTCCTTACACTGCGAAGGTCTGTATATTGAATGATTGGATCTATTATGCTTTGATTATATTACGCTATGAAAGTTTGTGTATTGAAGTAAATCTAGATATGTTCTGTTCGAGTATGTAATGCTGTGTTAGTGTTATGAAAAGCATATAATTGTAGATCTAGTGCACGTGGATGCAATTGGGCATATACTTAACCCTGCGCAGAGATAATCTGAACAAAAGGAAACCCTGCTTGCCTTACCCTTCCTTTCTTAGGTGCATAAACCTGGTTCAAGCACCCACCCATACTACTTCAGGTGAGACTGTGACCTGCGCAAGCATGTCACTGCCGAAAGGGCCAGTAGTATAGGGTTTTTTGGCAAAAATTGCACATCAAAGCTGGGTCAGGACCCCTCAAGCCAACAAATGGTTCCGTTTCTGGGACCCGAAGAGATCTGAGAAAGGGATCGGGTAATGACAAGAGAATTCTGGAAGCCTGAAAGAAAAGAGATCGAGGACTGGTTTGAAAGGCAGATCCAAGAGTTTGCAGTAAGAGAAAACCGAAGTGAAAAATTAACGGTGAAAAGGTGGAAGAATAGGTACGTTCTTACTGAAAGCTATCAAATATTCTTTGTAACCTTTGCGATTGAGCTTCAGGAGTGGCTGGCCAGGCTGGTAGAATTCCAGAAGTGCTGGAAAGACGAGTGAGTCACTCAGTGGACTCCTGATCTGCTTGAACAACTGGAGAGAGAATAGATAACACTATTACACGCACGGTGGATCACTGGGTGGATAGTGTGCTATGAGGCTTTGTGATAGAGTTTTCCATTGATCAATTTGTATCATACTCTAAGGCCGAGTGACGATTCTTCAAAGGATTTCGAGGTAATTTTCTGAGGACGTTACCATTACTGATCAAGAAGTTGTTGTAGCCATATAGACTGAATGACCTCGGATCCAGACAGGAGTGAGAAACACAGTGGTAAGTATTATCGGACCAACCTTGACGGATGAACGGCCGCCTATAGCCCAGTTAAGGAACCAGCCACATCACCACCTAAGGCACACAGGGGTAAGAACTCACCTATAAAATTGTCCCTGGATAGTGATATGGCTGCGCATCTAAAACTACCTACCTTTAAGGGGGTAGGAGATGAGGCCATGGATCAATTTTGGTTCGTTGCAGACTCTGTTTGGACTGTGCAGAACATGGCGTGTGATACAATCAAAAGGGCGCAACTGTCTTTAGCATTCAAAGACAAAGCTCTGGACTGGTATATGCGATATGTTGCCCAGAATGGAACTGCTTCCATTCAAGATATTAATAATGCTCTGAAGAAACAATTCCTCAAACCAAAGTCCTATTCCCAGTTAGTGGCGGATGTAAAAGACTTCAAACAGGGTGCATCTGAATCAGTGCAGGATGCGGATCAATGGTTGAAAAAGGAAATTAGGGAAGGAGGGTTTGAGTATGATGATAGAAAACATACAGAATGGTTCATCGCCATGTTGTTACCTCACCTACGCACACCAATGAATCAAAAAACCTTTGAATTGCAGGAGAAAGTTGTAGAAGTCGCTATGAAGTTAGAAGCTGCTCCCTGGGAGGATACCTTAGTAGGAGTCCAACAGATCCAGGAACAACTTGGAGCTATGCACCTAGAGATACAAAACCTACGAAAATAACAAGGTATAGACATCTGCGTGGATCTTTGGTGTATACATTGTCGAGTGTCTGGTCACACAAAGGATCAGTTCCCTCTACTGACTGATTATATCCAAGCTGGAGGACCTAGCCCGCTGCACCCAGGGGTAAGTAGGGAACCTACCCTGTTGCGACCAGGATCAAGTGGATCTGCGCTATGGTGTGATGATTTTCGGGTAGTAGGCCTCCACGATACGAACCGGTGCCCTCGGCTGGGTGCGTATGTCCCAGAGCTAAAACAACATTGGTGCCGATTCTATCAGCTCGTAGGACATGACGAGCAGAATTTCTGAATGTATGACTTGATGATAGATCGCGGGAACTTATATTGAGTGAAATCAGACCCTGCGTCGCCTAGACTGACTGCGCACTTTGGAGGATCACCAGCTCGAGGAAAAAGAGGCCAGGGAGGAAGCGTAGGCCAAGGATGAGGTCAGATGATCTATTATAATTGTGGAGAAATAGGGAATTTTGCGAGAAAATGCCCTAATCCCACTCGACTGTCATGTAAATACTGCAAATAGCTGGACCATGAGGTAGAAGACTGCCCGATCTTTATAGCTAGAATACAAGAAAAGTAGCCTACCCCTATGTAGAACGTACAAAGAGTTAAAACCGAGCTAAGGGACGCATATCCAAGTGTAAAAGTCATAACACATAGTGGGTTGGACACCAATGGAAGCAAAGAGGTACCCTTCCAAGAACAGACTCTACCAGCAGCCCCTGTGCAGTCTCAAAGAGAGGAAGAAATTGAGACCTTTTTGAAGGCATGTCTGAAATTACTTAGGAACCCGCAGGCCGTAAGAAACCTCCTAGCTTTAATGAACACCTATGTAGCTCGTCCCACCTTGATCCCTGAGACCAAGGACATGCACAGACTGTACAGCTCTAAGAAACGCACAGGGAAAGAAATGTGGCTAACTACACAAATCGGGGACTATGAAATGGATCAGGTTATCTTGGATCTTGGATCTGATGCCAATGTTTTACCTAAGAAAACCTGGCAACAAGTGGGGAAGCCCAAATTGGAATGGTCCACTATCTAGCTACACATGGCAAACCAAAAGAAAATCATTCCCTTGGGTAGGTTACCAAAGGTTATGGTTGAAATTGTGGGGGCAAGGGTCCTAGCTGATTTTGAAGTAATTGAGATAATGGAATATGCAGGCCCCTACGTTGCGCTCCTCAGACTATATTAGGCAATGGACATGGGAGGCATTATTAACCTAAAGAAACGAAGCATGGTGTTTGAAAGTGGAAGTACACATGTCATAGTACCCCTGTATCCCGCGAAAGGTGCCTGGTATACCGAGCCTATCCACACAAAGGAAGAATTAGATCATATCTACAAGATCACTGTGTAAGATGAAGATCGGGTTAACCCCATGAATGAAGGGCTGCTATGTTGGGAAAATGACAGTGAATGCTTCTATGAATCTGATGAGGAGCTAGAGAATTGGTAGAGATGACTACATGAGGTTTCGACACTTTGTAGCCTTCACATCGTCAGAAGCTTTCGTCGCATCTCTACCATGGCACGAACCGTGCCTTGCCAAGAGGCCACAGAGGACACTCCGAAGCCTGCGAAGCCTAAGGGGTCCATATAATTTAGGTCTGAGGCACTACCACTAACTTGGTATGAAGCACCTACGCAGGGACCTATCTCCCCTGCCCGGAGGAAGTACTGGAGTAGGGTAATTCTGCCTATAGAGACCCCCTTAGCCAGATGGGCCCCAAAATCGGTCGACCCATGTGGTGACCTGCTTGCGCACAACACTCAAAGGTGCGTTCGGCCCTTGTCCAACCAGGTTACGGAACGGTCTACAATCATGAGTATCTGGGAGAATTTGTGGATGACTGAAGAATTAAATCACCTACGGACGTATGACGCAGTTGTCCTGCACAAGAATGCTCCTTCCACGATCGACATAAATGCCTAAAAAAGACTCCCGATCGACTTAAAGGCTCACCGTGTGTCAACCATCCGTCGAAGTCCGAAAGGACCTCCAACGCATCAACCACACCCTGACATCGTGATGATGCGACCTTGGATACAAAGGAAGAATATCAGCTCATCCCAAGTTAATGCGAAAAGACACTTACAAACGTAGGAAAAGGGCGGTAGATTATCAATATCACCATTTATGATAAGCACGATTGAGGGTACGCACCACATACAAGCTACCTTGCCATTAATTAGCTTCGATTGGGGTGTGGATGGCTGGAAGATTATGGCTCAGGATATTTATTAAACTGTCAAGAGGTATTGGCTACCTGCATTATGGTTTTTTCTATTTATCTCTACGACTCATATCGCTCGTCTCTCCATTATGGATCCCAACTCACAGGAGGAACTGATAAGAGGGTCGGGAGATGTTGAGTGTAGTAATAGGAGTGCACTTGAGTTGCCGCCTGGGAGGATTAGCTGCAAACCAAGTTCAGCAGGAACTCTGTGGTACCGAGACCTACTACGACATCTTTGCCATTTCCAGGCCCCACCTGCTAGAAGCAACATATGTTTAATCCCCCCCACTGTCACTTCTGAACCGCGTCCTGGGGACATTCAAGTCGACTTAGCACAGCTATCTACTAGAGAGCTACAAAGGTTGTCTGCCAGCTTATTACAAGAAGTACACCGCCATGACCAAGAAAGGTGCAAGCAGTATGTCTTGACCCCGGAAGAACACGCCCAGCGAATTACCGTGGTCACTAACGCCACACGCATTATGTAGGAACAACTGGTGCAAGGAGCCTAATTGTTTGAAGAGGCTATTCAGCTATGGAAAAAAGCACTGCACCAACCCACACTTCAGCATGCCCAAAGGGAATTGACGCAGGTAGAAGATGCTCTAGATTGACTTTGGGCCTCTACACCTCCCCCGGCCATGTGTAGCGCTTGGTTGCCATGCACCAGATTGAGGACCTTCGTCACTCCAAGAAAATTGCGTACAAAAATTTGAA
Organism: Pinus albicaulis; assembly: GCA_034641835.2. NCBI lineage: Eukaryota > Viridiplantae > Streptophyta > Pinopsida > Pinales > Pinaceae > Pinus > Pinus albicaulis. Next base: position 780,477,223 of record CM076584.1, read on the forward strand.
ACCATGGACTGATGCTGCACTCCAGCTTGCACATGATGCATAGTCTGCCATTGCACACCTCCACTAGTTTTTGGAATGTGTTGGTTCAGATCTCGATGGGCCTGCTTCTCTGACAATGATCAATATGCGCAACACGCGGCGGCCCAAAGCAAGGAAGTGCTTCCACCCCTCCTTCGCTCCCTGGCTACCTTACACGTGTAGATTGAAGGCCCGCCACCAAAGTGAATCAGGACGAGTCACAATATTATGTTGGGGGACTGTTGGAATGGGGTCTCCTAGCAAGCTACGAAACCGGTCCATTTTGGGTATTTTTGTTATATTTAGTATAGTGCAGGGGCTTTGGGGTGGGTCAAAGCCCTGAAAAGAATTATAATGGGGTTAAAGGGTAAAATAGGGTCCGAAAACCATGGGTTATAGACCATAGGAATGTTAAAGCGAGATTGTTATAAATAGAGAGGCATTTCAGATTGTAAGAGGTAAGGATTTGATGAGATATTGATGCGACCTATTGTGTAAGCGATCTATTGGGGTTTTTGGGGAATGGAATCCTGCTGGCTATGTGCACAGAGATCCTAGTCCAGCTGTGTGAGGACCCTACTGTTGTGTGCACAGATTGGGAAGGGAATTGTAAGTGTAACGAATGAATGAATATGCAAGATTATTGGATCTGAATCTATGAGTACTATTGAATGGATTGCTGATAATTACTGTGTTATGCATTTCTTTGTCTTTGTGTTGTGAAGGTCTGTATATTGAATGATTGGATCTATTATGCTTTGGTTATGTTACACTACGAAAGTCTGTGTATTGAAGTAAATCTAGATCTATTTTGCTCGGGTATGTAATGCTGTGTTAGTGTTATGAAAAGCATATAATTGTAGATCTAGTGCACGTGGATGCAGTTGGACATATACTTGACCCTGCGTAGATATAATCTGAACAGAACGCAGCCCTGCTTTCCTTACCCTTCCTTTCTCAAGGTGTGGAAACCTGGTTCTAGCACCCACCCATACTACTTCGGGTGAGACTGTGACCTACGTAAGTAGGTCGCTACCGAAAGGGCCAGTAGTATAGGGGTTTGTTGGCAAACCTTGCACATCGAACCTGGGTCAAGAATCCTCAAGCCAACAAGTGGCCTCTTCTTTAATGCAAATAAGTTGGAGGGGAAGGTGGGATGCTCAAGGTACTGGTGCACATCAGTGTACCAAGGGTTTGGGATAACAATGGGGGAAGATCACTCAACATTGTACATTTCGGTTTCCTTCACCCATCTAGATGGATATTCTTCTTTCGCATTGACCACCTCTGTTTCTAGATGACATAGACTGTGGCCCCTGATTGTGTGAACTGGTTTGAACTCTGTTGTCAAGATAAAACCCCTTTATGGACAAAGGCGATCTCTCTAGTCGTAGAGTGGGTCTAGTAACACGAGATTATTTCTAACATAAGCTTTATTAACTAATGCTTAAAATGTAAAGAGTAAAGAGAAATAAATACCTTTTTCCAATTTCTATCCTTAGATCCATTGATGGTGATATCGATCCATGATCCTTGTAGGCCCGCTTCCTGTAACCCATGTCGCGCAAATACCTGTGGATGATAGGGAGAAAAAAATAAACTTGATACAATATATAACATAAACACTAGCTATCTAGAAAATCAAGGAGTACCTGAATATTTGCATAATCATGTAGACAAATATAGAAATCATACATTAGATGTTATTATTGATAAATTACAAAAGGAGAGCTTACAACTGGGTGTTTAGTCAATTTAATGTCTTAAATTTCTATCATCAATTATCGACCGGAGTTAGTAATATTATGAAGTGTAGGTGCACTATATATGCTAGAAGCCTTTTCTTACTTTTATTTTTAGGATTTTTGTATTTATCTTAAATGTCTAAATGAAATTGGGAAACTAAGAATTGAGCTATGGAATGAAATCTAAACTTAACTATCAAAGCTTATGATAAGAATTCTAGTTTTATATTTAAGAATGAACGATTGAGTTTAGGAAAACTAGAAATAAGAAGAAACTTCGATCTTTTTGTATGTTTTGGAGTTTTGATATAAAATTAAGAAATTTCTATAAAGTAAAATCACCTAAAGAAGAATTTTAATGATTGAAAAATAAAACTAATAAGGAAGAAAAGGAAATGTTTAATGTTAATCTAAGAAATAAATTTAATCTATGAATCAATCTTAAAGAAAGTATTATAATGACTGAAAATAAAACTTGTAATAAGGAAGAAAATGAAATGTTCATCTAAGAAAGAAAATTGATCTATGATAAATTTATATTGTATCAAAAGAAATCAATCTAAGTGATAAATTTCAAGTTATATCAAATCAATCTATGCCAGAAAATATGATAAATTATCTCAATTTTTTTTGTCTAATTCACTTCTATATCTTTTTAACAAAGTAAAAAAGCATCCAATTAAATAATCTCTAAGTCTAAACAAATCATTAATCCAAATTATGTCTAAGTCTAGCAAATAATATAAAACTATCTCTAATATACAAAATAAACATCGATCTAAATTATGTTTATAAAGCAGGGTGTCTATCTGAATTAACTCTAAGCATGTTCAATGATAAAGCAAAGCATCTATCTTAATCATAACTAAGTTCTGCGAATAGAAATAACAAAATAATAGTATCAAATATAAATAACTATACTAAGGAGATTCAAAAACTAATTGCAATGAGGAAAAAAAGAGAGCATGTATCTACTGTGTGAAAATGGAATGCATATTTAATCTATGAAATGAAATGAAGTATTTGTCTACTATGAAAAATAATGGAATAGTTGTTTAACCTACGAAGTGAAAATGAAAATATGATAGGAAAAACGAATTTAAACATATCTATGAAACATAAATAAAAAAGAACTATAAATAACATAAAACTAAACTACTAAACATATTTTGTGCAGGGGTCCTCCACAACAGAATGGTTCTTAATTTACTTTCAATTAACTACGCATCGATGATTCCAGAAACGCCTTCTCCTTTGATTGATAAAAACAGAGTTTTAATGTATGACAATTTTACAACAAAAATCAAGCTTGCTTCTAGTTTACACATCCCGATATTTATAATAGAGTCGAATTAAATGTTTGAGGTGATTATGCCTTAAAAGACTAATCAAACTAGGTATAGGAATCTAAACAAAAATGTGATCTTCATAGTTTTCATGATTTTCTACGTGGATATAAAATCGTGAAGCTTAATATTCTTGCTTGCTTGTCTCGGTTATCTTCTTTGACTGATCCTTTGACTGTAATTCTAGGTGATGTCCTTCTCGATTCTGGATAGGTATATAGGATAGAATCAATGAGTGGATCATTTCCAAACTGCCCATGTACTTCACTCCTTCATTCATTCTTTGAAACTTGTTAAACCATGGTAGTAGCTACAGAAACTAAGACTAGCTACATAATTGCATGAATTTTGTAGCTAAATACAAATTTTATTCAAATAATAAGAAACATTTAAAATATGAAAAAGAGATCATTTAGGTACCTTACCAGACTGAAAATGTGAAAACCAACACTGATTGATATTATGGAGTTTGAAAAAAAGGAGGAAAAAGGCAGTGAAATGGATGTCAAAATAGAGATAGTCTTGGGGCTCAACATATCCCCACTAAGAGACCATTGCATGTCCTCATGCAACTTCAAAATTGTGAGTCTTCATCTTATCACTGCATATGCTCTGGTACTTCTTCTAGGACATCTAAATTTATCTTCTTTCCCTTATTTTATGTCACTGCTACCCTTGGCTTCCTCATTAGAAGTTTATATTTCAAATTTATGACATGTCTGTTCAGATATCTATTATTCTTTTTCAAATTCTTGTTCTTCTTTAACCATAATCCCAAATGTAGAAGAGTATTATAATTGATGGTATTATCAATTTGATTATGCATCTTCAGAGCTTCATTTTCTACTTAATATGCCTATTTAGTGTCTCTAGTTAAAAAATTTCTTGTTTTATAATATTTAATAGAGTTTCTTGTGGACTAGAAGATTGTTATTCAAAACTTAATGTCTTTCCTGCATTTCTTCTTTCTAAAGACTCAATGTAATCAGAAATTTCTTGCTGAACTGAATCAATTTATGGAGTTCTCTTGCTCGGATCCTGTGTGGGAGAAGCAATAGTAGGTGATGGGACCTTAGGATCTTCTTCAACAAGTTCTGTTACTTCTGGAGGTGGGTTTTTGGCTACTTTTCTAAGTTTGGAACTTCTTCTTACTGGTTGCAGAAGGTTTTGAGTTTTTGAATTTTTTGTGTTCATGACTTTTTCCTTTCCTTTCATGTTGCCTTCTTTCTTTTTATCAATTTTTTTCTTGACTTTTCCAAATATATTTGCATTAGGAATTTCATCTTTTGATTGTGCTTGAGATGGTTGTTCATGCTCAAAAAGGCTCTCAAATTTTCCTTTTTTGCCTCTTTTTCATTTATTATTACTAGGTTGCTCCTATTCTTTTTCTTGGAAATTATTTCGGATTGATAAATTTTCCCAAGTATCTCCTAGGATTTATAAATTAATTTCAATAAGAATTTTTATCAATCCATGATGATACATTGTATTATCTATGAATTAAATTCTCTTTTGAACAATTCCTTCCATATTCCTTAAGCTATTCAATAAAAAATATTGAAGTTTTATATCTTTATATTCAAGAAAATTCATTAATAGCCTAGCGTGATAGAAGAACATACATCGAAACCTTCCTTCACAGGTAACAAATTTCTGAATAATCAACAACATATTTCTCCATTTACCTTTAAGAGCTGTGTTAGGAATTCCTTTTTTGAAAATGCTAGTGTCCATACCTGGGTTCTTTAATAAGGTTTTCCACTCATCTCCACTGATTCCTCTATTATTAAACCATCTCTCTCCTATATTTGGAAGTCCATAAGCTTCTTCCATGAAGGATTTTGTGACTGCAAATTTGATGTCACCAATTTCAACTTCTACTTCACCAAAGGACCTAGCAAAAGATTTAGTGACTTCTTTATGAAACTCATCGAATTTCTCCATGAAGTTAAGCCACTGCGCTTTCTGCAATATTTCCTTTATTTGCAGATATGCCTCCATGAATTTCTTTCCCACAGGCTCTATTCTCATAATCAGACCCATATCTTGCTGAGATTTTCACCTCCATGACAACCTCTTTTGACTGGGTGAATTGAGGGTTTCAGTATGATCTTGGAAACATGGATGAGTTATGTTGTGGAATGGTAGAGATGTGCTGGTAAACGAGTGAATGAGCGAGGTTTGAGGGACATGAGTGGGGTTTCAGAATGAGAAATGACCGTTTAATAAATGAAATAATATTTTATCATTGGGGAGATCATGACGAGTTTTTGGTGGTGAATCATAAGATTAGATCTTGATTTGGCATGACCAGTATTTTTAATGATGACATTTGAGCTGGCGGGATATGATCATCTAGTTCATAGATATCAATGTTTGCAACCTTATTATTTAAAAAAAAAATTGTATTTGCATACCTTGGATATAGCTAACCTTTATTGTTTCTTCTTTGTCTTGGTTCTTCAGGTATTCTCCAGTACATTCTTCAGTATGATCTTCAGTATAGTCTTCAATTGCTTCTGTAAAAAGCTCATGTTATATATGGGCTATAGAATTTTATGAGAGCTGCAGAATTCAACAATTCTATAGCTAAAGTTTATTCTCTGAAAAGGAAAGGGAAATGCAAATAATTTGGGATTTTTAGAATTGGAATGAAGAAAATGTAGGATGTCAGAAACAAATTGTGATTTTCACCTTATATTTTTTGTATAAGAATTCCAATCAATGATTGGTTTTCATACTTATAAAATATATATATATATATATATATATATATATATATATATAGGTATGAAAATAAAAAGAAGACAAAGTTGGGGAAGAAGAAATATTCTTCTTCACCAACTTCATATCATCATTATCTTGAAAAATATTGACAAACTCCTATTTTGTCAATGGCTTATGATAAGCCTATTGGGTGTGGAGCCTCATTATATTATTTATTTTGTATCACAACATTGGACCCCCATTCTTAAAGAGATGACAACACCGCCTGTAATTGAACGCTGCCTAGGGGGTCCAGGGGGGATGATCTGACGGTAAAAGTATTGTAATTTCTATTCAATATAGGCCATTCATTAGGTGGATGATCTAACGGTAGAAGTTATGTTTAATTTATGGTTTTTTCCCTAGAAGGAAACCCCTCGTTTTGTACAAGGGTACTGTATTGCGACTATGTATTGTATGTGTATTATCAGAGCGAGAAACAGATAGGGAGACTGTGAGAGAGAACAAAGGATATTACAGTAGATCTGCTATAGGTTATGTCTCTTCATTTTGCTAGATAATATAAAGGAATGACTAGTTGTTCGGGGTGGACGTAGCCCAAATTGGGTGAGCCAGGTATATCTGTGTCTCTTTGGTTTTATATGTTTTCTTGTGTTTGTGTTTCCGCATATTCTATGTGTTGCATTTCTCTATAATACATAATTTTATAATGACTGGTATTAGAGCCTCTTTTAATGCTACGTGCAGGATCATGGATAGTTTTATTAACCAATATCATTCAGTCATTATGGAATGAGAGTGATTTGATTGGAAATGTGAGATATGATGTTTGAATATCTAGATCCGTGTGTGAAGAATCTAGATCATTGTGTAGTGTTTTATCAAAAACTGATATGCATGTGAAGAAGACAGATCTTGTCATATCTGGTGTGGATCTACCATTGATAGAGAGTCAAACATAGTGCATCCATGCAAATGTGCAGAAGAGAAGGAAGATGGATGAGTGGAATTGGTTGGTGATAGTGCCTCCATTCGACTGCCAATGGTGATGAGGAAGCCATGAATTGTGATAATAAGGTTTGGCATGGCCAACCTCATGGCTGGGAACCAGCTGGTGCAAGCGACTTTGAATGAGTGCTTAAATTTGGTTGATGTGGAGGCCCGCAACCGCATAGGTGGATGAATCTTTACATCAAAATTTAGGGGCAACAAAGTCAAGCTTGGGGCTACTTGGATTCATGGAATTGGAGGAAGCCTTGTCTATAAAATTTTCAAGCAGATTGGGTCTTTGGAAAGTGAGAATCCCTGGGAACGAATGAATGTATTTACTTAAATCCCATTGTCAAAGTGGAGGGCAGAATCACTGTCGATTCTTCCATAGTTCAACCCATTTCTCTCCTTTACATAACCTTGATGGAATTTGCACAGGCCAAGCCATTTTTGGATTCATTGGAGAGCCAGATCATGATGAATGTCATTGAATTGGCCCCGAGAAATGAAGAAAACAGACTTAGCATTAGCATGTTTGTGAGTCGGGGATTAGAGTCCTTTTTTGGGGCCGATCAAGAAAATGATCTCGAACTTACATATTTAAGGAATGGGAACACATTCACTGCTAACTAGAAGCTTTTGGAAGAAGGTGTTTCTTCTATCCATAAAATCACTGAACTTACTCACACATTCACAGATTCACTGATGGACCTCAACTTTAAAGCCGAAAAAGAACATGAGGAGTTTCCGGGGGAGCAGATTACAATTCTAAAGGATATTGTAAATCATAAAAAAAATAAGGCAGAAAATGGTGCTCTGAATACGAGGGTAGAAACCCAGTCAGAGAAATCCCTTATTTCTCTTAACAAGTCAAAGGCAGCTAGCCTCACTGCTCTCGAACAACTAAAGTTCAAATTCAACACACAAAGGAGAGAAGGGCATCGAGCTTTTGAATGAAAAAGTATTGAGAAGGTTTAGAGAGGCATGGAACGTACGATCTATAGCACACTCAATCTAGGTGAAGCACTCTGGGGAGGTGTGTGGATGAAATGGGATTCATTATAGGCTTGTTTTGGAAAATGAGTCATTGATGGAAGCATATGTTGAAGAAAATATGTTAGAGAGAGTACAATGCGAAAAAGGAGACACACTCTTATGAAGTGAAAATACGGTGTCTATTGAATTAGATGTAGTTGTGAATGTGTTGACATCCATTGATAGTGAGTGGCTACCTTAGCAAGAGAGGATCCTGTGAAAGAGATCCAACATCGATTGCAATTTTTGAGGAAAATCAAAGCTGTTTGAAATCAAGGGTTTTGGTAGATCGAAGAGAGCTTGTTAAAGTGAGATAGGATATGTGCATGTGGATTAATTAATTGATGAACCATGTATCTGAAGAGAACTCCTAGAGGACTAGTGGTTATAGCGGTTGGTGACCCATGTATTCTAGTAGATGGGTTCTTTTTATATGGACATTGATGTCATATGTACAAAGACAACAACAAGGGTAATTCAATTTACTACAGAAATAATATATTTACCAAGAGGTACAAAAACCATAAAAAGAAACAGCAACAAATTATAAACATAAACACAGATGTTTATCAGGGAAAACCCCAAATCTAGGCAAAAAGCAACCAATGAAATTTCATTAACCTTGGCCAAGACTCTGGCCAACCTGGCCAAGTGAGCCTTCACCGCTGACCTCTAAGCCTACCTTACAATGAAGTCTTCCCAACCTAATATAGGCTCCGTTACATGCAATACCGTGGGCTGAAAAACCATGGGTGAAAAATACCATGTACCCAAAACCACTACTATTTAGCTTAGTAAACTTTGACTCTATCCCGAGTCAAGTTTACCTAAAAAAAACTTTAGTTGATGTCCATTTACAAGGAGAGGAACCTTTTCTTCATCAATAGTTCTAATCCTAACTTCTCCATTATCAAAGTCTCTCTCAATCTCATAAGGCCCAAGCCAATGAGTTTGAAATTTCCCTTGGAAATATTTTTAACTTTGTGTCAAAAATAAGTGCCTAATATATTTCTTGGAATTTTCTTTCTTTAATGTATTTTTCATGTCATCTGGATCTACATTGCTGAACTAGGTTGGTATTTTGAACTTCATCTTGTCTTATTTCATCAAGCTCATTAAGTTGTTCCATTATATTCCTTTGTGCTTCTGAAAAGTCAAGTCCCAATTTGATTATTGTTTTTAAGATTCTGATTTGAAACTCTATTAGAAATAAGTCTTGCTTCCCATAAAATTTTTTATAGGGAGTATGCCCTGTTGTGTTTCTCCATGTAGTTCGATAGGTCCATAAGGCTTCAGGAATATTTTATACCCAATTCCTTCTATGCAAATGTACAACATTTACTCTTCCACGACCTTTTGCACCATTCTGGATGTAAACTAAGTTGCTTGATCTGTCACAATTTAACTTGGGACACCAAAACAAGTAAAAACATCCTCAAAAGGAAATGAAACTACAACATTTTCATTAGCAAAGGAAAGTGCTTTAGCTTCTACCCATTTAGTGACATATCAGCGCATACCATAATATGCTTCTTTTGTCTTGACAGTGGATTGATTGGTCCAACAAAATCCAGAGACCATTTTTCAAATGGGTCGATGAGTACCTATGGTTGTAAGTGAATTTCATCTGAAGGAATAGGTTTTCCCATTCTCTAACAACTGTCACATATTTTAATATATTCCTTGACATCCTTGAAAATGGAAGGCCAATAATATCCGAAAAGAAGGATTTTGTAGGCAACCTTCTTATCAACAAAGTTTCCTCCACATGGCTCATCATGGCATGCCTTCAGTATCTCAAGTATTTCATCTTCTCATACACATATTATAATGATGAGATCTGGACCTGTCTTGTACAATTCCTCATTTACCCATGAATAAGATGCAATTTTTTGAATTTTCTTTCCCTTTTCTCTAGGAAACAAATATGTTGGTAGTTTTCCTGTGGCTAAGTAATTAGTAACGTCTAAAAACCATGGAGAATTAGTAGATATTGCAAAAATATATTCATCAGGAAAACTATCTTCCACTGGTGTATTATTATTATCAATTTGAGTTCTAGACAAAAAGTCAACAATTGCATTTTTTTTTCTAGGTTGATCTAAGATGGTGATGTTAAATTATTGCAATAATAGTAACCATCTTTTGATTCTGCCATTAGTGATATATTTATTCATTAGATATATAATTGTAGAATGATCTATGTGAATGAAAGTTTCATAGCCAGTGATGTAATGTCTGAACTTGTTAATATCATGGACAACCGATAGAAACTCTTTTTCAATGACAGTATAATTTAACTCAGCAGGAGTCAAATTCTTACTTGTATAGTAGATGGCATAAGGGGTGAAATCTTTCTATCCTAATACAACTCCCATAGTTGTATATGAAGCATCAATTGATACATGAAAAGGTAATTTCTAGTTTGGTCCCTTTAAAATGGGTGCTTTAGATATCTTTGCTTTCAAAGTTTCAAATTCCTTTTGACACTTAGGATTCCAGCTAAATTCACAATCCTTTGTGAGAAATTTGAAGAATGGAGATAAATTTTTTGTGAAGTTTTCTATAAATATTATATAGTATCCTGTAAAAACAAGAAAACTCCTAACATATTTTTGACAATTTGGGATTGATAACTTGGAATAACTTCAACTTTATATGAGTCCACCTTGATTCCATTTCTTGAAATATGGTGCCCTAAGAAAATTCCTTCAGTAAAAATCATAAAACATTTTTCATGACTTAATAAGATATTTTCTTCCTTACATCTTATGAAAACTTTTTCCAAATTTTTAAGGGCTTCTTCAAAAGAATTTCCATAGACTGTAAAATCATCCATATACACTTCCACACAGTCATGAATTAAATCACAGAAAATTCCTAATACTTCTCTTTGGAATGGTGCAGGTGCATTGCATAATCCAAAAGGAAAGTACTCGGTAAGCATAAGTTCCCCATGGGTAGGTAAAGGTGGTTTTGTATTTATCTTCGGATGCTACCTGAATTTGATTATACTCACTAAAACCGTCCAAGAATGGAAAATATGTCTTCCATTCTAGTGTATCTAAAACTTGATCTATGAAAGGTAATGGAAAGTGATATTTTAAATTATATTTATTCATCTCCCTATAATCAATATACACCCTCCATTTTCCATTATTTTGAGGGACAATTACTAAAGGTGAAATCCATTGACAGTCTGATATTGGATAAATAAAGTTTACATTCAACAATTTTTATAGTTCTTCCTTTACAATTTCCCTAAGATTTGGATTCATTATTTTTTGTGGTTGTCTGATTGGTCTACAATTTTCCTCAATATGGATATGATGTATGCAATTTTTAGGTTTGATTCCTTTCATGTCAGTGTATTCCCATGCATATGCAGAAGAATGTTTTTGCAATGTTTTTATTGGTTCCTCTTTTTGAAATTATTTTATGTTTTTGTTCATGTTTAAAGTTTTATAGTATAAATATTTCAATTATGGAATTACCAAATTCATCCATAGAATATAAAGACATTTGTCTGGATGATAAGTATTCAAAATTACACTTTTCTTGAAAATTTTGACTATTCTCACATTGTGAATATGATTCATGATTTTCTATTGAATTAGAATTAGAATTTCTTCACTAATATGTGAGATAGTAAAAATGAGTTGTATACCATTGTAATCATCCATCCATTCTTCATTTCCTACTTCTATCATTTCTTTTTCTGGAGGATATAAAGGGAATTTATTTTTTTAACTTCCATCAGAGATAAACATATCACCATATCTACAACTTATGAAAGCATCAGTTGTAGCTAACCTAGGCCTTCCTAATATCAATGAATGTCCTCCTAAGTTATTCTTGGGAGTTAAAATCATAAATTCAAATGGATATTCCAAATAATCTAAGGATATATAAATGTCTTCTAATGCACCATCAGGTTTGATTACTGATCTATCTGCTAGTTGTAGTAATGATGATGTATATTGAAGATTTGGAAGTTTTAGTTGTTTCATGGTTTTTTTACTCATGATGCTTATGGCTTCTCCTAATTCGATCAATGTGTTTGGGATCTCAATACCATTAATGTGTGTTTTCACAATGGGAATTCCTGGTTCCAAATATTTCTGTATAATTGTTTTTTCCATCATGATATCTGTAATTTTTCCCACTAACTGTCTTCTTTTTACTTCCCTTGTTTTCCTTCCAGATTTATTTATACTCAACTTTCTTATTGTTTTCGCAAGGACTGGAATTTCCTTAATGGATTGTGACAAAGGTATTTTGATACAAACAATTTTCAATTCATCTAATATATCATATTCAGGCAACATGATTTGTTTTTCTACCCCTTTGTCAAATTGTAATCTTTTGGGGAAAGGAGGTTTTGGTATAGATACCGAAGGTTGATCTATGATAGGATTTGAGTTTATTGGATTTTCTTGTGTTTGATTTTGAAAATTTTGATTATGATGAAGAGATGTCCCTTCTCCAGAATGATTGTTTTTCTTTTGAATATTTTTATCTTGATGAAGAGAAATCTCCTCATCAAATTGGTCATCTTTTTCCTGAATAAAAATAGAAGGCTTTTTATTTTCTAATATCCTACTAGATCTAAGCTAAATGTTGTTAAGATATAGTGTAGTTATCATATAATTCTGAAAATTTTGTCCCTCCATGTTATAAATAAGTTGTGCAATTTTATTGTTTGGGTTTGGAAGTGGTTGAGTAGGTAGTTGGATTGACCTTTGTGGAAATGGTAATGAATGTTCTAGATTATGATTTGGAAATTGAGGTTGTTGACTGGTTTGAAAAAAATGTTGTGGCGGATAGTTTGGATAAGATTGAGGATATTGGTGATATTGAGAATATCTACCATAATAATTTTTCATTCCTTGTGTCCAAGGATGAGGTTGAGATCAATTTTGTTGCCATGGAATTGATGAATATTTTGTGGGGGCTTAGTATACATATGAGTATTAAAACCTTGATTTTGTGGCCATTTCCATGGTATTCTAGAAAAAAAACAAAGAGGATCTACTTGATGTGGGGCTATTTATTCTTGAAAGACAACTTTAAGACCTGTAATAGAAGGAAATTTTTTTGTTTCATGATTTTTTGTACATATGACACGGGTCTCTATAATTTTTAAGTCAAGATGATATTCCCTTAAGGCATGTTTATTTTTGCATTTAGGACAGAAGATAGATAAGGCATAACTTTCAGATTTTTTCTTATTTTGTAATTTTAGGGCGTCTATTTGGTCACTAAGACTCCCTAAAATATCTATTTTAAATTCATCAAGAATATTTCCTATTTCAACCCTTCTTATTGTTTTAGATGGAGGTTTATTGACTCTATAGAGAATAGGATCTCTTGGACTTCTCCCAATTATTTACTTCCCCCTTGAAATATGTATGCATAATTCATACATATCAGGTAATGATAGTTGAGAGATGTCTCCCTTTCCCATCATATTAAGAATATATATCCATTCATCTCTAAAGGCTTTCAACAAGAGAGCTTTTAAAGTATCTTCATCCAAATTTTCCATCCTAGCCCTTTTTAGATTATAACTGAATCTTTCAATTAGGTCCTCTAAGTTTTCATCTTCTCCTTGCATCATATTAAAAACTTAATCTTTCCGATTATTAGGTGTGAAGTAATCCTTATAATTTTGTAAGAATTCATTCTTAATTTCTTCCCATGTCCTAATAGAATGTGTTATTAAGCCCATGAACCATTTTAATGTTGCACCCTTAAGAGTTGCAGGAAACAATTTCAACTTTTGAGAATCGAGTAAGTAGTCGTATGATCTAAATAAAACCTCAAATTCAAACACAAATAATTTAGGTCTTCACTCAATCCATGAAAATTGGGAAGGATGGAGGGTGATATATTCTTCATTGTGGAAGTTGTATCCTCATCTAATATAGGAAATCCAAGAGGATCTACTTCTTCTCTATTTTCTCCATCTATTCCTCTTCCTCTTCCTTGTCCTCCATCTCGTCCCCCTCCTCATCCACCCCATCGCCCTCCATCTCCAATCCTGGGTCTACCTCCTCCTAGTCCTAATTGGTCATCATTTATAATGTGTACTTCTCCTTCTCCTTCTCCAACCATTATAGATTCCTTAGAACTAATATAGGTTTCTAAATTTGGAATTATTTTATCCTCTTCTGATTCTTCTGGTTCCTCTATCAATGGTATATTAAAGAAGCCTTCTTCCTCTTCTCCACTAGGGATTTCAATCTCTTTAGCTAAGAGTTTTTATCTAGTAGGGATTAAAAATATTACTCCTTCTTTTGGAAATCTAGGGTATTCTTCTTCTATAACTGCTTTAGTTGATGCAATTGGAGAGTCTATAGGCTGAATTTCTGATCTTAAGACCTTGGGAAGTCTATGTTTTACTGCTAAGAATGGAATATGAGTTTAGGTGGATGGTGTGGAACTACAAGGTCTTGATGGAGCGATTGGTGTTTTCGGGATCAAACTTCTACATCTAGCTACAAATATACCCCTAGAGTCTCTTTCTCTATGCATGTAAATTTTTTTTTTAGATTAAGAGATAAGGATCCTAATTACACTTCCCCAACAACATCGCCAAAATGTTTAGCCAATTTAATGTTTTAAATTACTATCAACCAGAGTAATTAATATTATGAAGTGTAGGTGCACTATATATGCTAGAAACCTTTTCTTACTTAATTCGTTGTGTAGTTTTATATGTTGTTTTTAGGATTTTTGTATTTATCTTAAATGTCTAAATGTAATTGGGAAACTAAGAACTAAGGTATGGAATGAAATCTAAACTTAACTATCAAAGCTTATGATAAGAATTCTACTTTTATCTTTAATAATGAACGATTGACTTCAATAAAACTAGAAATAAGAAGAAACTTCGATCTTTTTGTAAGTTTTGTAGTTTTTATATAAAAGTAAGAAATTGATAGAAAGTAATCACACCTAAAGAAGAATGTTATTGATTTAAAAATAAAACTAAGAAGGAATAAAATGAAATGTTTAATGCTAATCTAAGAAAGAAATTTAATCTATGAATCGCTATTAAAGAAAATATTCTAATGAATGAAAAACAAAACTTGTAAGAAGGAAGAAAAGGAAATTTTTATGTAAGAAAGAAAATTGATATATGATAAATTTATGTTGTATCAAAAGAAATCAATCTAAGTGATAAATTTCAATCTATATCAAATCAATCTATGCCAACAACTATGATAAATTATCTCAAAAACATATGTCTAAATAACTTCTAAATCTATTTAATCAAGTAAATAAAAATCTAATTAAATCATCTGTAAGTCTAAACAAAAAATTAATCCAAATTATGTCCAAGTATAGCAAAGCATATAAAATATCTCCAATCTACAAAATAAAACATCAATATGAATTATTGCTATAAAGCAAAGTGTCTATCTGAATTAACTCTAAGCCTGTTCAATGATAAGGCAAATAATCCATCTTAATAATAACTAAGTTCTGTGAATGGAAATAAAAAACAAATTGTATCAAATCTAAATAACTATAATAAGGAGATTCAAAAACTAATTTCAATGAGGAAAAAAACAGAACATGTATATATTGTGCGAAAATGGAATGCACATTTAATCTATGAAACAAAAACGAAGTATGTGTCTACTGTGAAAAATAATGGAATATTTGTTTAACCTACAAAATGCAAATGAAAAACAGAGTTATGCTATCAATTACGATAAGAAAAAAAGAAGTAAACAGAGCATCTATGCAGAAAACATAACAAAAAGCATGAGGAATTAAACTACGAAATAACATAAAACTAAACTACTAAACCTCTTTTGTATAGGGGCCCTCCAAAACAGAATGGTTCTGAATTTAATTACAACTAACTATTCATCGATGATTCCAGAAACTCCTCCTCATTTGATTGATAAAAACAGAGTTTTAATGTATGATAGTTTTACAACAAAAATCAAGCTTGTTTTCGGTTTACACAACCCGGTATTTATAACAGAGTCGAATTAAATGTTTAGGTGATTACACCTTAAAATAATAATCAAGCAAGTTATAGGACTCTAAACATAAATGTGATCTTCATAGTTTTCACGATTTGCTACGTGGAGAGAAAAAAGTGAAGCTTAATCTTCTCGATTTCTTGTCTCGGTTATCTACTTTAACTGACCCTTTGAACGTAATTCTAGGCACTATCCTTCTCAATTTTGGACAGGTAGATAGGATAGAATCCATGAGTGGATCATTTACAAACTTCCCATGTACTTCGATCCTTCATTCATTCTTCGAAACTTGTTAAACCATGGTTGTGGCTGTAGAAACAGAGATTAGCTACAGAATTGCATGAATTCTGTAGCTAAATACAAATTTTATTCAAATAATAAGAAACATTTAAAATATTAAAACGAGATCATTTATGTACCTCACCAGACTGAAAATGTGCAAAAAAACACTGATTTAGCTTATGGCGTTTGACAAAAAGGAGGAAAAAGGTAGTGAAATGGATGTAAAAATAGAAACAGTCTCGAGGCTAAACACTAGGCATCGATGTTGGAGGCATCCTTAGGTGAAAATCTGAGCCCTTCACTAGCCAACTCAAAATCATTCCTTCTCCTATGCACTTAGGATTAATCATGATACTATCATGCAAAGGGATGAGAATTCAAACGAGTCGGAAAATGATCAACCAAGCTATAAAATTGGGGGAATGAGGGATGCGAATTTATAGCAAGGAGAAGGAGGTTGGGAGCCCATCAAAGGAGGAGGAAGGTCCACTTTCTAAGGGATGATCCCCATGGATGAGATCAAGGCTCTAAAATGAGATAGCTTGACCTTATCATCCCTGTTCAACAACCAAATCTCTGCCCTTGAGCTTCTACAAGTTGAAGCTTCTCCTCTATTTGAGGAATCGCTGTCAGAAAGGGGATCAACACTGTTTTCAATGAAATTAGGGCACTGATAGTGTTGGGCCAGAACTGGGAAAAGAACACCAACGTGGCCATGGAACTAGGAAGGGTGCTGACCTAGGAAAATAGGAATTTGACCAATTTTATTCAGCAATATTTCAATGAAGTCTTCTTTGGATCTTTAAGGGGATATGTTAGCATATTTGTTGATGATGGAAAAATTTCACAGGATTCATCATGGGTCATTTCAGGATCAAGGACGAGAAAATGAGCATGGTGACAAATTATTGTGTAATAGATGCCCCATAAAGTATGAAGGAAGAATAGGGATTGATGGGTGAAGTGCTTTATGAACCAAGGCAAAGAACTTAGACCACCTTCGGAGAACTTGCCAAATCAAACACTTACGATATATGACATCTCTGATATAAATTTCCCTAACCACATAATTTTGCACTAGGCATAAAATGGCATATGATCCCATAGTATGGTCGCAACCATCCATTTAAAAGAGATCATAGAAATGGATCTGCGGTATGGACGCATCCATCCGTATAGATAGGATCATGTACACAATAAGGAATACTCAATAAATCCTTGCATCCTGGACAAAAAATCAGAAGTGACCCAGGGTCTCCACCACAATATCAATCAACCCAATGTATGAATCTAGCCATGTGAATAAATGTGCTGGTGTCAAACATGGTAGAAACCACCTTATTATTGGTCAATGATGAGAATCGTTAACGAGCACAAGAGAGACCACCAATAATGACGATGGACCTCAAGGTACAAAAACACAATCTACAAGTGTGAATAGATGTGTTGAAGTCAAAAACTTGCAGAATCATTCAATCGAAGTCTAATTATGTGAACCTATCGTGGAACACAAAGAACTTTCCATTGAGGCATGCAAGCTCCAAGGTACTGAAACAAGTTTCAAAATCACCTTCCCAGATAATCAGCTGAAGTCGACAGGAAGTGATTCATCAAAGGAGGTCCATAATGATTCCCAAATCATCGACACAAAACAACAAATATGTTAATATGATAGGAGTGATTCAGGATTGTAATAGAGGAGGTCAGATATGCAGAAGGTGTTTGACAAAAAAGAATTCTCTTGAACATATTGGTGACATGACTCCGGAGTGTGGCAACATTTGACTCAAATAGGATCAGAGGTCATGTTGAAAAAATTAGTAATCATATGAGAGGAAAACGGATTTCCCAAACCCATGGAGGCAAAGTGATGAATGTTGGATGTCCCCAACCTGACATGAATTGTAGATGAGTGTCACGTTCAAGAGCGACAAACTAGCCAAAATACACATAGGATGTTCACTTTCAATTTTCCCCCGTTATTGCTAATGGGTACCTCTTTATTTTTTATATCTAGCATGAAGATTATAGAATATGTTGAGCATGTAAGTTCATTCTTTGAATGAATGCATCTTAGTAAGTTTAACGAGCCCTAGGAAGGAGGAAATTAGTCTCGTCATGGTGACAAGTCTTTCGTCATTTAATCTTTAACGAGTCCAATGAAAGTTAAACTAGGTAACTTTTCATGTTTAAGGAGTTTGAAAAGAAATAAAAAGGAAACTCCATCATTTCCCTTTTCGTAAATCATCTCTCAAATTCAAAAAGGTAGAAAACTATGTCTGAGATAACCTCTTGATCATGTTCGATAATAGTAAACCTTAGCCCGAAAAAGGGATAAACATATACTGAGATCACGTCAATTCATTCACTTTAACGAGTTCAAAATGACAAGTGCTTGACAATCTTTTCATTTTTTGAGAATAAACAAAGATCTGAAATTTTTCTCCATGGGGGTTCCTTTTTCATAAACGTTTAATCAGCCTGAAAAATAGATTAAATTCAAATTGTTTGCATTGGAAAGGATCATCAGTAGTGTGAAAGTCTTGTACTTCACATAAATAACAAACATCACGGATATCAAGGAAAAATAATAAAATATTGTTGTTTAAAAAAAAATATATAATAGACCAAAAAAATCATTTTCACCTTTCCATTTTGAGAAGATCATTTTGTTCATTTGCCCTCCAAATTCCAAATCAATGGTGCGGCCAATTTCGGACACCATTTGTCGATCCGTTAGTGCTAGGTAAGAGCTCTGAACCTCTTGTTCACTTTAATTCTATTCATTTTCATTTATTTTCTAGAATTAGGGAGTATAGGGGATATATTTAAAAACTTAAAATCACCTACGACCAGTGATTTCGATCTAGGGTGCTAATCGTGCTCATCTCGTTAGGGTAGCATGCCACTAGCACCAAATCATTTTGGAGAGATGCGCTAGCCACGGGAAATATTTTAAATTGGTAAAATCTCCAAACTCCACTGTTAATTTCTAAAATTTCCTCCATGAATGCTCCTAAAAGACCAATTGGAAATGTTTTGCAAGTGCTTTCAGTGAAGATTCCAGTCTAATGGAAAGAACGAGGCCATGAGGTAGAATACCAATAAGCCTTGCAGAACCAAGATTGCGTCAATGATTTGCATAATTGTGGATTGTTGAAATTATTTCAAACATCTGGCCTAATAGCTCAATTGGAGCTTCTCTAGTACCTGATTAGTATCTGGGATGTGGAATGACAATTGTTCATCATCGAGGACCAAGAACTAGAGCTAGATGTCATGGAAATCTATTTTATCACCGGACTAGCCAGGCGAGGGGAGAGAATCCAAATCTCCGAAGCTCACCTAGGGCGTGAGAGCACGAGCATGCTCATCTAGAGAAACTGTTTCGGGGTACACAAGACAGAGAGTGGGAAGGTAGAAATATATTCCATCAGAGTGCTCCCCTTGTGCATGATACTTCATTGTATCACCAGAGTGGCAGGAGCCCAGGCGTTGCATGAGGCAAAAAAATCACATTTCCAATATTCAGTGGATTGCTTGGCCCTTACGATGTTCAACCAGAGTGAGGGGTTTCTGGCTAAAATGAAGAGCCAGCTAACTAAGTGCAAGACAGGGAGACTAAAATAGTTTGGGCACTGGTCAATTATGGTGACCTTCTTTCTAGAGAGATTACTGTTGCTCCAGTATCAGTGGTTAGAGATCCATGATCCAGCCCTGAGGGATTTGAGGCTGATGCGATGGTGCGACATAATGCCCCAACAGGGAGGGGGGAAAAAATTCATTCCCCCACAACCTTATTCAGTTGACTGTAGTTTTAGATGATCATATTCGAGGACTACGCCTATGTCAACATCAAATTCAGAGGAGATTTGGATCTTTCGATCCCACCAGACACACAATGGACCAATGTAGATAAAAATTATTTTTTAAACATTTTTTACTTTTTATATGTTTTTTTATATGTTCTGACACGTAAAATTATGATTTTTTTACAGATATGTGTCCTCAGAGACTTCCCAGCATGTCACCAATTTCACGAAGGGTAGCCCATCTAGTAGAGGACACTCCTTATGAGGAGGGAGTAGACACATTAGCTAAGCTAGAGTAGAACCTGGTAGGCCTCATGTGAGGAATTATAGAGTATCCCACATTTGATGAGATCCCCTTGCACTTTCAGAGACACATTTTCGGAGTTTCGAGCAGACTGCGTCGATTACTCTAGCGAGTAATTTAAGCAGTCACCTGCTATCATGAGCACCATGTGGGCGGATAGCAGCCAAATTTATACATTTTTGTACTAATTTAGGCTCGATGAGTCATTTTTGTAACAAAACACATAGTTTTTGAGCTTTTGGATGTAACACACTTGAAGACCAATATATATATATATATATATATATATATATATATATATATATATATATATATATATATATATATATATACATACACATATGCATGTTTCTATGGCTACTTGTGTATCATAATGATGTCTTGATTTACATATTGCGTGAATGTATATCTAATGCATGGTTTGCTAATGAATATTTTAATGTATTTAAATGCTTTGGAATGTGTTGATATGTGATAAAATAAAAATTTCTTTCCAATAATATAGCATGTAAATACATACGCAAAATTTGAGGATTACGCACAGAATAATGCCCATTCAATTGTAACAAAAGCTGTGAGTCCAACTTAACAACCAAATATATAATCCCAAGATCAATGGCATATGATAATAGTTCGATCACTGCACTATACTCGGAAATATTGTTAGTTGTCTAACCCAAACAAATGCCTTGTAAATTAATCAGCTCGTCATCAGAATCAAAGAGTGCCCATGCTCCAGAAGACAAGTTCTGTGTGCTATGGCAAGCGTCATCAGAAAAACTGACGTAGTGATCCGAATATATCTGTAAATGAAGTGGAACACAAGGTAAGTAGAGGAAACATGTCTGCAAGGAAAACAATCACACCAAAAATCAACTCAAAGCACACTAATGTGAAAATTATCACACTTAAGATTAAGCGTAATATTTCTTCAGATAAAGCCCATTTCGGGGCTCAACCAAAGGATTTCCTTCATACCCTTCTAACTCATAGGCTCCACATTCCAAAACATGTTGAATGATAAAGGGCCCATGCCACATTGGCTTGAGATTTCCAAATCCCAACTTATCATGGGCTTGTTCATAAAGCAGGACCAAGTCACCTTCAGAGAAAACATGAGGTGTGACAGATTTTTTATATTGCATCTTAACTCATCGTTTTTGTGCTTCAATAACTAAAGTAGCAAGCCTTCTGGTCTTTTTGAGATGCTCGAGGTACAACAGATGTTCTTCTTCTGGCGAAGTACCAGGAAGGAGTTCGATAACCAGCTTCACGGAAGGAATCTCACACTCGATCAATAATGTGGCCTTTAGACCGTACACCAATTGGAATGGTGTGAATCTAGTGGCAGTGTTAGTGGAGGTTTGGTATGCCCACAGAGCAAAGAAAAGCATGAGGTTCCAGTCTCGCATGTGCTTCCCAATGGTGTGTTGAAGCATGCTCACTAAGACTTTGTTAAAAGCTTCAACCTGGCCATTGGCCTGTGGATAGTAAGGGGTGTATTTATTGTGACACAAACCCAACTGAGAAGAGATATTTTTCATCATATGATTACAAAAATGAGTGCCATGATCATTGACAATCACTTTCAGGACACCAAACCGAACTATGACATGATTGAATAAGAATTGCGCCACAGTGAGACCATCATTATCATATGTCGGCATCACCTTCCCATTTAGTGAAATATTCAATGGTAAAAATGATATAGCCATGCCCCCTAACCGAGCAAGGGTTACAATTCATAAAATAAATGCCCCATTTCACAAAAGGATCGACGGTCACAAATAGGTGCAAGGGTGACGGTGGGACGCACTATTTTCAAGAGTGTTATAGGTCAATTTGGGCACCATTCCCAATGACCTGGTTTAACTAGACATCATCCCCTGAACCAATGAATAGGTTCTATCATCCCCTATCATTTCACTTGCTATATGCCCTAAGCCAAAGAACAAAGACGAATCATTCTTGACTTCCATTGCAAGGTTTCCAAGATTTGAAGTTTATATTATAACATCTATGAGCTCACCAACATAGTATTTCAAGGGGATAAGTGCATTGCATATGCAGGTACCTCCATTCAAAGGTGCTCTGCAAAGTACTTCTCGACACTCAAGGGTGCGTTGGTCAATTGGGAGCAAAATTCTCATTGTTCCGGAATCTCCAGTTGGATATTGCCTTCTAGAAGAGTGCATATGTTTCAAACTTAAAATCCATGTGTCCATTTGATACCTTTGAGCTTGGGAACATGTATTGCCTATTATTAGAAATTCATTGATTGTAAAACTACCTTCAACCCATCTATAAATTGAGCACAGATCCTAGTGTTTGGTAAGGAAGAATTTGAGTAGAGAAATGCTGGTGGAATTTCAATTGAGGAATTGATTTGAGTGATATGATGCTGGAGAGATGTTCATTGTGATGAGGCTGGGATGATGCTCGAGATGGTGACATCAAATCAATCACTGGTTGTAATCTCCCCTTCCATCCATTAATAAAGATTGTTTCTTACTTTCCCACATATATATATGTATAAGCATTAGGGGAATTTTTAGGTCTAAAATAGGCCTCCTAAGAAAAATGTACAACCAAAATAAAATTCATAAGAACCAATGGGATTCAAGATGATGATGTCAACCATGGGGGATGATTCACCATTTTTGGAGTAAAAAGGTAAAAATATTAAAAAATAATAAAATAACAAAACTATTTTTTCAACTCGTATTTCAATTTATCTTCATAAGGTTTTACGCAAATTTCGAGTAGGAGTACTCGTTGGATGAAAAATTGAATTCCTCATCCAAGGATTACCCATGTTGCATACTTTCGATAGAGCCTGCTACACAAAAAATGAGAAATACATGAAAAACACGATTTCAATCATGTTTTTTTATGTATTTGTCATTTTTTGTGTATCAGGGTCAATTGAAAGTATGCACCATGGGTGCTCCTTGGATGAGGAATCGAATTATGCATCCAACGAGTGTTTCTGCTTGAAATTTGAGTAAACCCATAAGCAGATAAGTTGAAAAAATAATTTGTTCTTTTTTCCTTCTAAAATTTGATGATGTAATCAAATATTATTTTATTATTTCCACTATTATTTTATAATTTCCTTAGGAGGCCCATTTTAGACCTCAAAATTCTCCTAATGCTTCTTTCTTCCATATTATGAATTCTTATCTAATATATATGGTTCATGTTTCATTGATTTACTGAATAACTTGAATAGGAATCTGTATATTGCTATCTCTTTGCTGTTTAGTGTTCATTCTTGCAGGAAATATTTTGGCGATCTAGCTTGGATTTGAAGCTACAACAAGAGCGACAGAAGGGGAATTGGAAGTGCTTGGACTCCAAGTAAGTTTCTTGATCTGTTATGTGTGTCTATTTACTATTAGGAAAAGTATCTATGAAGTCTTTAACCTGTAGTTCTAAATGCATAGCACCACATTTAGGGAAGAATATTTTATCCGTAATCCATAATTTCGTATAACAAATTGGCATCTCCACTCAGGAGTTTACCCTTCATCCTTGGTGTCTTTGCTCTATTTGTCTCTATTTATTCACCCAGTAGCATTTATTCTAAAATATTTGGATTTTTGAAATCAAAATTTTCATTAGAAGTTTGTTTTACAGTTGAGTTTTTTGTTCTCTACTATGCCCAAAGCACGGTTGAACAAGACACGGTGCTTTGCATAACACTATGTCCCACTTAGGGGTGCGATGCAATGCACTGTATCCCCTTAGAGACTACGTTTCCCCCTAGAATCAACCAAATTCCATTGAATTTTCCATTGCATTTGCTTTCAGTTTGTTGTTTACTGTGTTTTAAAGTGCCTAATACCTCATATTTACCAATGACTTTACCTACCTCTTCCTCCTTTGAAAGAAAAGTTTGTTCAACATTTATTTAAAGTGTTTTTTTTATCATTAACGAATTTATTTCAAAGTATTTTCATTGCTGCATTAGATCCATTTTCTTTTGAAAAAGAAATTGTCATTAAATTCTTCGTTTCCTATAGGAGAAATTGTAGTTAAAATATTAATTTTTCCTAAAAAGAGAAATTGTTGTTCCATTCCTCATTTCTCAAAGTAAAAGGCATTTGTTTTTATAGATTTGATGCACTTAGTTTCCTTTTTTGCATTCACATTAAAGGGATTGAAAAGAAAAACATGCATTTTCATGTAGTGGATTGTGTGTTTTGCATAGGAACAATTAGGAAAGTTGCATTTTAGTTTGTGCTTTTTGATTGTTTTCTCTAAAATTGATTGCTCTTTCCCTCTAGTAGCTAGGATTTTCATTGAAAAACTAAAAGTGAAAAGATTGATTATCATTTTAGTTTTAATTTTAGTAATTTCCAATACATAATCACAGTGAACCTTGAAAGGCAAATTGATAAACATGATCAACTTAAAATTTACCTCAATTTACCTAACAAAGCATTGGAACCATAATGCTAACATTTATAAGGTCTTAGGCTAGAGACGTGTTCCGGTGTTGTAAAACATAATAGTTGTCATTAATTGTCTGCGATACATTCCGAGTGTGATACCTCACTCCACGTACGTAAGTATATCATAGCTCTTCCACGTACTTTCGGGTATATCAGGCGGTGTTACAGTACAAAAAGTATAAATGGGTGCTTTCACTATGCGGTTTCGCATTAGACAACACTAACATGGACTTGGGCCTCCATGTACCTTCAGGTATATTTGGGAGGAAAAAATTAGGTTGCTATCCATCCATAGTGAATAGAGTCGGCCGCCTTGTAAATTGTGATACATTGAACACAACATTCGGGGATATTGCTTGCTCATACTTCTTGGTTTGCCAGGAGGTATTATGTAGTTCACATTTTCTTGGTAAACCTTTCGCCTAGCATTACCCTTTTATTTTGTTTATTTGTTTTTGGTTAAAATAAATTAGTCATCGTGGAAGAACAAAATCCTTTTTCCCGTCGTTTGTGTAGACTAGCATTGAAACCACCTTTACCGCTAGAAGTTACTTCTGGACAGCGAAGGTGACATCACTCTACCAAAACCAGTACTATCAGTACCTCCAGTGAATATCTTCCCATATACTAGAGTCGGCACAAGTTGTTTCTACATATCTTGGTTCATCTACTGTTGTTGAGACTGAGTCCTCATAGTTACCCGTGGTCACGATCCATCCAATCAGTGAGACCATACCTCCTGAACTCAACGTTTTTCAACTGGAAGTTGATCTAGATCTTGTCTCTTCTTTGCCAGTAAATCTGAATCCTGAAGTTGAACAACTAGAAGTTGTTCATCCATTGGTCATCCCACAATTGTATGTAGCCACTGAGTCTCCCATATCACACAGTCAACCTCTTGAAATATACTTTGGGCTTGACGGTGAAATACTTCCACCTGGTTTGATTTCAATTGAAGAAATCCCACAAGACGAGACACCTTTAACTCCAACCCATTTTGGGGAGGATCTTTATCTGTACGATTCTTTTCCTTAATCACCACTCTCTACTTTTGTTGATCCTATTCCTATTCATATTCCCATCAATTCAAAAGGGTATAAATTTTGTTAAGTAACCAGGCCTGAACCAACATCTTCGGTTGGGCCATATATTCCAATTACATTAGTACCTGCCCTTGGTACCTTGTTGATGCTTAAAAATTCACTAGAATCATATTTTCATGGTGGCCCTATGGTCCCATCGGGTTATAAATATTTATCTAGAATTTTTTCTCGTGCATCTTCAAACCCAGGGACATCACCAATGTCATCGTCTAGTATTCTAATTGGTAAATCTATAGTGAGTATTGAATTCTTGATTCTTTATACGCATCATCAGGGAAATATCAAGTTGGTCCTTCGAAGTCTATTCCATCGAGTACCATATCAACTGGACTCCATACATTTGGAGAGCAATATTTTCCATCTTATTATCCTTCTCATGTAGGGGGGTAAATTTTGGTCACCCACTTCAATAGTACTTTGTCACTTTTTGGTCAACCTAATGTCGAAATGAATGCTTGTTAATGGAAGCCTACTCTGCCTATCTAATCACAAACAGTTGTACACTCGTATCAACCAGTTCAACATGTTACACCCACATCAATTCCACTTGTTAATACATATTTACCCCTATTACAGAATCAAAATTTGTACAAAAACCATTTCAAGTGGGTCCTTCAACTCAATACCATCAAGTATTAGGTCCATAGAATTCAAATACTTCAACTAATCTACAACAACAACTTGTACCTGAAATCATATATTCACAATATGGTTTACCATTTTATGGGATGTCACAGCCACAACCAGGTTATAATTATCCTCAACCGAATCCAAGTTATTCTAATTTGGGTTATAACATTGGTGGAAAGACCCCTTGGCAGCCTCAGGTGCAAATGCCTCAACCTTCATTTCAACAAGTATCATATCTAGGTTTTTCACAACAGAATCCTCAAGTGCTTGCTTATCAAAAAAATCCCCATCTGGGTTACCAATAGCAGATTCCTTATGCTAGAGCTCAAAGTAATGTTGCTCAAGAAATTCCATCATACCCTGGCTATGCTCAACCTGACCTTAATTGACAGTTTCCTTTTCTTGAAACTTTAGAGTTACCAGATTTAAATTGGCTAACCAATGATCCAATCAACTATGCTCCTTGGTGGCCGGTGATACCTCACAAATTACCCTCGGATATTTCTAAGTTCAATGGAAACCCTGGGGAAGACCCGTCAACTCATGTTATGACTTATCATTTGTGGTGTTCATCAAACTATCTGAATGATGACTCTGTTCGACTACATATTTTCCAGCGTATGCTCATTGGTCTGGCTACAAAATGGTATATTGAATTACCTAGAGCTTCTTTTGATAATTTCACTACCCTAGATACTATCTTTTTGACTCACTTCTAGTTACCCATACGATATGAAACTAGAACAGAAATCTTGACCAATTTTAAACAGACTAATGCTACTCACATTTCTAATCATATTCATGAGTGGCGTCATCGTCATAGAATGGTTAAGAAATTTTTTCCTGATCAAATCCTTTCTGAGTGGTTCATTAAGTCCCTGTTACCAGGGAAAATTTTAGGGGCGAATTTTAGCCCAAAGGCAAATTTTAAGGGATTTTCAATTTTAATAGGGCGAATTTTTTACATAAAACCCATTTTCTATAGTTTAATAAAGTTAGCCCAATAAATATTTTAAAAATAATTAATTATTAAGTATTAGCCCACCAAAAAAAAGGGCGCATAACACTGGAAAAATGAAATTCACCCCGATTTTTTTCTTATGGAGCAAATTTCCATGGCATTCGCCTGGATTTACAGGGTCCAAATGAGGAGTTACAGTGATTCGCCCCAATTTTTTCAATGGTTAGGAGAGGTGGCTGGCCGCTGGACACCAATCTTCTTGCTGGCTGAGCCAGGCCGATCCTCTCTGGTCCGTTCGTTGTTAGGGTCCTTCCATAGTTGGTATATAACAGAGATATACAGTTCAAAAAATATGGTATTGGTGTTCACTGTTGTGGGAGATAACACTCGCCAGAGCCGACGTGTTCGACCTCAAGCGCACGCCGCATGTACAAGCTCGCTCGATGCTCTCAGAGTCCAGACTCCAACGCCGATTAATAACACAGAGGCACCCTGATTTTCGCCAGTCTGTTCAAGGGTATGCACCTTCCTTCCCTTTCTTGGAGTGATTTGAGCTTGGATGTTGTTTAATCTAAAATCTATCTGAAAATTATCGTCTGTAAATTAAGTATTTAATTCATATGAAATCATGATGTAATGCTTCGCACATTTCTCTATCTTGAGCCCGCATTGATTCCTGTCAAGTAATTCGGATTCCACATTCAAATGCAGATTCATTCTACCTGCATTTTTCTGTCTTCAGCCCACACTGATCCCTGTCAAGTAGTTTGGATTCTGCATTCAATCATAGATTCATTCTACTCACATTGGTTCCTGTAATCCGCATTTAAACCCATAAAATTTTCTTTCAGTCTACTCCATCTTATATTCCAGACTTGACTGTTCTCACTTATATGAACAGAACACCTCATATTCATTTATCCGCAGAATAGTCCACTCTTTGTCACGCATTTCAATTACTCTTCTTCAGGTTATCCACACTTCTTACTTAGAGAGATCCGAAAAAATTGATATGTGATTGACTGCAGAGAGTGTATGTATATGGTGGCAGTCTTCTTGTTTTATGCCCACCATCCACTAGCTAGAAGATCGACTTAATTGTGAGTGTGAAGGTCGACAGAGGGTTTCGAATCAGTGCAAGCAGTGCTTCCCAGTGCATTCTCTTATTGTAACAGTACCCATGATGCTTGAAGGTGTTGTTATCACTACTTTGCATGATGCGCTTTTTAGAATCAAATGATCTGCTTCAGACACCCAACAAACTATGAGGGAGAGGTCCTTGACTAGGTCATGATGGTCATGATGTTTTTTGAAGCACTGCTTGTGACATTCATTCCCTTTCTTGGAGTGATTTGAGCTTGGATGTTGTTTAATCTACAATCTATCTGACAATTATCCTCTGTAAATTAAGTATTTAATTCATATGAAATCATGATGTAATGCTTCACACATTTCTCTATCTTGAGCCCGCATTGATTCCTATCAAGTAATTCGGATTCCGCATTCAAATGCAGATTCATTCTACCTGCATTTTTCTATGTCTGCAGTCTCCTTTTTCTACTGTCCTCTCTGTAGCCAACTGTGAAGTCTACTCTCACTTTCATACAAGTTGTAATGTTTAAGATGATAATGGTGTAATGTAAGGTTTGTGTTGAATTATGGGTTGATAAATTTTTTCTAGTGAAGGATTAGTTAATTCCATAAAAAATGTTATAATTATGTAGAAATTACATAATTCCTACATCTCAGGCCATGAATTGCAGTTTTGGCAGTTCAAATGTAAACAAGAGATTGAAATATATGTTGGGCACCCTGCACCAACATAACATAAGTTCTCTGTGCACCGTAAATTGAGGCATGTGAGGGTTGTTTGGGAAGTATATCAGAGATCAACGCAGAGGAAGCTCAGACCATGAATTGTAGTTTTACATGTAAAATATAGAGAAGTAGTGGAAATATAGGTTGAGTATGTTGCACCACCAATGGCATAACATGAGCTTTCCATACACTTTCAATTGAGGCATGTGAGGGTTGTTTGGGAAGTATAGCAGGAATCAGAGCACACGAAGGCGATGGTATCCCAGGTACCTTGGCAATAACCAAGGATGACCGCATTTGGAAATCCATGGTCAAACTTGTGCAAAATCTAAAGTCAACATAAGAGCAAGGGGCATAGTTCCAGTCACAGGTGGAGTTAAAGCTAAAGAACTAAAGTCCAATACCAACAAGTCCCGAGTAAAAGCATGTAGAGGATGAACGTAGTATGTATTGATAATTTCCATCAACCTAAAGGGGAAGGATTGATCTAAAATTACAATGTAGCCATATAGGCATTGAGGCCATGATGACAGAACTATTAGGGAGATAACCAACCTGTGATACACGTACTTTATCATATTTATACATGTATTTATTAGGTTAGTAATGATAGGTCAACCTTTAGATAATGTTACTTATAAAATATGTGTGCTATTACTTATGCCGAGTGTAATGAGAATGAGACAAGAAAGTGATTAGGTAAACAAGCATGGTTAGAAAGAGTCATGTGTAACTACTGTGTTCTAATTCCATAGCTTATCATAAGCTTAGATAAGGTACAAAGGTGACAAGCTAATCAATATACAACATGATATCCCGGGGTTCTAGCTCTTAGTCATTCCTATTATATAAATACCTTTTTTCTTATTGGTATATAGACCGTTCTCTCCATAATCAATACATATGGATAGACTGTAATCACTGTATACGCATATCCTAATGTAACAAGCTCTGTTTCCTCATTACTTTGATTTCCATGGTTCTACTTATGCCACTGATTCAACCATTAGTAATGATTACACTCTACTCTATAGGGTAAGTACATATTGAATAGACCTGCTTATTACCTGTATTCCCTAATCTTTAACAGGTATAAGGAGAATGACGTAATTCATACATGTTTACATACCTCATTGGTTTAGCTGTATAGAGCTGTTGAAAGTAATGGTGATCATTATGGTTACTAATGTGTATCATATTACTAGGGGCCTATAGCTAGAACTTGGTATCAGTAATCACAGTATTCAGTGGAAGCTAATAGTACTAATTCCATGGATCTACTTAAGCTGTGTGATTGGTATTAAGCTGTAACCTATGATATTACTTATAGCTAATAACTTACCCTGTAGCTTGATGATTTGAACCCAGGTTGAATGGTAATCATTAGACGTACACTAGTCAGAGCTTTCTGTACAAAGAGCTGTATTACTCATAAGGTACCAATAGATATGGAAAGTACAGTAATCATGCTTAAGCTCACTCTATTAAATATGGATAGTTATGGTAATAAGCCTAATCATTAGTGTAAAGGTGAAACTAAGCACATATGACAGACTACAGGTTCTATTCCAGTCATATCAGTGATTGTTACTCGTATTAACTATACCTAATATAGAGTATAGCTTTATCTTGTATGAAGAGAGTAATCATAGTAATAACCATAATCAATAAGCTCATAAGGGATTGGTATCATTCCACTAGTATAAAGAATGGTTGAATCATAGTAATATCCATAACTAATAGTGATGTAAGCTAAGAGCTTACTAGATATGCTTACATTAAAGTGTTACCTATGAAACAGTAGTTATGAACCACTTATATCTCCCTATTCTATAAGCTTCTATATATTACTCATAGAACATCTAAGCTTTCAAATGCGTTATGGGAAGATTACATTTATGAAGGAAACAAGAATTATGAAGGAGAATGTTGGATGTTTCCAGATTTAGTAATAATGCGAACAAAGACATTCCCTGAATACATCAGCTGACAGTTACTTGATATAAATTTAGAATATAAAACTCAATTCCTAAAGTGTTAGTTCATTTTAAAATTTCTTAAATATAAAGTGATATCACCTTAGAATATAGACCTTGGGTTTGAAATTTTATTTTATTAACTTTAAATTTATACTTTCAAGTAAAAAAAAGAAGAAGATAATTTCACTTACACCTAAAACTTTCTCCAAAGAGCATAATTTTGAAGCTCCATCTAAATAAAAATTTTAAAATTTCTTCTAATTTTTTTTCATAATTCAGTACTCTAGACTTTACTCTAGACTTTTAGAAATGTTCAGTACTCTCGATTTTACTCTAGAATTTTGAACCTACATCTAAATAACAATTTTAAAATTTCTTCTAAATTTTTTTCATAATCACAGAGACCTATTGTGATAGACAGTTTTGTGGCTAAGAGACCTATTGTGATAGACAGTTTTGTGGCTAAGATCTTTGAGCTTGTGTTAGTGGGACATACATCTTATATTGGCAGTAACCTTAAGAAATAGTGATTATGTTGACAAAACTTATGACAGTGACCCTCAAATGTGTTTGATGAGGCAGTAACCTTCAAAACTAGCAAATAAATGGTATGCCCTGACTTGACTTATGCATAGATAGTAACAATTGCCATTTTGTTACATGGATTTTGTGATTTTATTTATGACTTAAATATACCATATCGTTGTCCATGGTCTGAGACAAAAATCTAACACAATGCCCACACTCTATAGAGTGACCTTCCAGCCTCCGAGAACTATGTCTGCAGTCTCCTTTTTCCACTATCCTCTCTGTAGCCAACTGTGAAGTCTACTCTCACTTTCATACAAGTTGTAATGTTTAAGATGATAATGGTGTAATGTAAGGTTTGTGTTGAATTATGGGTTGATAAATTTTTTCTAGTGAAGGATTAGTTAATTCCATAAAAAATGTTATAATTATGTAGAAATTACATAAGTCTTACATCTCAGGCCATGAATTGCAGTTTTGACAGTTCAAATGTAAACAAGAGATTGAAATATATGTTGGGCACCTTGCACCAGCATAACATAAGTTCTCTGTGCACCGTCAATTGAGGCATGTGAGGGTTTTTTGGGAAGTATATCAGAGATCAACGCAGAGGAAGCTCAGACCATGAACTGTAGTTTTACATGTAAAATATAGAGAAGTAGTGGAAATATAGGTTGAGTATGTTGCACCACCAATGGCATAACATGAGCTTTCCATACACTTTCAATTGAGGTGTGTGAGGGTTGTTTGGGAAGTATAGCAGGAATCAGAGCACACGAAGGCGATGGTATCCCAGGTACCTTGGCAATAACCAAGGATGACCGCATTTGGAAATCCATGGTCAAACTTGTGCAAAATCTAAAGTCAACATAAGAGCAAGGGGCATAGTTCCAGTCACAGGTGGATTTAAAGCTAAAGAACCAAAGTCCAATACCAACAAGTCCCGAGTAACAATCACTGATATGACTGGAATAGAACCTATAGTCTATCAATGACATGACTATTCCAGTCATACAGGTTCTGGTCATTAACAAGTCAGTGATTTTTCACTCGTATTAACTATCACTGACTTGTTAATGAGTACCGTTCTCTCCATAACCATTACATATGGATAGACTGTAATCACTGTATACACATATCCTAATGTAACAAGCTCTGTTTCCTCATTGCTTTGATTTCCATGGTTCTACTTATGGCACTGATTCAACCATTAGTAATGATTACACTCTACTCTATAGGGTAAGTACATATTGAATAGAATTTCTTATTACCTGTATTCCCTAATCTTTAACAGGCATAAGGATAATGACGTAATTCATACATGTTTACATACCTCATTGGTTTAGCTGTATAAAGCTGTTGAAAGTAATGGTGATCATTATGGTTACTAATGTGTATCATATTACTAGGGGCCTATAGCTTGAACTTGGTATGAGTAATCACAGTATTTAGTGGAAGCTAATAGTACTAATTCCATGGATCTACTTAAGCTGTGTGATTGGTATTAAGCTGTAACCTATGATATTACTTATAGCTAATAACTTACCTTGTAGCTTGATGATTTGAACGCAGCTTGAATGGTAATCATTAGACGTACACTAGTTAGAGCTTTCTGTACAAAGAGCTCTATTACTCATAAGGTACCAATAGATATGGAAAGTACAATAATCATGCTTAAGCTCACTCTGTTCAATATGGATAGTTATGGTAATAAGCCTAATCATTAGTGTAAAGGTGAAACTAAGCACATATGACAGACTCCAGGTTCTATTCCAGTCATATCAGTGATTGTTACTCGTCTTAACTATACCTAATATAGAGTATAGCTTTATCTTGTATGAAGAGAGTAATCATAGTAATAACCATAATCAATAAGCTCATAAGGGATTGGTATCATTCCACTAGTATAAATAATGGTTGAATCATAGTAATATCCATAACTAATAGTGATGTAAGCTAAGAGCTTACTAGATATGCTTACATTAAAGTGTTACCTATGAAATAGTAGTTATGAACCACTTATATCTCCCTATTCTATAAGCTTCTATATATTACTCATAGAACATCTAAGCTTTCAAATGAGTTATGGGGAGATTACATTTATGAAGGAAACAAGAATTATGAAGGAGAATGTTGGATGTTTCCATATTTAGTAATAATGCGAACAAAGACATTCCCCGAATACATCAGCTGACAGCTACTTGAAAACGAGTAGTTATAAACCACTTATATCTCCCTATTCTATAGCTTCTATATATTGCTCATAGAACATCTAAGCAAATGCATTATGGGAAGATTACATTTATGAAGGAAACAAGAATTATGAAGGAGAATGTTGGATGTTTCCAGATTTAGTAATAATGCGAACAAAGACATTCCCCGAATACATCAGCTGACAGCTACTTGATATAAATTTAGAATATAAAACTCAATTCCTAAAGTGTTAGTTCATTTTAAAATTTCTTAAATATAGTGACCTCTTTATTGAATATAGACCTTTGGGTTTTGAAATTTTATTTTCTTTAAATTTATGTAACAAATGTAAAAAAGAAACAATTTCACCACACAAAGCTTTCAAGAAAGGCTTCTTTTGAAGCTTATCAATAACAGCCTTTAAATTTCTTCTAACTTTTTTAACAATTAGTCCTACAAACTTTACTCAAACTTTTAGCAATGTTCAATACTCTTGGTGTACCTCTAAATTTTAGCTTTTAGACCTCCATCTCTCACCATGATGCCAAAATTTCTTCTAAAATTTTTTCATAATCACAGAGACCTATTGTGATAGACAGTTTTGTGGCTAAGAGACCTATTGTGATAGACAGTTTTGTGGCTAAGATCTTTGAGCTTGTGTCAGTGGGACATACATCTTATATTGGCAGTAACCTTAAGAAATAGTGATTATGTTGACAAAACTTATGACAGTGACCCTCAAATGTGTTTGATGAGGCGGTAACCTTCAAAACTAGCAAATAAATGGTATGCCCTGACTTGACTTATGCATAGATAGTAACAATTGCCATTTTGTTACATGGATTTTGTGATTTTATTTATGAATTAAATATACCATATCGTTGTCCATGGTCTGAGACAAAAATCTAACACAATGCCCACACTCTATAGAGTGACCTTCCAGCCTCCGAGAACTATGTCTGCAGTCTCCTTTTTCTACTGTCCTCTCTGTAGCCAACTGTGAAGTCTACTCTCACTTTCATACAAGTTGTAATGTTTAAGATGATAACGGTGTAATGTAAGGTTTGTGTTGAATTATGGGTTGATAAATTTTTTCTAGTGAAGGATTAGTTAATTCCATAAAAAATGTTATAATTATGTAGAAATTACATAAGTCTTACATCTCAGGCCATGAATTGCAGTTTTGGCAGTTCAAATGTAAACAAGAGATTGAAATATATGTTGGGCACCCTGCACCAGCATTACATAAGTTCTCTGTGCACCGTCAATTGAGGCATGTGAGGGTTTTTTGGGAAGTATATTAGAGATCAACGCAGAGGAAGCTCAGACCATGAACTGTAGTTTTACATGTAAAATATAGAGAAGTAGTGGAAATATAGGTTGAGTATGTTGCACCACCAATGGCATAACAGGAGCTTTCCATACACTTTCAATTGAGGCGTGTGAGGGTTGTTTGGGAAGTATAGCAGGAATCAGAGCACACGAAGGCGATGGTATCCCAGGTACCTTGGCAATAACCAAGGATGACCGCATTTGGAAATCCATGGTCAAACTTGTGCAAAATCTAAAGTCAACATAAGAGCAAGGGGCATAGTTCCAGTCACAGGTGGATTTAAAGCTAAATAACCAAAGTTCAATACCAACAAGTCCCGAGTAACAATCACTGATATGACTGGAATAGAACCTATAGTCTGTCAATGACATGACTATTCCAGTCATACAGGTTTTGGTCATTAACAAGTCAGTGATTGTTCACTCGTATTAACTATCACTGACTTGTTAATGAGTACCGTTCTCTCCATAACCATTACATATGGATAGACTGTAATCACTGTATACGCATATCCTAATGTAACAAGCTCTGTTTCCTCATTGCTTTGATTTCCATGGTTCTACTTATGGCACTAATTCAACCATTAGTAATGATTACACTCTACTCTATAGGGTAAGTAAATATTGAATAGACCTTCTTATTAACTGTATTCCCTAATCTTTAACAGGTATAAGGAGAATGACATAATTCATACATGTTTACATACCTCATTGGTTTAGCTGTATAAATATGTTGGAAGTAATGGTGATCATTATGGTTACTAATGTGTATCATATTACTAGGGGCCTATAGCTTGAACTTGGTATCAGTAATCACAGTATTCAGTGGAAGCTAATAGTACTAATTCCATGGATCTACTTAAGCTGTGTGATTGGTATTAAGCTATAACCTATGATATTACTTATCTATGATATATGCATAACCTAATAACACCTTGTAGCTTAATCATTTGAGCCCATCTTGGTTGGTGGCTATTGAAGCGATACATTAGTCGAGCTACTGTTACAAAGTATTACTCATAAGGTACCAATAGATATGGAAAGTACAGTAATCATGCTTAAGCTCACTCTGTTCAATATGGATAGTTATGGTAATAAGCCTAATCATTAGTGTAAAGGTGAAACTAAGCACATATGACATAATACAGGTTCTATTCCAGTCATATAAGTGATTGTTACTCGTATTAACTATACATTCAGTGATTAACTATACAGGTTCTGGTCATTAACAAGTCAGTGATTGTTACTAAAAGCATGTGGAGGATGAACGTAGATAGTATTGATAATTTCCATCAACCTAAAGGGGAAGGATTGATCTGCAATTACAATGTAGCCATATAGGCATTGAGGCCATGATGACAAAATGAGTTATGGGAAGATTACATTTATGAAGGAAACAAGAATTATGAAGGAGAATGTTGGATGTTTCTAGATTTAGTAATAATGCAAACAAAGACATTCCCCGAATACATCAGCTGACAACTACTTGATATAAATTTAGAATATAAAACTCAATTCTTAAAGTGTTAGTTCATTTTAAAATTTCTTAAATATAAAGTGATATCACCTTAGAATATAGACCTTGGGTTTGAAATTTTATTTTATTAACTTTAAATTTATACTTTCAAGTAAAAAAAAAGAAGAAGACAATTTCACTTACACCTAAAACTTTCTCCAAAGAGCATAATTTTGAAGCTCCATCTAAATAACAATTTTAAAATTTCTTCTAATTTTTTTTCATAATTCAGTACTATAGACTTTTAGCAATGTTCAGTACTCTCGATTTTACTCTAGAATTTTGAACCTCCATCTAAATAACAATTTTAAAATTTCTTCTAAATTTTTTTCATAATCACAGAGACCTATTGTGATAGACAGTTTTGTGGCTAAGATCTTTGAGCTTGTGTCAGTGGGACATACATCTTATATTGGCAGTAACCTTAAGAAATAGTGATTATGTTGACAAAAGTTATGACAGTGACCCTCAAATGTGTTTGATGAGGCAGTAACCTTCAAAACTAGCAAATAAATGGTATGCCTTGACTTGACTTATGCATAGATAGTAACAATTGCCATTTTGTTACATGGATTTTGTGATTTTATTTATGACGTAAATATACCATAATGTTGTCCATGGTCTGAGACAAAAATCTAATACAATGCCCACACTCTATAGAGTGACCTTCCAACCTCCGAGAACTATGTCTGCAGTCTCTTTTTTCTACTGTCCTCTCTGTAGCCAACTGTGAAGTCTACTCTCACTTTCATACTTTGCAAACGGAGTCTCCTTTTTCTATTGTCCTCTCTGTAGCCAACTGTGAAGTCTACTCTCACTTTCATACTTTGCAAACAAAGTCTCCTTTTTCTACTGTCCTCTCTGCAGCCAACTGTGAAGTCTACTCTCACTTTCATACTTTGCAAATGGAGTTTCTTCATTCTTCAACGTGATCATAAAACTTATCACATTCTTCAATATTATTCAAAAATCATCTCTTCATATAGTATTTTAAGATGTTTATTACTTATTTTCTTTTTCTTTTTTCCATATTTAGTAATAATGCGAACAAAGACATTCCCCGAATACATCAGCTGACAGCTACTTGATATAAATTTAGAATATAAAACTCAATTCCTAAAGTGTTAGTTCATTTTAAAATTTCTTAAATATAAAGTGATATCACCTTAGAATATAGACCTTGGGTTTGAAATTTTATTTTATTAACTTTAAATTTATACTTTCAAGTAAAAAAAAGAAGAAGACAATTTCACTTACACCTAAAACCTTCTCCAAAGAGCATAAGTTTGAACCTCCATCTAAATAACAATTTTAAAATTTCTTCTAAATTTTTTTCATAATTCAGTACTCTAGACTTTACTCTAGACTTTTAGCAATGTTTCGATGCTATTATTACATAAATTTCATATATATAACAAATAAATAATAGAATTTTTTACATTAGTGGTGTTTGTTGTGTTCAATATTTCTTTTGTTCTTTAGTTGGTAAAATTGGCAAACTCCCCTGCATCTCTCGATCCCTATGCATAACCAATCAGAAGTGAAAATTTAATTGGTAACTATCTTCTACAATATAAAACAAAATTATCATCAAAAACTAAAAAAAATTATCTCATCACATTTTATATGTATATAGAAAGAAATAAGGGGGCAATATGTATCCATTTTCATATGGAACCCTGTCGATGATGAACGATCAACCTCCCCAAATCCAAAGACCAAAGGAAGAGTCCTGTAATGTAGGTTGACCATATATTTTATCTTTTGAGTTTGTGATTCTGGTGTGAAACATTAATTACAAAAATGAAATATTTTGAATTTGGGATTATGGTGTGAAACATTAATTAAAAAGTGGCTACACATGTAAGGAATCTATGCTTTATCCAAAAGAAATGGCACCGAAACTTTCAGACTTTTCATGCCATTATCTATCCAATTTTTTTAATTTGAAAGTTGTTTCTCATAAAAAATTTCCTAAATTAGGTGTTGGAATGAAGGTCTTAAATGTGTAATATGCACACAAGATTGTAGCAATGTCTGCAGAAAGCAATTATACATTTCCAAGGTTGCCACATTAAAAATGTAACAAACTGCAGTTAGGAAGAGATTCCACTCGTAGGCTGCCTAAGGTTCACATCTGAATGTCCTCCTAAGTACACACCAATAGAGAAATTGAGCTGCGATTTTACCATTACCAGTTAAGCTTCCACAATTCTTGATTTTTTAAATATAAAATAATTATTGATTTCAAATTAATCTATATTTTGTCCATGGGTTTTGTATAGTTATTTCAAATGAATTTATAGTTTTTCCGTGGGTCTTGGATATATGGTGATTGTCCTTGATGTGGAGTCACTGACGGGTTCAATTCCCTGGGCTAATTCACTTGGCCAATTGGAGTGATATATTGAACATGATGAAGATACTGTCTAAAGAAACTTAAAAAATAATAATAATAATCTATATTTTATTAAATAATTTAGTTACATTTATTTAAATTAACATTTTATTAATTTAATAAATATAATAAATAAATAACTATTAAATATCACATTTAAAAATAATTTAAAAAGTAAATATTAATTCAAAATTTAAAATTATCCGCTTATTAATTAAAACAAATATATAAAAGGTTTGTGTCAAAATTTTGAAACTAGTATAACATATCAATTAATCATTAAAGAAAAAGATGAGAGGGGTTTAAATTTTCAAAACTCTTTACAATATGTTGTACAAAATTATGTTTTCTTGGAAAACATATACATATATGTGTCATCTATCGAGGCGACAAATTTGCTTAGATGCTCAAAAATAGTGGGAGTCCAATAAGAGTATTTGAATCTTATTTTTGATGGTGGAAATGGATTCACACTATTAAAAACCCGTGGGATACCCAACATCTTGAATTTTGACAAATGTAACCTGGATTTATATAAATTTATACAAGATCTTATCAATATGCAACATTTTATCAAAAATTTGAGAGAATTTCCATGATTTTCTAGGAAAATTTAAAGCCTGATTAGACTAAGAATACACATACATTTTCAAAGAAGATAACCATCATTACTAGTTGCACTGGCCTGAAGTTCTTCATTTATGTCGGTTGCATTGGGTATGACGTTTACATTTTTTTTCTCTGCTTAATATTTGCAATTTTATTTTTGAGTCTTTGAATTTATCAGCGATGGGTGCACTGTCATTTCGCACACATTTTTACATTTTTCCATGAAGATTTATGATGACATTATTGCCTCCCTACATCGACGTTATAGCGCCCGGGGATTGAAATTGAAACCTCTCCCTCTATAATTATTAAAAAGAAAAAAGAAAAAGAAAAAAAAAGCCCTCCTCTATTTTACGAAACCGCTTACCTTCCCTTGAGGTGGAGTGGACATACATGGTACAAAGTGTGTACGTGTGTCAGGTTCTTTTATTCAATGTGTATGGTGGGACTATCACAACCCACGTGCTACATACATGGTATGAGGTATGTACGAGTGTCGGGTTCTTTATATGATGTGTATGGTGGGACCAACATGACCAATGTGTTCAATCAGTTTAGATGTTGATCTATCCAATTACTTTAATTTTTCTCATGTGTACGGTGGAACCAAGTCACAATCCACGTGTTCAATCAACTTATAGATATAGAACATTGTGGCTACTGAGATTAAACTTGAAACCTTTCCCTCCTTCAAAAACCAACCTCCTCTATTCATTAAAACCACTCTCGTTGTTTATTTGCTCATGGAAGTGTACAGTGGACATGTAATTTTTCACTGGTAAGTTGTAACATGCTTAATTTTTTCCATGTTTGTTTACTCATATTTCTTATAATTAATTAATTACATGAAACTGAAATCAATATATAGATTTTTATTATTAATATAAATAATAAATATTAGTACAATGGACATCATTTTTCAATTGTAACCTGTGTACTTTCTCACTTTTAATAACTAATGTAGATTCATCTTAACCCTGGATTTACCAAGTGTCGAGTGGGATCAAAATTTCATGAGATGTAAACATGTTTTAGAGTTAAAAGAGATTTGATCCCTCTCCGTTCTTGGTAGATCCAAAATTAAGATGAATCTAGGCTGATATATTATAACAATAAACCATTACAATATAATATATTATAACATTTTTCCTCTCCACTCATGAAACCCTATGTTTCATACTTTGTTGTTAAGATATGAAGGTGTAATATTTGGAAAACAGAAAGGGTTATATTTTAGGTAAAGAAAATTGGTTTTGTAATTTTTGAATGTTTTAGTTTTAGGTTAGTAGTATGAGTAGGAGGGATTGTAGTTTGTTTTTCAGTTTATTCAGGTTTTTTAGTGTAGTTTGTATTCGTTCATATTCTTCATTTCTCGAAAAGTAAAAAGCATTTGTTTGATGCACTTAGTTTCTTTTCTGCATTCATAACATTAAAGGAACTGAAAAGAAAAACTTGCATTTGCATGTAGGATTGTGTGTTTTTTGCAAAAAAGGAACATTAGGAAATTTGCATTTAGTTTTGTGCTCAATGTTTTCTTTTGTTCATTGATTTGTTTGCTCACAAAATTATTTGCTCTCTTCCCTTTGTAGCTAGGTCTTTCATTGAAAAACTAAAAGTGAAAAGTTTGCTTATCATTCTTAGTTTGCATTTAGGAATTTCTACATACATCATTGCGGTACCATTGAAAGGAAAATTGTTAAGCAAGATCAACATAAAATTAATCTCAATTTATCTAAAAACGCATTGGAACCATAACGATAACATTTAGAAGGTCTAGGCTAGAGACGTGTTCCGGCGTCGTAAAACATAGCAGCTGTCGTTAACTTGTCTGTGATACATTCCGAGTGTGATATCTCACCCCACGTACGTAAGTATATCGTAGCACGTCCCTCGGGGCGGCGTTACAGTACGATAAGTATATAGGTGGTGCTCTCACTGTGCGGTTTCGCATTAGACAACGCTATTACGGACTTGGGCCTCCACGTACCTTCGGGTATATTTGGGAGGACAACTTTTAGGTGCTATCCATCCATAGTGAACCGAGTCGGCCGCCTTTAAATTGTGATACACCGAACACAGCATTCGGGGAGATTGCCTGCCCATACTTCTTGGCTTGCCAAGAGGTATTCTGCAGTTCACAGTTTACTGGTAAACCCTTTTACCTAGCATTACCCTCTTTTTGTTTATTTATTTTTGGTTAAAATTAATCAGCAATCGTGGAAGAACATAATCCTATCCCCCATCGTTTGCGTAGATTAGCTTTAAAACCACCTTTACCACCAGAAGTTACTCCTGGTAGGCGAAGGTGATCAAAATCTGCCCAACAATGATGTTGATGTTGTGGATGATATTACTTGATGCTTCATGATGGGTGTTCTTTCTCACTTTCACATAATCTTGTTATAGCCTCTGCTTGATGCTTTTGTTACTATGGTCGTGTCAGCCATTAATTAATTGTCTTCAATGTTCAATGTGTGAAGAGTGCAAATGTTCCCTTGATGCGGTTTAAATTCAGGGACAATAGACTGCTGTTATGCACCATGTTTCCCTGGCTCCTACATATTGGAATATGCCCAAAATTATTTTGGAGAGTGATATCCATTCATGGAAGGATATTTTCACTCGTCTTTCATGGAAGTTTATTTTCACTCGTCTTTCATTCTCTCATGAACCAAGTGAAAATTCTTGGGGAATTTCTAATCAACAAGTTTTAGGAGTTTGTGTTAGATTTGGGTAGACTCGTAGAATGATTAGCTTGTGGCTGCTATAAACTCTTTTTGTCAACCCATGGATGCATGGGTTAAATTTTCACTTGATTTGCAGTTTCCAATGATTTGACACTAAGAATCATTGGCTGACTGTGGTGATTCGCTGACTTCTTTTCTTCTTTTTTGCCCCTTTCCCTTAGATGGTCATTCATGGGAGGGGAAGTTCCAGTGAATGTATGATTTGTGGTGTGAATTTATCTATTGGTTAACTCTTTGGTAACATCCCATGACTGTTATTTCAATGGAACTTGGTTAAATAACAAACAATAAGTGCTAAGTAGGAGTTTTAAATGTTTAATACAATAACTAATTTTGGTTTATAGGATCCCAAATGTGCTTTTTTGGGCCTGAAACTTTACATGGCACCCGTGTGTTTACAAATCATGTAAAACATTTGAGTC
Source organism: Pinus albicaulis (assembly GCA_034641835.2). NCBI lineage: Eukaryota > Viridiplantae > Streptophyta > Pinopsida > Pinales > Pinaceae > Pinus > Pinus albicaulis. Next base: position 780,520,178 of record CM076584.1, read on the forward strand.
TTTTTAGGTTATTTCATGGCCATACTGGACGTGTAACGTGTTTCACTATGGAAAGGAAACTATGGTCAATAGATGGACAATGTATTAAGGGATTTCTTTCCATTGATAAGTAAAATAATCACTAGTAACTGACTAGTTTCCTTCCTCACTTTCATCATGGAAAATGATAGAGGATATGTTTCAACTTCTTATAACCAATTATTTACAACTTAAGGGAGAGGTGTTTTGGAAAGGATGATTAAAGTTATTGTAATATTTTGTTGTTTTGTTTAAAGCTTTCAAGTGTTCATTAGGTGATTTGGAGATTTGAATTAATTTAGTGGAAATTTTTATATATTTTACATTTGAATGATGTTCTTTGTTTTATAGATGGTGACTCATGATGTTATTGTTTTGTGTATAATGATTTATTTTTTCTTTTGGGCTTGGGCCTTGGCACAACATTTTAATAAAAAAATGCATAATGGTTTTTGTGAACATTACACTTATTTTACTTTGAAAGCTACTTACAAATCTAGTAATTCTCAACTCTTGGAAACTATTGATGCAGGTTTCTAGATCAATTTGAAGTTTTAATTCTGGAATATTCAGTGAGATGTCAAAAGCTAATCCCAGGAAGAAACTATCAAGGAAAATTGATGTATTATCATACTTTAAAAAGTCTCAATCCAAGAATACACATTCTCTTCATGCTTCAAGCTCCTTTGAACAATCTGTTACTAAGAGAGATGTTAACTCTTGTGAAAATGCATCTGATATCCATATGATGGATGAAATAATAGGTTCCTCAAGTGATCAGGGTGAGATAAATGCAGTTTCAACAGAAATTAATGATGACAATGTTAAAGATATTTCCTTGGAAGGTGACACAAACCATTCACGGAAAAGGGAAAAAGGCCAGTGGACCATAGGGAGAAAATTCCAAGATGATTGGCTCTCAAGTTTTCCATTCATTGAAGAAATACCTTCTACAAATGAGGATTTAGGAGAAGTTAAATGTCTTGCGTGTAGTTGGAAAAGTTGCAAGGTAGTGAAATTTCAAATGAAGCTAGATACAATACAAAAGCATGTAGGAAAGGTTTATGAAAAGAAAATTGTAAATGGTAAAGAGAAATCTATTGTCAGATGGAAATCTTTGGAGGAATGTCAACATAGCCAATGTGTGGAAGAATACAAAAAATATTTAATAAGTAAGAAGAAACTTGAGGCAAGTGGAGGAACCATCATATCTCAATTTGAAAAGACGATGGAAAGAAGTTTGTTATCCAAGACGATACAATTGAGCACTGTATTTCACATCTTATGTAAAGGTCGTCCTATGACAGATTATCCAGATCAAATGAAATTTCTATGTTTTCTTCACGTGCCAAACTTTCCATCTTCTCATTGGTCCATAACTAATGGTTGGGAATGGGCAAGATATCTAGCTCAAGTAGAAATTGATGATTTGAAACAGGAGATTGCAAATGCTAGGTTTTTGGCATTGTCTTTGGATGAGGTTACGGCTATTGATAATACTTCATGGATCTGCATGAGCATTTATATGGTTAATGACCATATTAGGCATTCCTATCTACTTGGGATTAAAAAGATGAGAGAGACTTCTACAGCTGAAAATATTTATGAACTTGTTCTTAATACTTTGAAAGAAAGTGGTATGGATCATTTAATGATTGCAAAAAAGTTGGTATGTGTTGGAGCAGATGGAGCATCGGTAATGCAAGGACAAAGGAATGGTATTTGTGTTAGACTACAACTATCAGCTTCGCCATATATGATTAATATTCATTGTATGGCTCATAGGATGAATCTTGCATTTAAAATAGTAAGCAAGTTTCCATCAGTTTCAAAAGTTGAAGATCTTGTACGTGAGACTCATGCATACTTTTCTCGTAGTCCCAAACGATATTTAGAGTTTCAAAAATTTGCAGATGGTGTTACGGATGGAAAAAAACTATTGAAAGATGTTGACACAAGATGGATCTCATTAAATGGACCAGCTCAAAGACTATTTAGTGAGTTCAAGTCTTTGGTAGGGTTGATGTATGAAAATCGCTACAATGTAGATAAAGCTCAAGATCTTCTTTTTCGACTAACTGATATAGAAACATTATTAACATTGGCTGGAATTCTTCCTATGTTACATGAAATGAATGTCCTCGTGAAAATGTCTCAGAATCGCACAATGTATATTGCCGAATACACAAATGTGAGAAAGTCAGCATGCCTTGCATTGGATAATTTGTATATGATGCCGGACTCTTTTACTGGTCCAGAGTTTACAAGTTGGACTAAGATCATCAATATAGAAAATACTGAAATTTTTTTGACGTTTGATGAAAAAGGGATACTATGTATCACAGTGCGTGGGTATATGGTCCCCTTTCATTATATTAGTAAGACGGGACGAATCACCAAAGATTGCCCCGTGTCAAGAGACCAATTTGATAATATTGTGATCTCAGTGAGACAAAATTTGATAGAAATTGCAAGATCACTATCATCAGAGATAAGAGAAGGATTTCCTCGAGATGAATTGCTGGAGGCCATGTGTGTGGTATACCCTCAATATTGGAACAATTGTTAATGTCCAAGAAATTTAAAAGCCGATTTTCAAAAGAGATTAAAATGTTTAGTAGACCACTTTTGCAAGAAAGTCTCGATACATGGAGAATAGATTGAAGGTATTTTAGATTCATCAAAATTGTATCAACAAGGTGGACGCTTTGCTGAAACAATGTGGAAGCAATATCCTTTTTTGGAGAATCCTAATGAAAAAGGTGCTATAACAAGATTATGGAATACTTTAAGTGCTAGCCAATACCTGCAAGAAAACATATCAGAATATTTTAAATTAGTAGATTTGTGTCAAACCATGATTTTGGGATCAATGGAGGATGAGAGAATGTTTAGTGCACTATCATTTTTGAAGTCAAAGTTGAGGAACAAGCTTGATAAACATGTGGATACATGTTTAAGATTATATGTAACAAAGTATGACGTTGACAATTTTCCATATGAAAGAGCACTAGTGCTTTGGCGATCAAATTGTAATAGAAGGGGAGAAAACAATATAACAAATTTATCTAATGAACTTGATACAGAACATAATGTTTTGGAGGCTCATAATGACAGTACATCTGGAGAAGATCATGTTCAAAATGTAGAAAATGATGACCAAGATGAGAATTGGGAAATTGAAATACCCTAGGACTCTTATTTTGGTATACATGTTCCGTTGATCATGCAAGATTACTACATGTCAAATTCAGGTAAAAATGGGTTCTATATTTTGTATTTTTCATTGTAACATTGCAGCTACATTTCTTTCATGCGTGTTATTTTAAGATTGATGTTTCATATTTAATCCTTACATTGTTTGTTTCTTATTTGTGACAGGAAATGAAGTTGGATTTGATGATTTTGGGACCTATTTCTTTTCACATAGACAGTGTTTGACTAGTATTAAATGATAAATAACTAATTTAACAAGACTAACGCAAAGCATCAATGGGCTCATTCAAGTACATGAAACTACCTTGATGTCTAGCTTTGACATCTTAGAAAATTTTAATGGTATATATGTTGCTTGTGTTTGGGGAATTTTGCTGAGTTTTGAGTTTTATATTTTCTTGGAAAATAATTATTGATATTTGGAAAATGTGTGATTTTATATTGGTATTGGAAACGAAGCTAGTTTTGATCTTTGATTGGAAATGAAGTCGGATTTGATGAAGTTGGGACCTATTTCTTTTCACATAGATAGTTTCCTAGTATTAAATGATAAAGGACTAATTTAAGAAGTCTAACGCTAAGCAACAATGGGCTTATTCAAGTACATGAAATTGTGTTAATGTCTAGTCTTGATATCTTTGAAAATTTTAGTGGTTTGTTTGTTTCTTTTTTAGAGGATTTTGTTGAGTTTGAAATTAGTCCCTTGAATGCTTATGGTTCTCATATCATGCATAGATCGATAGATCGATAGATCTAGTTCTATTATTATAATCATTATTGTTTTCTTTATATACTTGGTGGTTTGAGGAAAGATATTTTATTTCCTTTCACTTTGTGGCATGATTTCGACATCTTCACCTTTTAGAATATAGTAAAATAATTTTCTTATTATAGATTTTTCTTGGAAAAGAATTATTGAGAGTTGGGTGCAAATGCACAATGTTGTGTAGCATTAGTGTGATAAATATGGGATAGTGCAAAGCATAGTTTTGAATATTAGTCTAAGTTGACTCGTACCTAATCAACTCAGTCAAGTTGATTGTTGGTTGAACGGTTAATTGTTGGTTCAATGGATAGAAGATCTTGCAGGCCCAAATACCAAAGGGAAAAATGGAGCCCATCATGGGGTTCTCTTTGTAATTCTCCACCACTTCTACCTTCCATGCTTCCTCAAACTCCTCTCCAACCTCAATATCAGTGCTAGTAGTAGCATGAGCAACAACACTACGCTTAGCAGAACTAGAAGAACGCGTTTTCCAAACTACACGAGAACTACTTCCCTCACAAGTCACCATGTGCCATGCTTGGTCTCAGTGTTTCTCTTCCTTCTACTCTTGGTTCAACTACCATATCTTCATTGGAACCAACACCCCAAACTCCACTAGACAACGATTCACCATTTTGTAGTAGTGATTCGCTATTTGTACTAGTGATTCGCCATGATTTTACAAGATAATATAATCTCGTGAGAGATTCGCCAAAAAATTATGTATACATATTATATTATTAATAAAATCGCCTTCCATTTTTCCTATGTATCATGGGGATTCACCTATTTATTATATATATAAATTTAGGGGGGTTCTTAAAATTATCCCTGCCTGTTACCATCTATAACTGAGGATGTGTCTAAGGGTGGCATCATCATTGAAGAGCAGGTTATTTCTCATGCCCAATATTTAGACTTGATCTATACCCAATCTGGCACACTCTATGAAAAAATTCCAAATCGGTCGCGATCTAATTTTACTGTTCCTCCACAATTAAAGGAATCTCATGCCAGAGATGGTTTGATTGGTACTACAATCACACATCATACTACTGCATATGATCCTTCACCTTCTTCCAAAATCAATGTCGTGTCATTTGACAAAGGCAAAAGTGACAAGAAACCTGGAATAAGAGAAAAGGGAAATCTAAGAAAAAATAAAACTTCTAACCTACAGGAAAGATCATCTGATCAAACGTCTGGACCTAGGAAACCTTGTTATCCATGCATAATCTGTAATGAGGAACAATTTGTTCGGGATTGTCCACACCGTGTTGAATTCTCAAAAATCATTAAGAATTTCCATGCATCAGCTGTGTTGACAAATCTGTTTCCGAATCCAGACACAAATTTGGTTGCTACGAATCCACCTTATAGTTCCCAAGTACTTATGTTATCTGTCACAAAACCTTCAACATATATTTTGGTGTCAACACGTAATAAATATTATGGTAGTCAAGAAACTAATCAACCTACTACCTCGACTACGAATCTATCCACGGAATCAGTACCGCCTACTACTATTCCTGAATTGACAATTAAGCCACCTAAGGGAGTGATACACAAATCGACATATAATACTCAAGCAAGAGCTACTCAAAATTATAATATAGTTGAATATTTGGCTCAATCCCCTTCAGCTATGACTTCTCTTGAGGTATTACAAAATTTTTCCTCCCAAAAACAGGCTTTATTGTCGCCTATTGGTGGAATTGATTCGACTGATTCAAATCTTGTCATCTTTAACCATACGGGCTATGTGCCGCAACTACCAGCAGAATTGGAATTATCCATACAAGTAAATGTCCTCAATCACCTTGCTCATCACACTATTATTGATGAGGGAGAATCTACATTCATTATGTCTCTAAATTGTTGGAAGCCACTTGGCTCGCCGCGCTTATCTCAATCATCAACGATGTTGAAGGCTTTCAATGGATGTACATATAAACCTTGTGGTATTATTAATAACCTGCATGTTGAACTGGGGGGAAAAACAATTAATTTTGATGTCGAGGTTGTTGACGGACCCCTTGACTATAATATTTTACTTGGAAGTCCATGGGTATATGCTATGACTGCAATTGTTTCTACATATTTTAAAATGATTTCCTTTCCATATAAAGGTAAAATCATAGTCATCAATCAACTATCCTTCCTTGCATCCTGTTCACGGGTAACTGGAAGTGTTCCGTTCATTCACACACCCCAACTAGCACTTCAGAACATTGGTGTAGGACTCTTAAAGGATTCCACTCTCATGGGAACCATTGCATTACCGCTGCCCATGACGTCGGTAGAAATTTAAAGTATAGAGACTTGCTACATGATATCTTCCACTCCATCTGGCTTAAGGAAGAGTATGGATGATTATGAAATTGTTATGTTGGATGAGTTTCTGCCACCCAGCCCTATTGAGCTAGCATAACAATCAATATATCTAGCTTGGGCGGCGAATCTGAAATCAACGTCGCCGGTTGTTTGGGTTGATCATTCCTTAGATTTTGTTACTCCATCTGATCCTTTTTCCTCAACTTTCTTGACAGATGAGAATATTTTGGAAACAATGATGTTAGAAGGAGAACCATGGGAAGATTATCATCATCATTCCCATCTTCCTGATTATGAAGAAAACTATCTTAGTGAACTATATCACCCATCAATCAAAAATTTATTTTCGAATTCTTTACCTATTAATGCAATCGATTCTGAGTGAAAATTTTCAAATATTGAAGAAACCATTTCTATTGATATTTTGACCAAACGTGGTGTAGTAGAAAATATTCATGTCGGTGTGTCTTGTTCTCCATCATAAATTTAAACATATCGCTCTCTATTTCATGAATTCCATGATGTATTTTCTTGGTATTACGAGGAAATGCCAGGCATAGATAGTAGTATTGTTGAACACACTATTAATATGTATCCTGATGTCAAACTGGTGTGTTAACGCCTTCAACCTATTCATCCAAAGAAGGCCACTTACATTAAAGAAAAAGTTGAAAAACTTTTGCGTACTGGTTTCATTTACCCTGTTCCGCTAACTGAATGGGTTTCCAACATCGTTCCTATCATGAAAAAAAAAGGAACCATTAGAGTGTGTGTCGATTACTGGGATGTCAATTTGGCTTGTCCAAAAGACAACTATCCTACTCCCTTTATCGACTAGATCATTGACGATTGTGTTGGATGTGAAATATTTTCATTCATGGATGTATTTTCCGGCTACAATCAAATAAATATCCACCTATAGGATCAACATAAGACAACATTCATTTGTCCCTGGGTCACATTCATTTATAGGAAACTACTGTTTGGTTTAAACAACGCCGGGGAAACATTTTAGAGAGCAATGGATTATGCTTTCAATGACATCAAGCACATTTTTCAACCTTATCTAGATTATTTACCAGCGTATTCACTAAATCAGACTGATCACTTGATGCATTTGAGAGCTATCTTTTTATGCCTTCGACACCACAAAATACACCTCAATCCACATAAATGTGTGTTTTGTGTTGGTTTTGGTCGTTTTCTTGGATTCTTTGTCTCAAAAGAAGGAATTCGAATCAACCCATTGAAGTTTCAAGCAATTCTTGATTTTCTTGGGCCATCAAATTTATTTTAGATACAAAAACTTCAAGGAAAGGCTAACTTCCTAAGAAGGTTCATTCCCAACTACGCCGAAATGGCTAAAGGATTTACTCAACTATTGAAGAAAGGGGTTCCCTTCCATTGGGACCAAGTTGCGCAAGCTTATTTTGATGCTGTCAAGGATACTCTTGTTTGAGTGTCATTAATGTATCCCCCTAATTATCAGAATGATTATTTCCTATATATTTCCACGGCTGATACGACCATTGCTATGGTATTGGTCCAAGTAGAAAATGGGATAGAACATCTGATCTATTATTTAGTCGAAATCTCAATGATACGGAAGTTAAGTATTCATATGTAGAAAAGCTTGCCTTGGTAGTTATTCAAGCTGTCCAAAGATTTCGCCACTATATCCTATTACGAAATACCATTGTTGTATCAGATTGCAACCCCATGAATTATATCTTATCATGTCAATTGTCGGGGGGAAAATATTTAAAACGAATTGTCACTTTGCAGGAATTTGATTTGGAATTCATCAAATCCAAGTCAAAGAAGTCTTTAGTTTTTGCTGAGCTTCTCTATGACCTTCCCTTTGATAGTACTGCTACTACGTCGGAACCATCAATTCTTGACAAGTCTCTATTTCTGATCGAATCATCTAATCCTTGGTATGGAGATTTCATCATTTATCTCCAAAGTCAAACTTTTGAGCCTGATACCTCTCACTCTGAACAATGACGTATTTGATACCAAGCCAAAGATTATCTAATCGTTGGTGATACACTTTATCGTCATGGTTTCGATACAATTTTAAGGAGGTGCCTCACTCATGAGGAGGTTGAAAAGGTTTTAAATGACTGTCATGTTGGGGCTTGTGGTAGACACCTGTCTGGATATGCTACCACGCAGAAGATACTCCACGCTGGTTACTTTTGGCCTACAATATTTCGCGACTGCATCCTCGCGGTCAGAAGTTGTCATGCGTGCCAGATATTTTATCGTAAAATCTGCAAACTGCTAGCGTCAATGCATCCTGTTGTCTTTGTAGGACCATTTTCGAAATGGGGTATTGAATTCACGACCTGTAACCCTCATTCGTCCGGGGGGATGGTTATATTATTGTCGCAGTATACTACTTTACCAAATGGGCTGAAGCAATGCCTACATTCAAGAACGTAGGACAGACAATTGCATTGTTTTTCTTTAATCATGTTATTGCATGGTTTGGGGTCCCACAGGCTATATTTACAGATCATGGGAAGAATTTTCACAACCATCTAATGACTGAATTGATTGCCAAGTTAGGATTTTCACATGATAATTCTACTCCTTATTATCCACAATCAAATGGGCAAGTTGAGGCTATCAAAAATATTCTCAAACATATTCTTGAACGAATGATAGGAGTTCATAAAAGAAACTAGCATTTGACCCTGTACTTGGCCTTGTGGGCATATCGAACCTTAGTGAGAAATGAAACTAGATTTACTCCCTTTCAATTGGTGTATGGTATGGAAGCTATCTTGCCTATCCAATGTGAAATACCATCATTAAAACTCGTAATCAACTTGTTACCTGACATCTCAGAAGAAGAAGCGCGAGTTTTTAAGCTCATCCATCTTGATGAAACACATCGTGAAGCCCAATTGGCCAACGAAGCGCAAAAGAGATGTATAAAGACGCAATACGACAAAAATATCCAGCCTCGCATTTTCTCAAAGGGCTACTTGGTCCTTTTTTATGATCAAGAAGCTGATGTAATAGGTATAGGGAAATTTGAGCCATTATGGCATGGCCCCTATATTTTCAAAAGATTTCTTGATAAGGGTGCCTATGAGTTAGTATATTACGATGGAATTTCGTTGGCACAACCAAGAAATGGGTTGTATCTGAGACGTTACTATGCTTAATCATGAGTGTAGTGATTTTTTGTATTATATTGTATATATATGTTGTTGATTTACATTCACTTTCTTAGTTTGTTTTTTAGAGTTTTCTTGACGTTAGTAATCCACTTTACATTCATTGCATATGTCTGAATCTTTGGAACCATTTGTTGGATATGCTGATGGTGGTAGTTGTAGTACGCAGAATCTATCCTCTGCAGCGTAGGCCATTTTCGCTCTAAATGGCTGTTGGTGAGGTAAATCCCCTCTGTGGACAGAGGCAATCCCTCTAGCCCTAGGGTGGGTCTAGCAACTATGGGAACATACTAACATCTACCTTCCTAGATTATAAATGAAATTCAGAGCAAGGAAGATGACCTACCTCGTTCTGATGTTATGTTGTCATCTTCTGTCGAAGCTTCTTGATCCGTCGCTCTTCTCAAGCTTGATACATGCTGCTGCCAACGTTCGATTACCTGTACAGACAGTCAAGACAACACGACAAGCGTAAAAACATGAAAAACATAAAAAAATTACAACCTATTTAATTGATCAAGGAATGCTAGAAACCTCATTATAAATATAAACAAGAGTGGAAGATAAACATAAGATGCATTTTATTATGATAAAGAAAAGGGGATTTTACAACCAAGCCTTGATGTTGAGGCTCTCCTTAGGCAGGTTCGTATCCAAGCACGTTTGCAACACTCTCACACACAAAGGTCTAAGATCTCACTATGTTCCCAGTCACACAAAAACAATCACACTCTGCACTATTCTCCCAAAGCTATGATTGCTTCTTTTCTCTATACTAACTTTTTCAGCTATTTGTTCCACTAGCACATCAATGGAAGATGGCTATATTTATAGAGGAGAGGAGGAGGTTTGGATCCATACAATAGTGGAAGGGAGGCCTTATCCCTTGGGAGGTTTCCCCATAAGGTGGAAACAAGAGGCCAAAGGAGGGAGGCTGTGGTTATTTAGTCGAACCACTCCCTATGACTCATCCACGAAGTTGTTGTGATTGAAACTTCGCCTCTATTTTTAAAAAAAATTCATAAACAGATCAACGCGGATGCTTAACTGGGACAGAGCGCTAATTGGTGCGGGCTCAGTGCTAATTTTCCAGCTCTGCGCGGGAGTGTAACTAGCTACTCGCGCCAAGGAAAAAACATGTGTTTTTAGTGGTTTTCTGAGGAAACGATCAACAGAGGGAATTTTGTCGTCATGGCAAGGGATGCAATGATGGTATTTTTAAGGCATGACACTTCTAATTAGTAATAGAAATGACCCTCCAATGTGCGAGTGGGGATTGCAGGGATAGTGATAAATTACTGTGTAACATATGCCCCCTAAGGTATGAAGTCCGAACATGAGTGAGGGGTGAAATGCTTTACAAGTATGTGCAAGGAACTAGACATTGTTGTCGAAAGACTTGCAAATCAAGCATAGATACATATACATAACTGAATTCTATGTTGAAAATACATGAATACATGGTATAGGCACAGCTATCCATCAAGAAAAGGATGATGTGAATGGATCCTCGGCATGGACGTAGCCATAAGAATAAAGGGATCATATGAAATAGATCCACAGTATGGGCACATCCATCCATATAGAGAGGATCAAAACAAGAGAACCCATGGTATGGTCGCAGCCATCTGTCTAAAGAATCATGTATATAATCATGAATGACTCATCATTCCTCGTGACCTGAACTTTTGTGATCGAAGCCCAGGGTCTTGCGTCCAACACCACCCGATAAAAGTACAATTTCCAACATGTGAATAGACGTGTTGAAGTCAAACATGCTAGAAAATCACTTGATTACTAGTCAATGATGTGAACCATTAACAAGTGCGAGAGAAACCACCCATAATGTCAATGGCTCTCAAGGTACTACTATTACAATCCACAGAATGTGAACAGTGATCTGAATTCCAACACCCGTGAAATCACCCGATCAAAGGCCAATGATGTGAACCTGTCATCAAATGCAAATAACTTTCCATTAGGGCATGCAAGCTCTAAGGTACCAGAAAGGAGTCTCTAGATCAACTTCCTGGATAATGAGCTGAAGTAGACAGGAAGCGATTTGTCGAAGGAGGGTCATAATGAATCCCCACATCATAGACATGAAACAGAGAAGATAATATGAGTGTAAATCAAGACCGAAACAGAGGATCAGGAATGTACAAAGTGCAAAAGGATTTGATCTTGAACATATCGGCGACACGACTCTAGAATTTGGCAGCATTTGACTCAAATAGGATCAGAGGTCATGTTGAAAAAATCGGTAATCGAATGAGAGGAAAAAGGATTTCCCAAACCCATGGAGGTAAAGTGATAGGATGAAGATATCCCAACCCGACATGAACTACAGACAAGTGTCAAGTTCAAGAGTGACATACTGCTGACACAACTGACGAATAACTTCCATTTTCCCCCACCATTTTTGGCGAGTACCTCTTTATTTTTACACAAGATTGAAGAGGATACCATATGCTTGTCATATAAGTTTTTTCTTCGGAAAAATCCAACCTAGTAAATTTTACGAGCCCTAGGAAGGAGGAACTCGGTAACATTATGATTGACAATTTTCAATGTCATTTAGGTTTAATGAGTCTAACAAAGGGAGAACTCGGCATCTTTTCATGTTTATAGAGTTTGAAAAGAAGGTAGAAAAGAAAAATCCACTAGTCCCTTTTCATAGGTAGTCTCACAGATCCAAAAAGGTAGAAAACTATGTCTGAGAGAACCTCTTAGTCGTGATAGGGTAAGGTATTCCTTTTTCGTAAATAATCCATCCAAGCCCGAAAAAGGGTTAAACGTATACTGGGTAGATATCGTTTCGCAACCATTTAATGAGTTCAAAAAGACAGGAGTCTTGGCAATATTTTCAATTTTTGAGAGTTAGAAAAGAGCTGAAAGATGACTCCTCTTGGAGGAATGAGTGGTATTAAGGGTAGCTACTAGTTCTGGTAATGGCGGAACTGCTCAGAACAAGTAAAGGTTAAGAGGCTGGCTAACAAGACCACTCATTGCAGCGGTTCCTCAAGAACGAGTAGAACAACCAAGTGAAGGCATATGATCAGCTGATTAGAAAGGGACGATGGAATGAGAAAACCAAAGTTCATCTGGAAAAACAGGCTGATAAAATGGCAATCATGAGAGGTAAAATAACAATGGTTTCATTTTTACACAATCTTGAAATCTGGAAACTCTGCTTGAAACCAGTTTCATTTTTACACAAGCTTGAAACGAAAACAAACTATGCTTGAAATGATTTGCATGCCCCCAGCATGGTGAATCAATTCGAGGTACATGCCCCCCAAGCTTCAGTCCATGCACCAGAGTAAACAGATGGAGGGAGTGAAGGTTCAGTTACGAGATCAACAGAAAGACTCGACTAGGATTTTACGAGATCTTGTCAAAGACTCTAATTGAATAGGAAAGTGTTTCATTGTTTTAACGGGGTTGACACATTAAAATAACTGTCCTCATGACATAATTCATTTTTTAACTAGGTTGACATAGAAGATGAACTATCCTCGAGAGAGATTTTTTCATTTTTTAAGGAGCTTGACACAAGAAAATGAACCATGCTCCGACGAGCTTGTTTCAAAAATGAACTCTGCTCCAACTAACTTGTTTCATTTTTTAAGGAGCTTGACACATGAAAACGAACTATGCTCCGACGAGCTTGTTTCAAAAATGAACTCTACTCCAACCAACTTGTTTCATTTTTTAAGGAGCTTGACACAAGAAAACGAACTATGCTTCGATGACCTCATCATGTTGAATAAGAATTCATGGCTTCCAAGAGGTTCTCATTCGATGGGAGAACAACATCTCGGAAATCAGGACCCAATGCCCCTAGCACACGATGCACAAAAAAACTATCACTGAATGCAGGCACGGGACATGTAGCCACATAATTAACCTGCGACGGGGAAGATACAACCGGTGGATAAAGATTCGGAAGGGATGATGGTGGACCAGATGTGACGTCAGGACCAGAGAATGAAAGTTGATCAATGGTCATGATTTGACCTTTTTGTGGGAAACAAATCACACGAAAGAGGGAAGAGACAAGTGCACCCATGACATAAGTATAGTCGTGCCCCAAGAGTAAATTGAAAGCCAAGGGGCCTGGAACAATCATCACGTCTATATAGACGGTATTTCCTCCCAAAGTAACAGGAAACTTCATAAGGATCCCTAATGGTTGACTGGTTCCTCTGTTAAAAGCCAACATATTTTGAGTAACAGGCACAAGCAGCAGAGAACCAAAATCTTACCAAGTAGTGGAAGATGGAATACTAACAGACGTGCCTTCATCTATAATGGTGTTGTGTACGACCACATAAAAGGTCTATACCGTGATCTCAAAAGGCACATAATAAGGGAGGCGATATCCTACAAATCGACTCCAATCGAAGGAAGCGACCAAACTACTAGGAGGAGGTACCATCGAACTGAGATGGTTTTCCCTTGGTGTTACCAGAGAAAGAGGAGCATCCTCTTGGACCTCCATCATGAGAGCAGGAGGAGAAACTTATTGAACTATAGGGATGGGATGATATTTCTCCAAGTCTGAGGAATCTGAAGAAATAAGAGGAACGTGAGGGGGATGAGATCTGCTCTCAACAGAAAATACCTGATGAACCATGAGTGGGACTAGATCAACCAATTCCTCGATGAATGGTTGGTCAAGAATGGATTCCTGAATTTGAATTTCTGAGGGAGCGGGATTGACCAAGGATGACTCTTGACCGATCGTGGAATCAACTAGCGGAGGAATCAAAAAAAGCTTCTGGTAACCAGGTTGAAGGCAGGGTACAAAAATAGTAGAGTTGTGCAGCACTCTCGTGGCTTCATCCATGTATGTAAAAAGGTGAATGGGATGATGCCCTTCACACAACTTATAGGGATTAGTAATCTTTCCCTGTTTCTTATGAGTCTTATCATGACTAGTCAAAGAGGTGCCACCAATATGACTTCCAGAAGCCAAAGGAAACAGTGGACGGTCGTTGGACCATACTTCAAGTACCTTGGGAATGCCAGGGCAGTCTCAAAGAAGGTGGTCACCTTTGCAAAACATGCAAGGGAATTTGACTTTCTGTGGAAGGTTGGATGGCTTATTAAGGGAAAGTTTCTTAGGAAGAATAGTTGCATCATTAGCCTCTCACTTAGTTGACTTCTTCTTTTTCTTAGCCACCTGGTTACTAGAACCCAGACTTTCACCAGGTGAAGTAGAAGAGGAGGATGAAGGAATAGGTGAAGAAGGGGAGAGGTCCACCTTAGAATCAACATGATGTTGTTTGGGTGGAGGAGATGGTTGAACAACAGACGGAACATTCGAGACTACCAAGGTCGAGAATAACCAAACAGGAAACCCAACAATTAACCCAGGTAGGGATAACGTTGCCATATAAGGAGCACCAACATTTCCAAAAGAAGGAAAAGAACCAGGATTCCCTTCGGAAGGGATTCCTGGGTTAGTGAACTTCGGAAATGTTGCCATCAGAAACAAACTTAAAACAATACCTTAAGGATGATAAATTTAACCAAGAATATTTCGTGGGCAGTTAATTTTTTAAGACATTGAAACAAAACTCTGTCGTTTCATATTTTAAGAGTCGATAAACAGGCAAAAGGTGACTCTATCACTTTTAGGTTGAAATGAGCATGAAAGGACAAGTGTTCGATGATATTTTCAAATTTATGGAGTCAGTAAAGATAAAAAATGACTGCTCAGGTAGTCTAGGTAAAAGGGTGTACCAGGTTTCCGTGAACTGCCATATACACCTTGGTAATAAAATTAAAGAAGAATTAACCAAGGACTTGACGTACATGCAAGTAGTCTCCCTGAATGTTGTGTTTGGTGTATCACGGTTACAAGGCAGCAGACTCGGCTTCCTACGGATAAAAGTATTACAACCTAGAGGGGTCTCCCTTTATATACTCAATGGTACAGGGAGCACAATTCTGTACTAGCGTTGTCTAAAGCCAGATGGTGAACGTCAGCTACTAGGTTTTAAGACGCCGGAACACGTCTCTAGCCTAGACCACTAAAAATGTTTCGTTAGGTTTGAATGCTTCCTTAGGTTAATTAAATAAGTTTGAAAGTTGATCTTGAATTATGTCTCGGTTTCAAAGCCCTACCACTGCCATCTGAATCTCCTATATTCAGCTATATGAGAAAAGAAATCTTTCAATTCGATGAATGCTATCTAGTTAAGGGAAGAGTCTCAAACAATGATGCAACATACAGTAATACTACAAACAAAACTTTTTCTAAACTAGATGAATTTCACTATCCAAAAGTAATCTAAAACATTCAACGATGCAAATTATGCAATGTAATGTATGCAAAATTCTCTTTTTGAAAATTGTGCAATTGTAATCTATGCACAATTTCCTTTTTTTTTTTAAATATGAAATTGTAATCTATGCACAATTTCCTTTTCTTTTGAAACAACAAGAATGCACTCAATGCATTTTTCAATGAAATGAGAATCTACTTAATGCATGCTTTTAATGAAAGAGAATGCACTCAATGCGATTTTTTTTAGCTTTCAATCATTAAACAATGTAATCTAAGTTCAATGATAAATCTCAAAAAATACTTTTCAATCCAATGTGATCTAATGCACTTTAACAAAAAGAAAACTCTGAGACGAAAACTAAATGAATGCAATTTTTCTTAATGTAAGGATGAATGCAAAAAGGATGCAAACAAACACTAAGAATGCAATCGTTGTTTTAAACACTTTGTAACGAAATTCCTCAAAAGGCAACAAGACATATGAGGTCAAGCACAAAAATGACTTCCAAAGCATGAGCTCAAAACAAAGCATTCATTCCATTTTACATCAAGCAATCATAGAAAGAAGAAGTTTCAGCTGAACAATGAGCAATGTAATCTATGCTTACAAGTGAAAAATTAAAGGGGAGAACGTGTAAATCATACAGAGAAAAGGACTGGAAGGGAAAGACACACTGGTGAAGGATTTAGGGAAAAAACCTCAATTTTTCATAAACCCTGAAATTGGCACGATTTTTGTGGGTGAAACTAGCGCCAACTGGCGTGACTTGCAGACTGAAAACTAGCGCCAATTTCCAATTGGCATGGGTTGCTAACTAAAAACTAGCGCCAATCGACATGACTTTCAGAAAAATAAAAGCGCCAATTCCTGAACATGAAGAAACAAAGAATTTATCCCAACCAAGACCAGACTCACCACTTCAAGAAAAAACTAAAAGATCATAATTGATGAAAAACATAGGAACAAATAGGGAAAAGGTTGTTTGACTAAATTCGTCAAATGACTAAGACCTCAAAGAGTGACAAACTCAAAGGAAACTCCCCAGTGGAGTCGCCAATTTTTTGGTGAGGTAAATCCCCTCCGCGGACAGAGGCGATCCCTCTAGCCTTAGGGTAGGTCTAGCAACTACGGGAACATACTAACATCTACCTTCCTAGATTGTAAATGAAATTCAGAGCAAGGAAGATGACCTACCTCGTTCTGATGCTATGTTGTTGTCTTCCATCGAATCTTCTTGATCTGCCACTCTTCTCAAGCTCAATACACGCTGCTACCAACGTTCGATTACCTATACAGATAGTCAAGACAACACGACAAGCATAAAAACATGACAAAAATAAAACAATTACAACCTATCTAACTAATCAAGGAATGCTAGAAATCTCATTATAAATATAAACAAGAGTGGAAGATAAATATCAGATGCATTTTATTATGATAAAGACAAGGGGAGTTTACAACCAAGCCTTGATGTTGAGGCTCTCCTTAGGCAGGTTCGTATCCAAGCACGTTTGCAACACTCTCACACATGAAGGTCTAAGACCTCACTATGTTCCCATTCACAAAAAAACAATCACACTCTGCACTATTCTCCCGAAGCTATGATTGCTTCTTTTTTCTATACTAACTTTTTTCAGCTATCTGTTCCACTAGCACATAAATGGAAGATGGATATATTTATAGAGGAGAGGAGGAGGTTGGGATCCATACAATAGTGGAAGGGAGGCCTTATCCCTTGGGAGGTTTCCCCATAAGGTGGTAACAAGAGGCCAAAGGAGGGAGGCCGTGGTTATTTAGTCGAACCACTCCCTATGACTTATCCACGAAGTTGTTGTGATCGAAACTTCACCTCTATTTTTTAAAAAAATTCCATAAATATATTGGCGACTATGATTAACTATGACAGAGCACCAACTGGCATAGGCTTAGTGTTAATTTTTCAGCTCGGCACGGGAGTGTAACTGGCTACTCGCACCAAGGCAAAAACAGGTGTTTTTAGTGGTCTGCTCAGGAAATGGTCAACAGAGGGAATGTTTTCCTCATGGCAAGGGATGAAATGATGGTATTTGTAAGGCATGACACTTCTAATTAGTCACATAAATGACCCTCCAATGTGTGAGATGGGGATTTCAGGGATAGTGACAAATTATTGTGTAACAATGGCGAGTTAGTGAGTTTTCAAGGGATTTGTATTGGTAGATCGAAAAACAATATCGCTAAGTATAACGAATTGATAAAACTTCTCTCTGATGCCATTTCATTTGGTATTAACAAAAATATCATAAGGTTAGACTCACAACTTGTGGTATTACAACTTACTAGTGTTTATACTGTTATAAATCCAACACTGCATCGTTTGTTCCTAAGAGTTCAACTTTTGGAAAGACATTTTGATTTTATTCAATATAAACACATTTCCAGAAATTTGAACACATTGACTGATTCTTTGGCTAATCAAGTTTTAGAAAAACATTTGCAACACATGTAAAGAAAGCATTCACATAATTGAATAGGATTGAACAATAAACATAGGAAAGTACTGAAGTCAAATAGATATATAGTTATAGGTTTTTACAAAAAAAAATTCCCAAGACACATTGGTCATTTGACCTCAAAATTTATGAAACATGTCAAAATAAAACTAGTGGTGCTCATGGTAACATGCTATAGATCTAACTATCCTATGCAGTAACCGCATCCAACAGTTAGGAACACCTATAGTGTGACACTGCAGTCACATGGGTAACTCTTCGAACCGGCAATCCGAAATCTCGAAGGTCAACCCCTCTATGTGCCGTTGAATCTCATTCAGAGTCTCAGCCATGTCTAGATCCTGAAGGACTGCTCTCTCGACAGTCCTCTCTGTTGGATCATTTGCTCCATGCTCTGGTTCCTCCACTAGTTAAACTCAACCAACATCTGCATTACATCAAAACTTTAGTTTAGTCTTGGGAAAACATCAAAAAAAAAAAAAAAAGTATAAGCCTTAGGAAAATCAAAAAACATGGTCAAAATATTCTTACCTATTGAACCCCACTGAGTGTCTTCTGGTAAGGCTAAGTCTGGATATCCTCAGAAATCAACACCTGCATATGCATACTCATCAATGGTGACAACTTGTCGCCTAAACCAGGCGAAGAACATAGTCAAGAACATGATGGTAGATTGGCCTGCATGCTTACCCATTAGTTCTACCGATCTATGCATCCTCGGATCTCTAGGATTAGACACACCCAACGTCACATGCTAAGGCTGCATGAGTGGAATCCGTTCTAAGGAAAACGAAATGAGGATCGAACCATAACTGAAGTTTTTCTTCCTTCCTCCCTTTGCCTTGTTTAGTTGTTCTTTTATCTGAGAAAGTAAAAATTCAGACTAGTTGAAGACTGTTGGCTCCATGCACTAGAGCGCATACTGCATATATGATCTATTTTCTACATGTAGTGTAACAGTGCCAGCAAGTTTTGCGATCATGAAAAGAATGGTTCTCAAAGGAAAATCTCTAATATCCCGGATTTTTATCTTCCCATCTTTGCTTGGCTTTGCCCCTGGATAGAAATGTTTCAAAACATAGTCTTTCACAGTCTCTCCTCCAAGAGCAGACCCTGAAAGTGAAATAGGCAAGCCTCTCCTCGACAAACATGTGATAAAATATAGATCCTCCACTGTTATAGGAATCACTTTTTTCTTAATGTGAAATGCCTCAATAACCGGATCCCATGCTCGAACTAGGAACTCTAAGGGTTCTATTTGTTGCCCTCATCCCTGACAAATAGAAGTACTTTAACAAGCCACAATCTCTTAGGGGTCTTACTATACCCGGATCATTTAAGGCAACCATATTCTATTCTTCATGATCTCTTTCTCTCCATGTAATCGTCATTATAGTTCGATGAAATCCTGAAACATAACCATAAGAATAATTAGACTCCCTTCAATGCAAAAAATTAGACAAATTTTGGGCATACTGCAAGAATAAAAAATGAATATTGCGCCCAATGCAGTCCTGAACAAGGGATAGTGCATTTTTCATATGCATTTATCCTTCATTTTAGCTGCTACACAATGCACTTTTCTATGCTTAAGGGTGCGTTTCCCTTTTTGGAAGAAAATTTACCCTAAGGGGCTCAAAACCCTAAAAATTTTCAATTAAAGGAAATGAAATGATTACTGAAAGAAATAGAAGGTTCATGGCACAAACCTGGATCAAACGACGATGAAAATCATCCACAGAATTGATCGCAATCAGCTACTGAAGTTCGGGGGAAAAAACAGGTTCAAAGCTCCAATGCAAATGGTAATTATTGAATGGTAAAAATGAATAGTAAAGCTCCTTTTATATAGTCATTTAATTGCCTGCAATGAATATTTATTGCTATGAATATGGTTTTATTATATTTTAATACTAAAACAGGTATTTTTAATCCATTTGATGTTGTTCTAAACATTTTTTACAACTGATGAACATATTAGTCGTGCATATTTATTTCGAGAATGATTTGACCACAAAGCATACTTTTTATCCTTATTTTTCAAGCTTTTTTAAAAACAAAAAATGACTTGAAACGCACTTTTATCTCTTTTTCGAGCTTCAATAACAAAAAAAAGGAACCTCTGGAGTCTTCTTTCAGCTCTTTTTAGACTCCAATAATGTGAAAAGATTTTCGAGCACTTGTATTTTCGAGCTCGTAAAAGTAAATGAATTGATATCTACTCAGTAAAATTTTAACCCTTTTCCGGACTGAGATAGATTATTTACGAAAAAGGAATACCTTGGTCAAACATGACTAAAGAGGTTATCCTAGATATTATTTTACACTTTTTCAGATCTGAGCGACAAGTTTAGGAAAAAGTACTTATGGAGTTTTCTTTTCGCCCTCTTTTTCAAACTAGAATATGAAAAAGGGCCAGGTTGTCACTATCGTTAGGCTCGTTAAAACATAAAATAGCGATGGGCTTATATATCATGGCAAGAATTGAGTTTCATTCATCGCTAGACTCGTTAAATTATTAAATAGAAATACATTGTTTGCCCGAAGGGTTTAATTATAGATCAAACAAATGTTATCCTCCTCAAGCTTGTTAAAAAATAAATAGGTACTGGTCGACAAATTGCCAGGGAAAATTTGGGAAAGTGAACAAAAAATTTTACGGTAGCAGGTCGCTCTTGAACATGACACTTCACTCCATCACCATGATTGTTTGGGTTGGGTAATATTCTTGACGGTTCATTCATACCTATGGTTCATCATACCTTCACTTCGGTCTTGGGTCAATGATGCCAACTCATATCAGTGTCGTCGATATGTTCAAGAGAAGTCATCCAGTGAATACTCATCCTTCTGCAATACTCATAAACCTTCATTCTCATGACAATCATCCCTGAACATTGCTATATCAAGTCATCCTTTGTCTACAAAATCAGTAACTCCCGTTTCGCAATAAAGTGGCTTCCCGTCGACGGAAAATCATCATCTAGGAAGTTCACCTAGAAACATCATATTCCAGTGCTATGAGGCTTGTTATAGCATCGACAAGATCCTCGCTTCCGGATTTTTGACCGAAAGATTTTGTTTGGAGTTTGACATCAAATCATCTATTCACGCCTTATGAAATCTACTATAGTACCTTGAGGGCCATTGACATCAGTGTTGGTTCTCTCGTGTTTTTTAACAACTCACATCATTGGCTAGTAATAAAACGATGTCTTCCCATCTTTGACTACAAATCATATATTCGCATGGCTATAATTTTACTCGAATGATCGAGTGAGTGAGATAAGAAGACCCTGGATCTAGTTTCAGCCATCCGGGCTACGATTTTAGGATTTTTGTACACATCATATGTATGGTGACCTTACATACAGATCTTCATCCGAACATGGGCCTATATCTGTAGGCATGTCTGTATTGGGCAACATTCCAATGTAGATGACTTTCTGCACTATGTACATGTTATTAGAAATTTTATGTGCTGAGCATGGGAATGATTTCCCTCAGAAATTTATGTTCAAGAGGATATATCATGATGTAATTTATTGTAAGATTGATGCAGGTCACCACTCCACTTCAGCTCTAGCCCATCAAAGTGTAAAGCATCTCATTCAAAAAATATTGTTATTATTATTCTGACTTCATGCTTTAGGGGGAAATATGTTATAGGTCAATTTGGGCACCATTCCCAATGACCTGGTTTAACTGGACATCATCCCCAGAAGCAATGAATAGGATCTATCATACCCTATCATTTCACTTGCTATATGCCCTAAGCCAAAGAACAAATAAAAATCATTCCTAACTTCCATTGCAAGGTTTCCAAGATTTGAAGTTTATATTATAACACCTCAGAGCTCACCAATGTAGTCTCTCAAGGGGCTAAGTGCATTGCATATGCAGGTAACTCCATTCAAAGGTGCTCTGCAAAGCACTTCCCGACACTCAAGGGTGCGTTGGTCAATTAGGAGAAAAATTCTCATTGTTCTGGAATATCCACTTGGCTAGTGCCTTATAGAAGAGTGCATATGTGTCAAACTTCGAGTCCATGTGTCCATTTGACACCTATGATCTTGGGAACATGTCTTGCCTAGTATTAGAAAGTAATTGATTATAAAACTGCCTTCATCCCATCTATAAATTGAGCGCAGATCTTAGTGCTTCGTAAGGAAGAATTTGAGTAGAGAAATGCTGGTCGAATTTCAATTGAGAATTTATTTGAGTGATATGTTGCTGGAGAGATGTTCATTGTGACGAAGCTGGGATGATGCTGGAGATGGTGACATCAAATCAATCACTGGTTGTAACCTCCCCTTCTATCCATTAATAAATACTGATGTTTACTTTCCCCAATATGTATCTGTATAAGCTTCTTTATTCCATGTTATGAATTCTTATCTGATGTATATGGTTCATGTTTCATTTATTTAACTGAATAACTTGAATAGGCATCTATATATTTCTATCTCTTTGTTGTTTAGTGTTCATTCTTGCAGGAAATATTTTGGCGATCTAAATTGGATTTGAAGCTACAACAAGAGTGACAGAAGGATAATTGGAAGCGCTTGGACTCCAAGTAAGTTTCTTGATTTGCTCTGTGTGTCTATTTATTGTTAGGAAAATTATCTGCAAAGTCTTTAACCTATTTTTATAAATGCATATCACCACATTTAGGGAATAATGTTTTATCCATAATCCATAATTCCTCATAACAGAGAGTAAATATGGAAATGATGGCATTTTCGTACTGCGGTGATGCAGTCTTTAAAAATAAACGGCTAGAAAAAACATGCACAAAGGATCTTTTGAGTGGTAGCATAACCATAGATGTGACCATCACAAGCCCCAGAGTGGCAGTCATTAAGAGCTTTCTCATCTTCCTCGAGCGACAAACAACAGCGGAGGACAGAGTCAATACCAGTGCGATAGAGGGTGTCCCCAACAATGCGATATGGTTGGGATTGGTACCGAATTTGTATTTTATCAGAGTGCGATAGCCCTGGTCGATAATTCTATGTCTAGAGATATAGAATGATGTCCCCATTCTATTATCACACTTAAATTTTCAATTTTTATTTATAGGGTCACTCACCTAGGTTTCATTTTTTCTTAAGATGTTGGCTCACGAAATTAATGAAAAATCCATGGAATAAACCTTTATCCGAAGTCTAAAACACTCCATTAGTCATGTCATATTAGTCATATCAACCAAATTTCATTTTAAGTTCAGATGCATGATTTCAAATCAAGGTAATGCCAACTGTCTTTTTTATCACGGTTCTGCAGTGAATATAACTATAAAAAGGTAGATTTATCTATGGACTGAACTAACCAGTCTGTAGCGAATCTTCCAAGTTTATAACTGTTTTCATCATGGAATCATGTTTTTCTGCATAAAAATAGAGGATGATGATATTTCTAATTTCTAATGGTTAGGGATAAAGGTGAGTTCATCTAATTCGTTATCATTATCACCCAAGCGTGCAAAAGCGTAAATACCTCATCATTACCTTTCACTCCCACATTTGTCATCACTCTCTCCAATTTAAAATTCCATTTTTGAAACTCAACCTAAAGCACCTCTCTATCATCTGTTGTTCAAGTTTTGCATGCAACATTCCACTATCATATTTGAGAATTTGACTCCCACTGCAAGCAACTTGCTATTTAGTTTTTCTCTTTGTAGGTGTCATAGTGAAGGAGACAACATGGTTATAAGAGAGGATGGCTATGAAGAAGAAAGTAAACAAGGGTGGCTCTTGTGTGAGATATGAGCCCATGGACCTCAAGCTACTAAATAAAGACCCTAGTTTTGTGGAAGCATTCAACAATTTTAGATGTCTAAAATTCTGTCAGAAACTCCAAGGATTTCATGCTCAAATATCCAAGGATTTTGTAGTAAAATTTACAGGCACAAATTCAAAGGTAGGGGTTCTAAATTTTATAGTATCACCTAAGACTATTTCTCAAGCCACAAAGATACCAAGAGAGGGTGAAGAGTGGTTCAAGGCCACTAAATTCAAGATTAAAAATTGTGATGAATTTATAAAGCCAGAACATTTTGAAGCTGACATGGCATCAGGGATTCCAAGGAGTTATATGAAGGAAAATTATTCCAAACCATTGTTTGTGATCCAAAATTATTTTACTTGTGAGGGGAGATTTCATATGGTTTACCTGTACCATTTCAAGCTTCTACTCCACTTGACTGGTAAGCAATCCCTTGATTTTCCTTTCTTTTTGTTTAGGAGTTTAAGAAAAATCTCTAATAAGGTTCAAGCAAGGGCTGAAGGCAGTGAGACATCAATACTTCACCGTGGCCTGATTAAAATCTTAGTTCTACAGGAATTGAAGAAATTAAAAAGATATTGGGCTACTTTCCTTTTCCTCATTGGTTATGAAGTTGATTCAGTGACACCTAAGAAAACCCCAAAGCCAAATCCACTCCATCAAATAAAGATGATAAAGCTCCAGCTAGGACAGAAGGTGTGAATGAAGAATATGTGGAGCCTATCCTAGAGCCAATGTATGTTGAAATAGAACCTATACAAGAGGCAAAAATCCCACAACCTTCAATTATAAGCAATAAGCAGAAGATTAGTAAGCATGGTCACAGGAGGATAAAAAAAATTCAAACAATTGGAAAGGGAAACCTTGAAGACATCCTTCAAGCTATAGATATTGAAGAGAGTCTAGCAGTCAGAGTTTAAGACATTAAAGGGAACAGGTAGAAAAAGAAAGGAAAGACTGCTAAAAAGCTTTCTTTTGCGGGACACGATGCAGGTTTCTTATTTCAGCCAAGGAAACCACTCACTAGGCCCAAACTTTCAAAAGATTTCATGGAAAATAAGAAGGCAGGAGATACTGACAAAGGAAAGAAACCTCTCATAAAAGATATTATTGACATATCCCTAGAATTAGAAGAGGTCTTGGTGCAAAGGAAAGGTAAAGAGAAGATGGTGGAAAAAACTGAAGTACATGTACTAAAGGAACCATTAAGAGAGGCCAGAGCAGAGGTCATTGAGACCAAGCTAGAGTTACAAGAAGCCAAGATAGATAGAAAGATGATAGAGTATTTCAAAGAAGAAGTAAATGATCAGCTGAACAAATATGATGAATCACTAACCAATGCCAAGAAGTTGTTGAAAAGGACACTTCCTTTGAGAAGGGTAGTTAAACACACCAGAAAAAGGAAATTGTGGTTAAAATCTAAAAGGAATAAGATTAGAATCCAGGTAAAATAATTAGAGGATCAAATGGAGATGATACATTTAGAACCGAGGAAAATATGACTTAAAATTATAGTGATAAATGGGCTTGAGGAGATTCAACCTCCTAATGCTAAAGATGAAGCTCCAAAAGTTTGAAGATTTGACCTAAAATATTTTTGACAAATTTTGCAGCATTAAAGGATAAAAATTTCCATACTTGAAAATGAAATTTTGAAGAAAAGGGAGAATTCTGGGTTTTTCTACAAATTAGGTGATTTCATAGCGAAGCCTAGATTTCGCTACGAAATACCTGTAGGTTACGTTTTGTAAAAAATCTTAGTTTTAAGCGAAATCAGAGATGGAGGATCTATATTTAGTTCATTTTGAATAACCAACACACCCAAATTAGAAAAGAAGGCTGTAAATTGGCATATATGGGTGAAGTGGAGTTGCTACAAAACTAAGCTACGGAACTGCATGTTTTAGTCTATTTTTGCAGCGAGCAACATTTGGTAGCATTTTGGTATTTTGAAGGTGTATTGAAGATTAGTGAGCCACATGGAGGTATTAAAGGGTATCAGTGGAAAACTCCGGCAGAGATTTTATCCTCAACAAAGTTGTCATTTTCTCCAGCTTAGCATAAATACAATGATCAAATTTCATGATTATCTTTTCCTTAAAAGTAGGGTGATTGTTTTCTAAATCTAGTGGGAGTATTTATGTCTTGATGATGGTTAGTGCCACTCAAGCACTTGTTTATTATTGATGTAATTATCCAGTTTCATAGTTATTGAATGTAATAAATAGGAGGTAGAGTCTTAACATGCTTCTAAGTCTAAAGTCATTAGGTGTCTATTTTAGTTCAAGGTATATAATTTATTATTAAGTGAGGTGTCAAAGATGATGGTTCAATGATCTAGCCAGATGGTCAGATATAGTGTAAGTGAAAAAAGCCTATTAATAGGCATAACTTCAAATGAGAACATGTTGGATAATTTTACTTGACACTACCACTTTGTAAAGTTTTTTATGATAAGTAATATACAGTGACTGTGTTTTTCTTCTTCACCTGAGATTATTTTGGTGTTTCAATGAGCTTTTTTCCTATGTGTCTTAATATTTTTCTTTCAATATCTTGATGCTTAATTACTCAGAATTTGTGTTTCTCGTGCTTTGACTTCCTTTGACTATTAAGCCATTGAATATTCTTGTGTTTATGTTGTTCTATCATTGAAACATTACAAGCCTCAGCTTCCACAAGGAGAGCCATTGTCATTGAATTTCCTTACACTGACTCCATAAGCCCAATGGTAGTAAACCTATACATTTTTCACTTGCAATAAAAACACAGTTAATACAATATCACATAGTTATCCATATGGTTGAATTATAATTGAAAAAATCATAACTTACTTTGAGAGAGCCCTCTCAGGCTGAAGAGGCTAATTTTCAGTCAAAATATGGTTTGAAAGAGTTACTCTAGGTTGTCTGGTGGAGCAGACTATCTGTACCAACTTAGAGATAACACATACCATGGATCATGAGTAATAATGAGAAAGAGAGTCTCATTGGGGATGGACTCATCGATAGGACTGGGATCATATGCGGTGGGAAGATCACATATCAACTCAGCAAAGACCAAGGATTACGATCCATTTTGAGTATTTCCCCCCAAGAAACTGACGTGTGAGAATTTAAGTCATGGGGTTGCAATCAGAAACCACTAAGGTTTTGCACAGGAGAATGTAGTGACGGAAACGTTGAATGACATGAACAACAACCAATGCAAGTTTCTCTACATGAGCATAACGGGTATCATTATTGAAGAGGTTATGGCTCAAGTAGTACACTACATGTTACTGACCATCGTGATTTAGTACCATGCCAATAGTGTTGTCGACAGTGGCCAAATAAAAAAATAGTCGTGATGATAATTGGGAGGAGGAAACAGCGGAGCTGAGATGAGGGCTTGTTTTACTGCATAAAAATAGATCTGAGAAATTTCATCCCATAAGAATGAGATTCCCTTTTTCAATAAAAGCGTAAAGCCTTTGACAAGCTTGGCGTAATTCATTATGAAACGACGGAGGAAATTATATTTCCCCTACAAACTCTGTAGTTGATGAACAGAAGAAGGAGGAGGAAAGTTGAAAATTGCCTCGACTTTCAGAGGTTCGATGTGGGTGCCTTCTTTGGAAACCATGAAGCCTAGGAGCCAACCACATTCGATGCAAAAGACACACTTATGAGGATTCAACCTGATATTATAGTGTCGACAACGTAAGAAGATATATCTAAGGTGTTTCAGGTGATCTCGACGTTTCACGGAATGAGCAACGTCGTCGAGATATGGTTGAACTATGTGCTTAATGTCATGTAATGCATAAGACATAGCTCACTGGAAGGTTGTTCTGACATTCTTCAGACCGAAAGGGAGCTTCTTGTAGGAAAAATTCCCCCATGGACAAATAAAATTGGGTTTGTGTTGATCAACAAGAGCGAAGTTAATCTGGTTGTAGCTAGAGAAGCCATACATAAAGGAAAATATCTCACTCTCGGCACATTCATCAGCGATTTGATAGATAAACACAGTGGGGTAATTATCCTTAGGATAAGCTCGATTGATATCATAGTAATCAACACAAACCCTAATGATCCCTTGCTTCTTATTAATAGGTACAATATTAGATACCCAATATGTCAATGGTATGGGGTAGATAAAACCAGCTTTAAGAAGTTTTTCAACTTCACCCTTTATAGCACCAGCCTTTCTTGGGTGTACAGGATGAAGTCGTTGGAAAATGGGCTTTGACTAAAGATAAGTGGGAATTTCGTGTACCACGATACTTGGATTAATGCCAGGAATTTCTTCACATGACCACGCGAATACATCGCACAACTCCTGAAAAAGTTCCTTCTAGATCTTGATCTCATCAGGATAAAAAGACACACTGATATGCACATTCTCAACAATACCTAGTTTAACGGAGATGTTGATCAGAATGGTTAGAGTGATATTTCCAATGTTTCCCTTAGACAAAATTTCATGAATCAAAGATAGATTGAAGTGGTTCAGTTAGTACCGGCAAAGCA
Organism: Pinus albicaulis; assembly: GCA_034641835.2. Classification (NCBI taxonomy): domain Eukaryota; kingdom Viridiplantae; phylum Streptophyta; class Pinopsida; order Pinales; family Pinaceae; genus Pinus; species Pinus albicaulis. The sequence continues at coordinate 780,548,798 of CM076584.1, forward strand.
TGGGATCCTAGACATGTAGAGATGTCACCTGTGATTGGGAGAAATGAGGAACGATGATGTCCATCATTCAATGGAGTTTCTTCGAGAGAAATGAACTCCACAATACTCTCGTCAATGGGTAAAGTGTCATTCAAGGGATCACCAGAGTTCCAATAACCAAACCAGGGATACTATGCATAAGTGTCTAGGGAAGAAACCAAATGAGTATTAGTCTCGGATGCAACCTTGGAAGCTATGAGAATATCCTGATACATCTGCTCAGTTGGGATAAGAGGCATAGCACCACCAAAAATTTTGATATGGTTGGGATTGGGAACAATCCATATATCGTGACCAGATGAAATCATATTGATGGAGGCGACATTCATAGGTGGAAGTAGAAAAACTCCCATAAGAGACAATTCTTTGAACAGACCTGACCCTATGTTCTCATAAGGAGTAGCAGCCTTCCAAACATATGGAATGTTGCTTGATGAAGACTCATAGGGGAAGAAATCAAACTGGCCCACAACTACTATCTTCCCTTGATGGGGGAAACAAAGGAGGAGAAAGAGGGTGGATACTACACAAACCATAGTGTTTTTCCAACTACATCCAAGAAGGAGATTATAGTTCAAGTTGGCATCTACCACCTCGATTTCCATGGTCACCATTTTCCACTCCAATAGGATGGGAAATTCCTTGAGAATTCTATGTCCCAAAACCTCGACCATCTAAAGCTTCTAAGGTATTCAGGGACTGACTCAATGAGGGAGAATCGATGGCTTTCCAGCATGCAACATACATGATGCAGGTCGAAGCGCCTTCATCAATTATAGTCTAATGAATAGTATTTTGTAATATCCCAAAAGGGAGAATGCAGTAATACAAAAACACAATAGTTGGAAACTGCATCAATGAAAAAAATCTAAATACACCATGAAAGTAGACAGAATAATTGAGCCATTTTATTATATGGATGTGGATAAAAAAGTATAACAATGCTCGAAATATGAGACACTCAAGCCAAATAAGTAGGCTAGAATGACCTTGAAGTCCTCCCACAAGAGGGACTACATAAATGTTGGACTACTGGAGGTAATACTGTGTTGTACTTGCAGGTAGAATAAAAATGTTGGGACTACAACTGCCGATTGAAAATAAAAGTGTATATCTGGCATTTCCAGAGCTCTGATTATGCCAAGATTTCAGATTCGAGCTCTATGATGAATACCCAAGATAACCCAGAAAAAATTTTTAGATTTGAAAATATTGGAACATCACCCTCTTAGGGCTGACAACATATAACTGTTGGGTATGCAGATCTGAAGAATGAACTGAATATAAGATGGCTGCAATGTTATACAACCAACTCAAATATTGAAGGGTTGATCCCTTCACTAGATCCTCAAGCTAGAAGCTCAAGATCTAGCTCCTCCTTCCTTTGATCAAGTTGCAATTGCAACTACACAACTTCTAAACAAAAACCGAGTTGTCAACATTAGGGGAATTTTGAGGTCTAAAATGGGCCTCCTAAGGAAAATGTACAATCAAAATTCACTTTATGAGAACCAATCGCATTTTAGGGGATGACATCATCCCCAATGGTTGAGGTGGCATTGCTTGAGTTAAATGTACTTACTTGTTACATTCTCAATGGTGGATAAAAACTCATGGTTAACCATGGTAGTGCTCTAAGTACTTTTAAAGTCATAAAGTAAAGTACTAATAATAAATGCCATTTCTCATTTTTTTAATAAAATATTATTATTGTCATTTCATATTTTTTGAAAGAAACAATGCATATCCTTACATAATCTTCATGACTTTACACATTTTTCAATAAATATTATATTTGTATATTTATTTTTAAATTATATATTCATCTAATTTTATTTAATACTATAATTTCAAATTAATTATAGGTTAATATCTATACATATATATTATACATATGAGATCGAAATAAATAAATAAAATAACCTTGTAATTTTATGATAAATCAAATCTATGAATATTATTATTATTATATTAATAACAATACAAACATATTAAAATTAAAGAAAAAAAATATATTAGTTTTGTATGATGAAAAATTTATATTAGGTTTGTATGTTAAAAAGGGGTATATTAGGTTCAACATAGTTTAGGGCAAAAAATGTCTAAAAAGGTCTAAAATTTGAATATATATAAATCTTATATTATAGTTATAAATATATATTAAATCTATTTCAATAATTTTTTATTATTTAAGTTTAAATACAACTAAATTAATTTCATTATGATGATATTAATATTATATATAATATTATGAAAAATAATCTAAATTTTATAGAATATATATTATATTATTTTTTATATATTATATTATTTTTTCTTATGTTATAAATCAAATCAATTCAATATGTAATATAAAAAATACATAAAATAATATATTACATTTATTATATTATATTATTTTATTTTTATATAGTATATTAATTACATATTATTATATAATTTAAATAATATGAATTTTAACTAATATTATATTATACAACTAAGAATTTATGAATTTATATTTATAATTTATTTTCAGTTAATTAAGTATAAAGGACAAATGCATCAGTTGTTCATTGATAATGACATTTTATTGAAAAGCTCATTCTTATTTATAGTTACATAAATACAATTTTTTTATTAATTTTATTTTGGTACACATTTTCAATTGAATTTGACCATGGTTACATGGATTGTGGTGCAAAAAGTAAAATGAAAATTCATAAATATTATTTTATTGGTTTAGCTATTATTTTATTATTTCCTTAGGAGACCCATTTTATACTTCAAAATTCCCCTAATGGGAGGTTATGACTAAATCCTGCTACTAGATAATGAAAATCATCTAAAAAATGATGGAAAAAATGAATACAAAGTGAGGAGATGGTCCCTCACAAGATTTACAGCTGAAATAATGGAAACTTCCCTCCTCCAATAAATCTACAGGACTAGACTGTGCAATCCCTTGGGGAATTATTGCTGCATGGAGGTGTGTAATGTTGGCCTGAATGTTGGATATGAACATGCTACTCCCGGAAGACTGTTCTTGAAGAACGAGGTGAAAGGATGAATCCTCCACTGATTTCCTAGCTGAAATGCTAGAAACAACCACCTCCTCTCAAACCCTCAAGCAGGAATGCGTAATTCCTAAGATTGAATGTGCTATAGAAAGGGTATGAATATGGAACCAAATCCTGATGATGTATGGCAGCTCAATAGAACCTTCCCAGAGTAGGCACTCGAAGTCCTCCGTGGGTAAGGGTGGGATTTCTACTCGGAAACACCCATGTACTAAACAACAATGTAGACTTAGCTAAACAACTAAAGTGTGCATAGAAATGTCAACCGAAAAATCTAGATCTAAACATGTCAAAAATAAAATTATAAATTCTTCCTTCTATTGTTGCCTTCATCTTCCTTATATAGTTTGTGAGCCTTCCTTAGCCTTGGCCTGCCTCATAACTATGCTGCACATATGGCCACTAGCCTCCATGAAAACTGTGTTGTCTCTCGATGTTCTCCACCATCTCTACATTTAATTCCCACTCTCCCCATCATGTGTGCATTAGATGCACCAATTCCTCCACTCTTTCATCATTAGTGCATTTTTATTGCACCATGATCTCATTTGACTTCCTCCATGATCTCCATGATATTATCTTTAATGAAGCATGATATCCACTCCTTCATTAATAAGATGCTCCACTACTCCATAATGCAGATATACTTATAAATTATCCACATACACACATAAAAAGTGGATTTTATTCATCTATGGGGTTTATGGGTCCCTCCACCCTCTTATTTAATTAATTAATTAGAAAAATTAAGAATTATAATATTCCAATTATCTGATGGAAAATTGGGAATATTACAGTCCTCCCTGCCAAAATGTTGCTTGTCCTCAAGCAACTGCAAAAATGGATGCTACAACAATCCATATCCCTCCAAATGGAATCCTCATATGGAAGGCCTCCCCATTTTCTCCAATATTTAATGCATGCTCAGCTCCATAGCTGCCTCTCTAGAATGTCTAGAATGGCCTCCAATTGAAAGGCTAGATGCCCCTCCTTATCAATGAGTCTCCAAGTGGAAACCATATGTTGTCCAATATTATTCTTTATGTAAGAGATACATAAAGTGAAGTGGTATCTTCCCAAAGTGGAAATTCCCAACTCATAAACTATCTCTCCATCCCATGATACATGAAGTTGATTGCATCTCTCCATGCTTCCATCCTTGGCCCTGTTGGCCTTGTTGGCTCCAAGCATCACATCAACATGGTGAAAAATAAGAAGTAGAGACATATGGATGAACATGTACAATGTCAATCCATACTCTCCCAATAACAACCACTACAACAAATCATTCTACTTCCATTCCAAATCATCATTAAACCAAGTAAGAGAGTCGTACTCTCTCAAGAGAAGCCACCGAAGTAATGCCTCTTGCTATCACATCACATCATCATCATACCAAGTACAATGAACAAACTCTTTCAACATAAGCCAACGTAGTAAGGCCTCCTGTTGCCATCCTCCATCAATACCATGCAATGTATGGGGAAAAATCAACCCATACTCTCCCAAGAGTAACCAAAGCAACAAGGATTCTTGCTGCCATGTTACATCATGATGATGCAAGTCACGGAGAAACAATTTACTAACTGACATGTGGGATGTCACATCAGCCCAATACAAACAAGCTCCCTGCTGCCACATCATATGAGAGTTATGCCACGTTCCAAACAAAAGTACATACATGGACATAGGATATGTCATGTGATGGCCAAAATCTCTCAGCAATAACTAGTGCAACCATGCCTCCTGCTATTGCATAACATCAGTAATGTACATGGCATGGGTCATACAAATGTGAGATGTTGGGTAGTAACCATACTGACCCAAGAGCAACCAACCCATCCATGCTTCTTGCTACCATGTATCATAGATCTGCAAGTAGGTTGTCAACCCCTTGCTCATCCTCCTCATCCATCCATCCCATTGTGGATGATGAATCATGTCATGCTCAAACTTGGTATCCACCCAAGGTATAATACCATTCTCCTACATCTGAAATCTTTGCACTCCATGATATTGAAGTTCACCTCCATTGAGGTCTCTCCATGAGATCCTCTAATCAATGGCCCAATAGAACCCATAAGGTTCCATACATGCTGTAGGTAGAAATTTATCTTTAATTTGTAATATTCTCATCAAGAAAACTCCATCATGACAATGGAAAGTGTTATCCATCATAGGATGTCTACCATGGATCATATGTCCCTCTAGTGCTTCATGAGTGAAGCTACCTTCTGAATGCTCCAAGAATAGTGGGGCCCTCATCTCAACACTGCTACTTAGTGACAACGCTGTCGATATGCATGTTGATACATCTGTTGTCTCTTGGCCATACACAATACTGAACTCATAGCCTGACATTGTACTAAATAGCAATAAACTCATCCCATCCTATAAAACTCCACACTTCAACACAAAGTGTTGTGTGTAGCTCAACAATGAAAAACATGGATGACTATAAATCTCCTCCTTGAACAAATCAAGGGTCCTCTGTGTAGTGATAGTTTGCTGCTCCAAATCAACAAGGTGCTCTAATCCTTGGTTATAAAATTTCCCTGATTGAATGTTCTCAAAAATCTCAATATGAGGTACTGAAATAATATGATATGAAAGTGTTTGCAAACCTTATATGAGCTAAATCTCAGGAACATATTGCACAACTACAAGAGTTCCTCCAACCGGTGCAATGTCCTCTCCAAATACTGGTAATGATGATGGCTTCTCCTTTTCTACTGTACCAGCGTTGGCATATGCCTCTTCCTCATCATGCATCTCTTGAATCATGCATGGGGCTCCAAATGTCAAGAGCTGAAGACCATCTTGTAAATATGCAAGTGCTCCTCCTCCTAATGTAAGTACTTCTGCAGCTGATGGTGGTGGTAGGGGCTCCTCTTTCAGAGTGATAATAATGACATATTCCTTTTAATTCTCATGTACTATCTCATGAATTATGGGAAGTGTCTCTATGGGAAATGTCTCTGGTTTCCTTCTACCAAACTTCTTCTTTAGTCTTTGAAAGAAATCTGCATAAGAAATCACTTTGGCATGTGACAAATGATTGAACCACCAATATTTTGCTTCACCCTCAAGGTGTAGTGCTGAAATATCTACAACCTCTCTTTCTTCTACTGGATATAGTTGAAAGAATGCATCTAACTCTTTCCTCAAAGCCTTTACTATGCTTGAGGATGATCCATCAAATATAGGTAAGAAGAAACTAGGCATCTTTCTTCTATTGCTGTTGCGGAATCTCCTTTCTTCTTTGAGTTGTAAAAACTATTGGAGAGTTAGATTCTCCTTGAGTGCTCTAGACTGTGATTTATACTCAGACAGATATTTACTTAGGGTCTCATACCCCAAGTATCCTCCATATTCATACTATTCACCTTCCTTCTCAAAGAAAGGGGATCTAGTAGAATGTTGTGGATCTCTATGCATTACCAGTATTTTATGTTGCTGATAGGAAGTGCTTGGACCTTCCTCACCCTAAAATATTCTTGGAGCCTCCTTTTTCCATTCTCTCTTCATTTGATTGACCTCCTTGGAGAGAACTTGCGTATATCTAAATAGAAATGAGGCAAAACTTAAGCCCTTCATCATTGTAGATCTCTACTTTCTGCTTTTTCTTTTATTGTTAAAGAAGATGAAGTACCCATAGGTTGAGCCAAAGATAATGGTTTCATTCCACTGTAGTATCCCAAAAGGGAGAATGCAGTAATACAAAAAAACAATAGCTGGAAACTGCAGCAATGAACAAATAATATAAATACACAATGAAAGTAGACAAAATAGTTGAGCCATTTTATTATATGGAGGTGGATAAAAATAGTTGAGCCATTTTATTATATGGAGGTGGATAAAAAAGTAAAAAATTGCTCCAAATATGACACACTCAAGCCAAACAAGTAGGCTAGAATGACCCTGAAGTCCTCCCACAAGAGGGACTGTGTAACTGTTAGATTGTTGGAGGTAATACCACATTGTCCCTACTGCAAATGTTGGGACTACAACTATCGGCTGAAAATAAAAGTGTAGATATAGAAGTTCCAGAGCTCAGATGATGTCGGGATTTCAGATCTAGGATCTATGATGAATACCTAAGATAACCCAGAAAGGATTTCTAGATCTGACAATCTTGGAAAATCAGCCTCTTAGGGCTTGCAACATATAACTGCTGGGTATGCAAATCTGAAGCATGAACTGAATATAAGATGGCTATAATGTTATACAATCAGCTCAAAGCTTGAAGGGTTGATCCCTTCATTAGATCCTCAAGCTAGAAGCTCAAGATATAGCTCCTGCTTCCTCTGATCAAGTTGCAGTTGCAACTACACAACTGTTGAACAAAAAATACACTATCAAGGAGGTTATGACTAAAGCGTGCTGCTAGATAATGAAAATTAGCTCAAAAATTATGGAAACAATGAATATACATTGAGGAGACGATCCCTCATAGGATTTCCAGCTGAAATACTAGAAACTTCCCTCCTCCAATAGATCTACAGGACTTGACTGTGAAATCCCTTGGGGAACTATTGCTGCATGGAGGTATGTAATGTTGGCTTGAATACCATATATGAATATGTTGTTCCCGGAAGACTGATATTGAAGAACAAGGTGAAAGGATGAATCCTCCACTGATTTCCTAGCTGAAATTATAGAAACAACCTCCTCCTCTCAACCCTCAAGTAGGAATGCGTAATTCCTGAGACTGAATTTGATATAGAGAGGGGCTGAATATGGCACCAATGCTTGATGATGTATGAAAGCTCAATAGAACCCTACCAGAGTAGGAACTCAAATTTTCCTGTGGGTAAGGGTGGGATTTCCACTCGGAAACACTCATGTGCTAAAAAACACTGTAGACTTATCTAAACACCTGAAGCATTCATAGAAATTTCAACCGACAAATCCAGATCTTAAAATATCAAAAATAAAATTCTAAAGCCTTCCTTGTATTGCCACCTTCATCTTCCTTATATGTCTTGTGAGCCTTCCTTAGCCTTGGCCCACCTCATAACTACACTATACATTTGGCCACTAGCCTCCATGAAGACTGCATTGTCTCTCCATGTTCTCCACCATATCTGCATTTAATTCCCACTCTCTCCATCATGTGTTCATTAGATGCACCACTTCCTCCACTATTTCATCATTAGTGCTTTATGATCTTACTTTTATTGCACCATGATCTCATTTGACTTCCTCTATGATCTCCATGATCTTATGTTTAATGAAGCATGATCTCCACTCCTTCTTCATTAATAAGATGCTCCACTACTCCATAATGCAGATCTACTTCTAAATTATCCACATATGCACATCAAAAGTGGATTTGATTCATCTATGGGGTTTATTGGTCCCTCCACCCTCTTATTTACTTAATTAATAGAAAAATTAAGAACTCTAATATTCCAATTATCTTATGGAAAATTGGGAATATTACATACTTCCCATAATGGTAACTTGAATTATAAAATATACCTAATATGGGAGGCGAGGAACAAAATTCTTGAGATCGAAAATAATCAGATTAGAATCTGAAGGATCAATCCCTCCAATGGAAGTGAGTAGTGACTTCTGTTGTGATGGGAATGACTGAAGGACCTCCAAAGATGAAATTTCCGAAGGTGCTTGAGCCAGATCTTCTACAATATTATAGTGTTATGCTGCTCTCGCATTCGGATTGTAAGATGATTCCAAAGAACACATTTTGGGGTGGTCAGATGATGGAGTAACTACTCAGTCTATTGATCTGGAGAGGATCAAAGGTAGGAGGCATGGAAAAGGAAGACTGATCTGGAAATTTCGATTCCACATGGGCCTCGGATGGATTGGGATAATATTTCATTCTCGTGGTGATGGAAATGGATTGCGTTCTAGCCATGAACACCTTAGAGCTACCATATGATTGAGCTTGGTCTACCATTTGCGTCTTCTAGGAAGGAAATAGTTCTTTCAAAATGGTTGTAGTCCTGGGTGCGCCCTTCAGAAGATGGGCAACTTTTTCACACTGAGGAAAATCCTTGGTGTAATGATCGTCATCACATATTAGACAAGGATATTTGGGCTTACGTGTTGAAGAATCACCATCAGATGACTTCTTTGAATGTTGTTTGGGGTTTTTGGATTTAGACTTGCATTTACACTTTTTCTTACCCTTCGAGGATTTGTCTGCTACAGTAGACTGAACAAAATTTACCTCTGATGTTTTATGAGAATTATTCTGGTTCTGGGAAGGAGTATGGGGGTACAATGATAGTAGGGAATTTATAATTTAAAGAAGTATTAGGTGCACTACTATTAGTATGGGCCATTGTCCCAATAACACCATCCACTAGAGGTGTAATAGGAGGCTGAGATGATGAAGGATTAGTCGAAGGATATGGTGCATCTAGTAATAACTCATATAGAGTCCTAGACTGGGAATAAACCAAGTCGAGGTATTGAGCCCTAGAGATGACCTCCTCTTCTATGACACACCCTCCCATTGCAAGATCTTTTTCAATTTTGGGAATGAATGATTTTTTGAACCATTTGGTCAACAGTTGATCAAGTATCTCGAATTTGCTGAGGAAAAAACAACACCGCCATTCATGGATGTGATCCAAGATATGCGTAGTGGTCGAATGCTTCAATGATGTGAGAAAATGGGTTTTGGTTTCATACCAGACATGTAGATGGAATTGAGTGAGGAAGGCCATAGCCAAGGAATTTAAATCGAAGAAAATTCCTTGAGGGATCTCAATGTACCATTTGGCTGCAACAACGGTCAAAGTGTGATGGAAAAGATGAAGACGGATGGAATCGTTAACCCAAGAATTAGAGGAACACCACAAATGGTATGTCATAACATGGTTTTGTGGGTCTTCCCCAGATTTTCCTTCGAAATTCAGACAATCTCCCAGAATATTAGTTGGAATTGGAGGCCAATGCAGCTGATACTATATGGGGTGATTTGTGAGCTTTGACACATCCCATAATTCCAACGTAGCTAAGAACGACAAAGGCATATGATGAGGCGAGAAAGTTCAGGGGTTCCAACCTGATTAATAAGGATTCTCCCAACAATAGGGGGATTCTGACCCAGATATGAATATTTCCCCCTTGGCTAGTAAGGACCTTGCTACAAATATTGTTGATAGGGACATGGATGGGGTTGTTGATATGGCCCCTGTCGGAACTGAGGTTTTGGACCTTGCTGGACATGGCATCCAGGATAATATCCCTGTTGAACATGAGGTCTAGTTTTTATTCCCTGCTGAAAGTAGGGTCCAGCCTGTGGTCCCTGCTGAACATAAGGTCCAACCTGTGGTCCCTGCTGAACATGAGGTCCAGCCTGAGGTCCTGGATGAGCCTTCTGGTACTAAGGAATTTGTTGATATGAAGCACCAGGTTGAGGCCTAGTTTGGGGTTGTTGGTACTGAACTTGAGGAAATGGTTGGTATTGAGTACTAGACTCATGAGGGAAAGGGCCAAATTGACCTAGAAGGAGATTCAAACTAGCTTGGGTGTAAGAACCAAACTGAGGATTATTCACAACAACACCTGCCAAAGGTTGGGGCTGTTGGACATACTGTTGATATTGTATGTTCAACCTTTGAACGTAAGGAATTTTAGGTTATTTAACATACAAATATGTTGCATTCAACTGCGGAAAAGGCTGTTGAACCTAGGAATATTGAACATGAGAGTGACTCACCCCAGGAATAGATCCAAAACTCGGACGCCCCCCACCCAAAAGGGGAGGTACATAGAGAGGGTTAGATTTCCCCACAGGCACGGATGAAACCATGTATTTCCCACTCAAGGGTGGGACTGCAGTAATCGTAGATGGCTTAAAGGGGGTAGAGGATCTGAATGACATGGTCATTTGACCAATGGTGACTGTCGATTGAACAATAGGTTGAGACATCGCGGCCACATTCGAAACAAATGGGCTAGAAGACAGAGGAATACCCGTTGACCAAATGGGATCCAGAAATAAATGTGTACCATCATAAGCTCTAGAAATAAGGTTTCCCAAAGAGGTATAACTGTGCGGGAGCGTAGAAACAACATAACTAGATAGTATTTTGATTCCACTATCTGAATTGTGAGGTGTGGATCCGAAAAATTCTCCCTCAGAGGGAAAGACCAACGAAGAGGCTTCTGAGATATATGAGCCAGAGGTTTCCTAGAGAGTGCTTTGAGGAGCACTCATGAATGGAACATCATCAACATTAGATTCCATTTCTTCAGGAAACAAATGATAGACGATAGAGTGTGATGCTACTAGAGAAGCCCAAAACGGGATTCTGGACTGATCGAAAGCGCTGTAAGTTTTCTTATGAGAGACTACAATCAGATCAAAGAGCAGATTCATAGGAAAGGCTGAGAACTGTGCAACTTGTTCGAAGCTTTCTGGCTCAGATTCTTCCGATGTTGTCCAAGTAGAATCATCAGGAGGTGCTCGAGATTATATGGGTTGACCAATGATGACAATTGCAAGCTCTTCACCTTTCACTTTAAGGGGTCCAACTAGAAAATGAGGGACCTTAGGAGGAGGTTCTTGGCATCCGTTAGAGGAGGGAGTGGGCGAATTCGACCATTCAGCCATGATGACCTTCGATAAGAAGATCAAAAAGAAAGAGGTGAACAAAATCACAAATTACCAAGCAATAAAAGCTAGAGAACTGCACAGAGGAGATGTTTTAGTGGGCAGTTACTTTTATAATTAAAAAAAAAGGTGTGCTAGGCATAAAGGTTTACCAAGTATCCATGAACTGCAATATACACCTTGGTGATCAAATGAAAGAGAAATGACTAAGACTTAACATATGACAGCCAATCTCCTCGAATGTTGTGTTTGGTGTATCACGTCTACAAGGTGGTCAACTCGGTTACCTATGGGAGGCTTGCAACCTAGTGATGTCTCCCCAAATATACACGACAGTATGTGGGAGTCAAGTTCATGGTAGTGTCTTCTAATGCATAACCATTCGATGAGAGTGCCCCAAATATACTTATCATACATCAATATAGTTCGATACATGGGAGCAATATCACCCCTGGATTTTAACGTAGACCATTAGAGACAACTCCTACGTTTAACGACGTTAGAACATGTTTCTAGCCTAGACCACTAAATATTCTAGTTAATTCCAATGCTCCTTAAGGTAAATTGGGTTCATTTTAAGTTGATCTTGATTAAATTTTCAATTTCAAGGCTCCAAATGAATGTCACTTGAATCCATATGGTTCATAATAAATGCAAGAAATAAGCTTTCAAATTTGATGATTTCTAAACTACTTAGGGAAGAGAGACAAACAAGAATGCACTCAATGCAACAATAATAATGCCCCCAAACTATTTCAGAGCTTTGAAAATGAAATTCTTTTCTAATTGAATTCATTTTCCCAACAAATGAAACTTATTGAAAATGAAAATGTCTTTCCTTTCACTAAGATTCAAGAATATATATATATTTTCTTTTCACTTTGAAATGTAATAAAAATAAAAACAAATGAATGATAAGAAATGAAAAATCCCTTTACTTTTCTTTCAATCGAACCAAACAAAAATCACTTTAAAGAATTCACAAATGAAATGCTTTTCACTCTTGTTAAAACGACAAAGATAACCTAAAAAAAAAATTCACTTCCAATTTATTTTGAATTTAGACAAAACACACTCTTCTAGACTTGCGCTCTAAACAAAATATAATCTTGTACTTGACATTCAACTGATGGGAAATATTCAGGAACACAAAGATGACAAAATCATATACCAACTATCTTTGAAACAAGACAAGAAAAAATGTGACAAGGGGTGTTTGAAATGGAAAAAAATTCCCAACCTTAAAACAACTCAAAGAGACGAAACAGAATCGTTCAGAGAAGATAGGTAAGTCAAACACACATAAAGGAGATCACTGAGATATCACAGACTCCTTCAAGGGCCAGGACACACTTAAAAATCAAGAGGGAAACTAAAAGTTTCCCAAGGCTAAGATGAACACTTATGTGCTGAGCAAAAGGGTGTTGAAAGGCCAATCAGTGCGGTTTTACTATATTGAATAGTGTTGCCAGCGCGACTATGACGACATAACGGGAATTGGTCACTAAAAATAAGGAAAAAATAAAAAGAGTCTCACACATACACTAGACCTGACACAGTGAAGTGAAAAACAATCCTTACACAAGCTGGAAAAGGCCTAAGTACATTTAAATTTCGAAAATTGTAGAAACTAATCCAAGATCAGTTCAAGGAAGGAGGACTTAAAAGGCTAAAGCTCCCTAGTGGAGTTTCTAGTTCTGTTGTCAAGATAAATCCCCTTTGTGGACAGAGGTGATCTCTCTAGCCCTAGAGTGGGTCTAGCAACACAAGATTATTTAACATCAGCTTTCTTAACTAATGCTTACAATTCAAAGAGGAAAGAGACATAAATACCTTTTTACAATCGCTATCCTTGGATCCGTTGATGGTGACCTCAATCAACGATCATTTTAGGCCCACTTCCTGCAACTGATGGCGTGTGAACACCCGTGGATGATCGGGAAACAAAAAAAACGCAATACAATATATAATAAACGTAAACATTATCTATCTAGCAGATCAAGGAGTACCAAGATATTTTCATAATCATGTAGACAAATAAAGAAAGAAAATATCATATGTTATTATTGAAAAATTACAAAAGGAGAGCTTACAACCAGGCCTTGATGTTGGAGGCAATCTTGTAGAGCTATAAAAAGGGTCTCTTTCACCTCTAATTACCTCACATTAATATGTCAATCCGGGAGCGTTTTTGTTATTACAAAGAGTGACTCAATCTGAGGCTATCATTTGTCAGAGTAATGCTAGTAGTACAGTGCTTAAGAAATACAAGAGTAAATGGATGCTTGTCTGTAACTAAATTACTTCAAAGAATAAATCACACACTCAGAAAACTCAACAACTTATCAGTCAAGGGTTCGGCAGTGATAACCCATCCCTTCGGAAACTGATGGAAAGGAAACTAGAGCATAGACCACGAGCCTGGGAGCTAGACAGTGACTGCCAATGCTCACTACAGCTTTAGATCATCTCTCACACCAAACCAACAACTGCAGGCAAATGGAACAGCAAAGCGAATAAAGGATTGAACAGCAATTCTGGAATAGAACAGCAAGTCTAAAATGGAACAACAATTGAATAGCTAAGTCCCACGGGTTGTAACCAAACTTAATTAACTCAAATACTCTCTTTGCAATCAAATAACATTCTTTCACTCTAAAGGCAATTCACACAAATCACACTAAAGGAACAACAACAACAATTAATGAATTATGGAATAGTACTGATACATTAGAAACGCACACAACATGAACGTTTAATATAACAGCTCTGTAACATAACAGTAAGAACATGCAATGAACTCTTGAAAGGATTAATAACTTGATGCGGAGTCAACACACGATTCTATCTGCAAAAACTTCAATGATTCAATATTTAACAGAGCATGTAATATGAACTTATAAAACATACCAAATTTACTGCACAACAATAAGAAACAAAACTTAAATAAAAGTCGAATGGTATTGCATGCAGTGTCCTCACAGTCAGCGCCCAGCTCCAAGATACACCTCAGTTAATTCAGACACTAGAGATAAAACAGACCTGCTTTTTATTAATTTTACCCACAAGATACATTGAAATCAGCTCTTCACACCAACCTAATAATCAAAGTCCATGTTTTTGCTGAAATTGCATAAAAGCATCCTATTCTATCCTTCATAACAAGCAGCTAAATAAGGATGTCTCTTTTAGGCAAATATGACTATGAGATGTGTCCAAGTAATGCAGTAATAAAGCGTCATCCCTCAGACTAAGATTTTGAGGGATTCAACCGTTAACTCTTCATCCCGTTCCTTTCTTTGCTCAGCCGTGTCTTCTCCTTCTTTCCGAGCCGATTTGTTTTGTCTTTTATCTCACATCCTTGTTAGCTTTTCTGGCTCTCGTCTGTAGGACAACAATATCTCGACTTTTCCTTTCCCTTTGGAACGGCAATCCCTTGTTTTCTCCTTTTCCTGTATAGAAAATAACCATTATCGGTGGCTAAGTCTTGTATATCGATTCTCACATGTTTTGTTATGGTTACTTATTAATTCCCAAATTCATGACACAAAAAGGTTCACAAATTCTATTAAAAAGCCATTGAAATAATGATCAAAAGCATACCTTTTTAGTACTCCACACACCCCCCTGCTTACCTTGTTTCATGTCCTCATGAAAACATTGTAGTTGAAATGCAGTGAGAGAATATGCTGGAGAAGGAGCCTCATGCGGAGGCCTACAACCATGTTGAGTGATTAGATAGTCAAAAAACTGACCTGTTTTCCCCTCAGGCATATCATACAGGGCCTGGTATCCGGGTGGAGGGTGCCAAATAATTGGAGTGCGAAATCTATACCCTAACCAGGATGATCCTGCTTTCAGAATGCTCTCGCCATATAGGTTCAAACGGTCGGCAGCTAACTCAAAGTTCTCATACTTAAATGGTTCTCTGAGCTGGATGTTTGGATCAGAGATTCGGTATCGAAATTTGGCTGCATTAATGGCCAAGTCTCTGATGGAAAGAAAATACTCTAAACTCTCTCGAATGAGTGCCTCATGCATGGGTCCTAATGTTTCAATGGCACCAGGAGCCCTTATAAGACTTCTATGAGCTTTCCACAACTGTACTGGGTTCCTAGGCTCAGCCCTAACCCGTAAATCTAGACCATTTTCCTGACTCTGGAAAGTATCATAGGCTTTGAGCCACTTAATCTGATTAACCCCGAATGAAATAAATGCTTGTAATTGGATGTCCCCAATGAAAGGGCCAGGGTTTAACTCAGTCTCCTAATTTAGCACAAGGTCATGCAAATAAAGTTCACACAGTAATCTCTGGACCTTCACTCCATAATGTTTACAGCAGTCTATAAAGTCATTGACAGTGCTGATTTGTATAGGGGTGCCTGCTTTAACAGCTTTTATTTTTAATTGTAAATACCGTTCTAATAAAAACAGAGCATAATTTTTAGCAGGAGCCCTACATGCTAAAACATCATTGTATAAAGAACACAAGGCATTCATCTGCTCGATAACAGTATCTAGTCTACGGGTTACCTGTGCAACTTCTTCTTGTTCCTTTCGCCACCCTTCAAAAGCCTGGCTTTTGGTTTGATTGGCATCCTCTAGTTGTTGCTGTAACTCTTCATATTTTTCTTGGGGAACCGTTTGCTCTCTAAGTTGCTCGGCCTCTTGTTGGGCTTGCTTCATCATCCTATGCAAGGTTTTTGTTTTTGGATCTTTTTTCCATAAGTCAGTAGAGGCCGGGAGTTTTACCTGAACTTTCTTATTATGCTGCTTGGAGTTCAGAACCCTTATTACCCCTGAGGGTGGTGCCACTCCTTGCCCCGAGTTTGTTTGTCGATCCTTATATAATCCTTTTCTCGTTTTAACACGAACATCCGTCCCCGTTCTCTGCTCGCATCATTTAGAACTAATTGGATTCTCGCAGGGTTTTGAACAAGAAAGCCGCTTGTTGTCGTGGGGGTACTTACTCATATTGGCTAGGACTGCAGCCAAGTCATCATCTCCCAGTAGGTCTTGTAATGGGCTATCTTCCTGCTATCCCATTTCTCCCTCCTGTTCAGTTTCTGCTTCTATTTCTGTTCCCGAAGGCTCGGATGCTTCTTCTTCGGGTTGCTCATCTTCAATTATCACTGGTTGGCTGGTGCTTCCCTGGAGCTTTTCCAGTCTTCCTCGTATCCGAGCCAACCGGGCTGATTTTCTGGGCTTATCTATGCTTCCTCTCATCCGAGCTAACCGAGCTGATTTTCTGGGTTCCTCTGGTTGCTCGGGTGGATCGATGGCATGCTTGCGCTTTGCCGATTCCTGATATATCTTTGGTCGTTCCGATGTACTAGCAACATGTTTCTGCTGTACTAATTCTCTGCGTTTTTCCGGACGTTCTGGTGTGCTTATAGAATGTCTACGTTTTGGGGATGGCGCTGTCAATCCCCCCTCAATCATTGCAATCAGCTCTTCCCAGCTGCTCTGCTGCTGGGTGAGACCATAACTAACAACTAGTCGTATTAACCCATGGTGACTAACGACTGAATCTACATGCTGTGCCTTTTTTATACTTTGTGCAGCATCATGCAGTAATGAGTTCAGGAGTGCAGGTAAATTTACAGAGCATTTCTGCTTTAAAACAGCTAAAAGTTTAAGATGTCGTGGTCTTACCACGTCTTTCCTTCCTTCGCGGGTAATGTAGCTCTGCACTGTTCTTGCTAGCTCCGTCCAGGGTTCTCCTAGGGTTGCTGGCAGAACTCCCTTCCCCTTAATTGTCAAACTCTGGCCTTCGTCCTGGAAAATTTCCATGACCTTCTGTAATCGTTCCTTTTTTAATGTCCATACCGGTCCGGTGGCTGGTAGTCCTGAAACTTCTGCAATTATGTCATCGGTGACCGCTATCCACTTCCCCCTTACTGTGGAGTGATCATCCTGTAGGTTCTGCAAAAATTCCATCGCTACTGTTTCATTGGACTCCTGTAGGCGATTGAAATAATTCAACCATCCTGCTCTTTCCAGGATCTCCCGGGCAGGCAGCGGAGATCGTCAACTATTGAGGCTCGCTTCGAATTGCCCTTCCTCCCATAGTTTCACTGTAGATTATAAATGGAACGGCAACTACGTTTTCTGTTTGAAACACAGAGAGGGTGATAATCGCAAGGTTTCAAAAACACAGAGTATGCAACAGTGCAACAGAAAGCAACTTGTGACAAAAATAGAAATGCCATGCCGTTAAACCATGCCAAACCATCGTACACTAGCTTTCCCGAATAGTGAGCTGACACGTAATTCAGGGAATGATGAGGTTAACCTCCCCCCCCGCAATGTGATAGGTTGTCCCAGCCGGCAAATAAAGGAGCGGCACCCGGTCTGCAATCAAGTCAGAAAGGAACAGCATATGGAATTATGCCATGTTGAAAAGGACAACGAATTACCGAAATCGAGGCGGAGAATTGATCGCGTATTATATAAGAGGCTGCTGTGTTATGATGTGAGGCTGATGGATAGGGCATGTATCGTACTTGCCAATCTCAAGTGGTCATGGTCACTTCTGTTGCCATGATTGGTAATGATAAATGTTCATGCGATATATAAATCGGGAAATGACATATGATTAGTTCCTAGGATATAAGAAACAAAAGAGTATTAGTATCTTACCCATTGGTGTAAGCAAGGTGACTTCAATACCATTAACAGTACTCTGCTACCAACAGGTGTCCATAACCTTGGCAGAGTTGTTTTTTTCACCCTCGGAACCATGATCCTTTGTGTATACTTAGGAATGTTGTTATGTCAAAATGTAGACCATTATGCTGGCTTGGTGACCAGTTAACCATAATGCCATTCACGAGGAAGGAGCAAAACGTGGACAGGCCGGCTCGTGATGAGACCTCCTGTTCCAAGGTCCGTTTAGTTGATATACCTTTTGGACCATATCCCTGGTGTGGTGGCCATAATGGGAATGCCACTTCACTTCCATCCTCATGATCATGGT
This sequence comes from Pinus albicaulis, assembly GCA_034641835.2. Taxonomy (NCBI): domain Eukaryota; kingdom Viridiplantae; phylum Streptophyta; class Pinopsida; order Pinales; family Pinaceae; genus Pinus; species Pinus albicaulis. The sequence goes on from CM076584.1 coordinate 780,567,474, forward strand.
AGGCTGGCTCTCGATGAGACCCCCTATCCTGCATTTGACACTTCACATATCATGTTCACATATTTTTCTTTTTTATAGAATACTTTTCCTTATTTATACACAAAGGGTGGTTCAACACTCCTTAAGAGTAGGAATGGTGGAAGAAGTCTTATTATCTCAATAGGAAGATATAAGCTCTTTGCTCTTATTCCCAAGTACTAATAAAAAAAAAGGTTAAGGGAATCAGCATGATAAAGATAACCAATCAGGCAAAATTAGTAAAACCATGTCAACAAAAGGTAAGAAATAAGTATGTCCTTCCATTTGTCCTCTTACTAATGTAGAGCCTTATAGATATAGCGATTTATGGTTTGCAGATTTCGGTATGTTGTGATTTTATATTTCATTGCACAAATACATAGCTGTATCTTAAAGACTAGAAAGAAGACGGGCAAGAAGCATCCTCAATTTAAATCAGCAAAAGAATAAGCTGTTTCACAAGGAGAGCAGAAGTATGCGAGTGGTGTTCCTTTGGAAAAGAAACAACGACGGATGATAAAAAAACAGCAAAAATGCAAATGCCGTTCCTTTGGGAAAAAGGAACAGCAAAAAATAAAAATACTATAAAAATACTCAAAATTTCATTCCTTTGAAAAAAAGAACAACAGCAATAAAAGAACGTTGTTTCTTTGAAGAAAAAGAACAGTGGTAACCAAAAGGAACAGCGGAAAATGTAACAATGTCGTTCCTTTGAAAAAGGAACAGCAGAGATCCCGAATGTTGTTCCTTTAGAAAAGGAACAGCAAAACAAGCAAAACCAACATCATAAAAAAACACACATATGCTATTTTTAGAAGAGCAAAAATCGAGCTTTGTAAAAGAAAAGGAACAACAAAAATGACAGAAAATATTTAATTCAAACTTATGTACAAGAACCACTCAAAAAAACAAGAACTTATGTACAAATTGCAAAAAGAAATGAACCCTTAATGAATTACAGGTGAGGAAGATTTCTCTTCCTCTCCTAAGATCTCCATATCAGTGTCTCGGCGTAGCTGCTGGCAGAAGGATTCCCGAGTGAGTGGTTTGCGATAGAGACGAACTCAGTGGCCATTTACTTTGAATGCATATCCAGAACCGTCAATGGTAATTAGAGTAAGGGTTCCGTTGTCATGCACCTTCTGGATTTCGTATGGTCCCAACCATCGAGTCTGAAGTTTCCCAGGGAAGTCCTGAAACCGAGAGTCGTATAACAGAGCCCAGTCTCCCTCATGGAAGACTTTGTTTTTGATGAGCGCATCATGCCATTTAGCTCGCTGCTGTTGAATCAATGCTGTATTTTGTAGTGCAGAGAGCCTAATTTCGTCTAATTCATTGATCTGCTGTAGTCGATTGAGTTGTGCCTCGCTTAGATCTAGGCCAACTTCCTGTGTTGTCCGTAATGTTTGGATTTCGAATTCTATGGGAAAAATGGGTTGTTTTCCAAACACTAATTGATAAGGTGAATAACCGGTGGTGCTCCTCCATGTGGTTCTATAGGCCCAGAGTGCTTCAGGTAGTCGGGTAGCCCAATCACGCCTATGTGACGCAATGGTTTTCGTTAGAATTGATTCTATTATCTTATTGCTACTTTCTACCTGCCCATTCGCCTGTGGGTGATATGGAGTAGTGATCTTATGCTGGACATGATAATTGTTAAGTGTTGCAGCTAATTTATGCCCAACAAATTGTGGTCCTCCATATGTAATTATTTCCCTAGGAAGGCCATAACGAACAAATAGATGGAACAGGAACTGTATGACAGAGTCCTCTGTGGCTCTTGGCAATGCTTCTGCCTCAACCCATTTGGTGACATATTCTGTTGCCACCAAAATATATGTTTTCTGATTTGATGAAGGGTTGATGGGTCCAACGAAATCCAGAGCCCACCGCTCGAATGGTTCGATGACTAGCTGTGGTTTCAGAGGCATCTCATCAGCTTGACCAGGTCGTCCTGCTCGCTGGCAACTGTCACAGGCTTGGACAAACTTCTTTGCATCTTTGAAGATCGTAGGCCAGTAATATCCTGTCTGCAATACTTTATGTCCAGTTCTACGCTCAGCGAAGTGCCCCCCACACGGTCCATCGTGACAGGCTTTTAGGATGTCGAAGATTTCATCCTCTCTAACACATCACCTGGTATGCATGTCTGCTCCTGTGTGAAACAAATAGCCTCCAATCCACGAAAATCGAGAACTTTTCTGAATAATCTGCTTGCGCTCATTAGGAGTTAAATGTTTTGGTAATTTACCTACTGCGAGGTAGTTGGCAACATCAGCATACCAGGGTGTTTGAACGGCAATAGCAAACAGGTGCTCATCCGGAAATTGATCTTCAACTGCTGCTGCATCTCTTGATTTTGGTATTCTCGAAAGAAAATCGGCTACAGGGTTTTCTTTGCCAGGGCGGTCCTTGATTGTGATGTCGAATTCCTGCGATAAGATTAACCATCGAGTTACTCTGGCATTTGTGACAGGCTTATTTGCTAAATATTTTATAGCAGAATGGTCTGTATGCAAGATAACAGGATAGCCTGTAATATAATGTCTAAATTTATTGACAGCATGTATTACAGCTAGGAATTCTTTTTCAGTAACAGTGTAATTCAATTCAGCAGGGGATAAATTTTTGCTGATGTAATAGATAGCATATGGTTTTTTATCCTCTTCCTGCCCAAGAACTGCGCCAATGGCTGTATCTGAGGCATTAGATGATATCTGGAATGGTAGGTCCCAGTTTGGTCCTCGAAGGACTGGGGCTGTGGATACAAGCTTCTTTAGATCCTCGAAAGCACGGTCACATTTGTCTGTCCAAAGAAAATCAACGTTACCAGTTAGTGCATATAAAGGAGCAGCAATGTGCGAATAATGCTCTATAAATCGTCTATAATAACCAGAAAATCCAAGAAAGCTGCGTACCTCTGTTTGAGTAGTAGGAGTGGGAATGAGAAAAAGTATTTGGATTTTAGCCGGGTCTACCTGAATGCCGGCTGCTGAAACATAATGTCCTAGGATAAGTCCTTCAGTCATCATCAAGAAACATTTTTCGTGGCTTAAGCAAAGCCTGGTAACAATGCGGCGTTGTAGGACTTTTTCTAGGGTGTCTAGAGCTGGATCAAAATCATCTCCATATGGTGTAAAGTCATCCATGTAAACTTCAAGTCCATCATTTATTAAATCTGAAAAAATGCTAAGGATAGCCCTCTGAAATGTGGCAGGAGCATTACATAGGCCAAAAGGTAGAACTCGATAGGCAAATGTTCCCCAGGGACAAGTAAAAGTAGTTTTATCCTGGTCTTTAGGGGAAATCTGAATCTGATTGTATCCACTAAAGCCATCCAGGAAAGAAAAGAACTTCTTCCCTGCTAAAGTATCCAATACTTGATCTATGAAAGGGAGAGGAAAATGATCTTTTTGTGTTGCCTTGTTTAGTTCCCTATAATCCACACAAATTCTCCATTTTCCGTTCTTTTTTGGTACCACCACAAGCGGAGAGACCCATTTACTATCAGAGATAGGGTAGATAAAATTAACATCTAAAAGTTTTTGAAGTTCAGCTTTTACCACATCCTTTAGATGAGGATTAAGTCTCCTTTGCGGCTGACGAACAGGTCTGGCGTCTTTTTCTGTATAAATGTGGTGTGTACATAATTGGGGATCGATTCCTTTCATATCAGGGTAGTCCCATGCAAATGCTTCTTGATACTTTGTTAATAGATGGATGAGCTTAGTTTCCTGTTCAGGTGTGAGATTAGCATTGATGTTTAAAGTTTTCCCTGGTGCAATTTCCACAGTTTTACTATTTGCAACAGAAGTAACGGGTATCGTTTGGTCATGCGTGTCTTTCGGAGGATCTTCCTCCAAGTCATTATCAAATGCTGCTTCTATCATGTGACACTGTGTGTGAGGTTCAGTTTGAGTAATGAAATTATTAATGGCATCGTCTTCTGTTTGGTCTTTAAAATCGAGTGCCTCTTGTATAGTTAATGGAGATCTGATGTTATCAGTAAGGTATGATACAGGGTGTTTATTAGTTTTGATTATTGTGACACTTGGCTGCGCTGGAGGATATAGAACTAAATTCTTGCTATTCGGTCCTCTGGTTATGGTCATATTTCCCTGCCGGCAACCAATGTAGGCATCGGCAGTGGCAAGCCAAGGTCTACCTAAAATTAGTGGATGTCCATCAAGTCGGGTTTTTGGATTTATTATCAGGAAATCGGTTGGATACTCCCAGGATTCTACAGAGACCATGACATCATGTAGAGTACCCTCTGGTCTAACCACAGATCGGTCAGCCAATTCCAACAGAGTGGAAGTGGGTTCTACAGATGTAATGCCGAGCTTTTGGCAAGTTGTAGTTGTTAAAATATTAATTGCAGCCCCTAGATCAACTAAGGCATTAGACAGGGTCTGACCATAAATTTGAACAGTTATAATTGGATTCCCGGGGTCTTCATATTTAAGGGGTGTTTCTCTTCCAGACAATAGATCAGATAAGGTACCGACTACTTGGACTCTTGGATTATTTGTTATATTCCTCCTTGGTTTCTTTATGCACAATTCTTTGATAGTTTTTACGTATATGGGAATGTCTTGAATGGCTTGGAGGAATGGAATTTTTATGTACAGATTTTGTAATTCTCCCAGAATGTCAAAGTCAGGATATTGTATGGGCGAGGTATGGCTAATCGTTCTGGGAATGGAGGAGAGGATGTGGTTGCTTGATTATGGGTTTGTTGCTTATTTACATCCTCTTGTTGTGACTGATGTTCTCTGGGTAACTGATCTTCAATATGAACTGTTTTATCTCCCTCAGTTTCAATTATACGTCCAGATCTTAACTGAAGGTCATTGCACTCCCTCAAGTCGGGTCCTGTTTCTGGTGATTCTATGATTTGGATAGATTGGACCTGTCTGTTATTTGGATTGGGATCGGGTTGGGCTGGGAGTTGCGGTCTCAGGTTAGACTGGGGATTTTGTTGTAAGGCTGGCAGAGTAGGTTGAGGGAGCGGAATAGTTCCAGCTGGGTGGTACATCGGTCTTTGCCATCTTGTCTGCCAGGGTGAACTTTGTGAAGTAGAGGGAGTCCATTGTGAAGGGTATGGGCCATTTTGCCAATATGGTGGAGTATAAGGGAAATTCGGCCAACCAGTTTGGCTTGTTTGATTCAGCCATGGATTTGAAGAAGGAAACGATTGTGGTGACCAGTTTGTAAATGGGGGTTGAGATTGATTTTTCCACATACCATATTGTTGAGCATTATACTGTGGGTTTTGAAAGAAAGAGGTTGGGTCCGGAAACATACCAGGTTGTCTCGGCTGCCACTGGCGGCGCTGGTTGATCGAATTCACCGATTCTGGTTCTTCTTCCGCTTCCTTATATACCGCTTTCAATCCAGGAAGTGAGGGGCAGCTCTCCGTAAGGTGATCTTTTGTACAGATGGCGCATGTTTGGACTTTATCCAATGGACACTCCTTGTGGCTATGTTTTTTTCTGCATCGGGGGCAGAAGATTGCCAAATTCTGTTCTGCCTCTAGCTGCTTCTGTTTAGCTTGCACAATATCAAGTTGTGTAGTCAGTGTCCCCATAATATCCGTTTTAAAATTTTCTAATAAATTTCCAATTTCTGCACGTGTTACTCCTTCTGCTGATACTTTGTTATCTCTTGCAAACCGATCATATTCTGTCGGTTTTATTCTTGTGCTGCCTCTCGAACTCCTGATACATAAGTCAAGGATGTCAGTAAAATTCTCTTGATAAATATCCCCTTTTCCCATAATGTTTAATGTTTCAATCCATTGTTCCTTCATGCCCCTCATTAATGCAGTTTTTAACACATTATCGGGTAAAGGTAGCGATGCCATAAGGAGATCTTTATTGTTAAAACGTTCCCATTTGCTTACTCACCAAAATGTAGAGCTATAAAAAGGGTCTCTTTCACCTCTAATTACCTCACATTAATATGTCAATCCGGGAGCGTTTTGTTATTACAAAGAGTGACTCAATCCGAGGCTATCATTTGTCAGAGTAATGCTAGTAGTACAGTGCTTAATAAATACAAGAGTAAACGGATGCTTGTATATAACTAAATTACTTCAAAGAATAAATCACACACTCAGAAAACTCAACAGTTTATCAGTCAAGGGTTCGGCAGTGATAACCCATCCCTTCGGAAACTGATGGAAAGGAAACTAGAGCATAGACCACGAGCCTGGGAGCTAGACAGTGACTGCAAATGCTCACTACAGCCTTAGATCATCTCTCACACCAAACAAACAACTGCAAGTAAATGGAACAGCAAAGCGAATAAAGGATTGAACAGCAATTCTGGAATAGAACAACAAGTCTAAAATGGAACAACAATTGAATAACTAAGTCCCGCGGGTTGTAACCAAACTTAATCTATTAACTCAAATACTCTCTTTGCAATCAAATAACATTCTTTCACTCTAAAGGCAATTCACACAAATCACACTAAAGGAACAGCAATAACGATTAATGAATTATGAAACAGTACTGATAAATTAGAAACGCACACAACGCGAACGTTTAGTATAACAGCTCTGTAACATAACAGTAAGAACATGCAATGAACTCTTGAAAGGATTAATAACTTGATACGGAGTCAACACACGATTCTATCTACAAAAACCTCAATGATTCAATCTTTAACAGAGCATGTAATATGAACTTATAAAGCATATCAAATTACCAAATAACAATAATAAACAAACCACACAGAAATAAAGTCGTAATGGTACAGAAGAAAGTGTCCTTCGGGGCCGGGCCCTTAGCCTCCAAGGATACACCGCTTGAAGTTAATCCAGACGCGGAGATGAAATAATCACCAAGCTTTTATTAATGCATCGGTCAAAAATACATTGAACCAGTTCTCAATGAAACTTAATAATCAAAGCTGATGTTTTACAAAAAATTACATAAAAGCGTATCCTATCTCTATATCCTTCTATCTCAAGCTAACAGTGCTGTCTCTTTATATAAAGACGACGGCGGAGATGTCCAAGTAACAAGGTAAATAAAGCAGCGATCCCTCAGGATCGAAGATCCTGAGGGATTTGCCAAACAGTTAACTCTTCATCCTGTCTTTTCTTTTGCGCTGAGCTGGTGTCTTCTCCTTCTTTTCCGAGCCGATTTGCTTTGATCTGTTTATCCTTGTTTGCATTCGGTTCTCGTCCAGAGGGACAGCAGTTATCTCGACTTTGTCCTTTCCTTTGGAACGGCAATCCCTCGTTTTCTCCTTTTCCTGTATAGAAAATAACCATTATCGGTGGCTAAGTCTTGCATATTAATTCTCACATGTTTTGTTATAGTTCCTTATTACTTTTCAAATTCATGACACGAAAAGGTTCACAAATTCTATTAAAAAGCCACTGAAATAATCATCAACAACATACCTTTTTAGGACTCCACACACCTAAGGTGAAAATATGAGTCCTTCACCCAGATCAAAAGCATTCCTTCTCCCGTGAAATTAGGCTTAATCATGATGCTAGCATGCAAAGGGATGAGAGTTCAGACAAGTTTGACAATAATCAACCAAGCTCTAAACTTGGGGGAATGAGGGATGTGAATCTATAGCAAGGAGAAGGAGGTTTGGATCCCATGAAAGGGGGAGGAAGGTCCAATTTCTAAGTGATGATCCCCCATGGATGAGATCAAGGCTCTGAAATGAGAGAGCTCAACCTTATCATATTTGTTCAACAACCAACTCGTCGCCCTTGAGCTTCTAGAGGTCGAAGCTTATCCTCCATTTGAGGAAGAACTGTTAGAAAGGGGATCAATGCAGTTTTACAAGAAATTAGGGCACTAATAGTGTAGGGCTAGAACTGGGAAAAGGACCTCAACACGACCATGGAACCAGGAAGGGCGCTGACCCAGGAAACTAGGAATTTGACCAAGTTTCTTCAGTAATATTTCAAGGGGATATGTTAGAATATTTCTTGATGATGGAAACATTGCACAGGATTCATCATGGGGCATTTCAGGATCAAGGATGGGAAAATGAGCATGGTGGAAAATTAATGTGTAAAAAACTCTAAGTCATACTCCTGCAGACTAGTCATCCAGTTCTCCCTTCCCTCACCTAGCTCTTGTCGGAAAAACAATGATTTTACTGTTGGGTGGGGAATAAAAGTGATGAAATGGTTCTTTAAGAGACAGGGTCGAAAGTGCTTCACTGCCTTATAGAGTACACAATCGTGTTTTTAAATGATGAGGTAGTTGAGTTCATGTCCCTGTAGTGTGACACTAATGAAATATATCAGTTTCTCATTCTTTTGATTATCCTTTTGTGTAAGCATAGTGGCAAGAGAAGTATCATAGGGAAAAGTGTAGAGAAGAAAATATTTCTTGAAATCTAGGTTGTATAAGTTTGGTGCTTCTATGATAGCTTGCTTGATACAGGAAAACACATCCTTTTCCTTTTTTCCCACCTGTATAATGCATCCTTCTTCACCATCTCTTGCATAGTTTTTACAATATGAGCGTAATTGAAGATGAACTTGTGGAGAAAATTAATCTTCCCGGGGAAGGACTGCATAAATTTCTTATTCACTAGGAAGAGAATATGTGTGATATCTCTGAAACTCTTAGGGTCTACCTTAATCCCACTTTTTGCAATAATGTGTCCCAAGAGATTATCCTTGGACACTGAAAAAAAACTTTTCTTGGGATTAAGGGATATCCCATACTTTTGATACCACTCGAATATTTTCTTCAAATGGCATAAGTGGTTGGATCTCTTCTTAAAGAACATTGTGGCATCATTGAGATATACTAGTATGATCTGCCTTATTAGTCCATGAAATGTGATGTCCATTGCATGTTGAAATGTCAAACTTGAATTGAATAACCCAAATGGATTTCTTCGGAATGCGAACATGCCCCACTTAGTGAGGAATGCATTTTTTAGTCTGCTAGGCTCTGAGAGCAGAACCTGGTTGTAACCTGAATAACCATCAAGCAAGGAAAACATCTCTAACCTCGATATTGTTTGAAATATCTATTCCATATACGGGACTTGGTAGTTATATTTTTCTGAAGTGTGGTTCAAGTTTCACAAATCAACACACAAGAATATTTCCCTGGACTTCTTCCTTACTGGGACTAGATTCAACACCTAGGTTGAATGTCGCACTTTATAGATGATCCAAGCATCCAAAAACTTCCTCAACTCCTTTTGAATTAGGGGTTCAAGAATCGAATGAACTTTTCACAACTTCTACGAGAAAGGCTTGGCCCCTTCGTTGATTGGGATAACATGTTGGATTATTCGCGTGTCATAATTTTTTAGCTCATCATACACCCATGCAAAACAATCTCGGTAGTGCTTGAATAAGAGGATGAAAGTTAGATGCTCTTGTGGTATGCATAAAGTACCAATATTGACATAATTCAGATCCTTTTATGTTCCAAGACTTATTTTTTTGTACGAAAACATTGAATTATGTGTTTTTGCATTTATTAGCCCTCTAAAGCGATTCTTAAAATCATACATATTTTCCAATGATACCACGCCCTTTGGTATGGGGTTTTATTTATTTGTGTGGACTGTATCTTGCAATGATTTTTCGTGCATGTATACATCGATAGTTGCATCCTTGAATACATCATTTTTTGCCATAAAGTGCAGTATCTGTTGGTCATCATTGAAAATTCATAAATTAGTGATATTGTCGGGGAAGGATGGATAGAAAATAATTTCAACATAAAACCGTCCCTAAGCAGTGATAACCTAGTAGAAACATTTACTAATGCATCCACAGTTGCGTTATTAATTCTAGGAACATATATAATATTGAAAACTTGGAAATGAGAAATCAAACACCATACCTCTTTTTGATAACCTTTTAGATGGGGCGACACAAAGTGAATAGTATTTCGTACTTGTCAAATGATGATTTCAGAGTCACATACTACTTTGAGGCTTCCAACATTGAGGTTGATGGCCTTTTGAAAGCCTAAGATGAGTGCTTCATATTCTATAGTGTTGTTTGTTCACTCAAATTCCAAGTGGCTTGAGATCAGGTGTTTCCTCTATCGCGGGTATACTAAAACATAACCAGCTCCAGAGCCCTCATGCATCTTTGAATTGTCAAAATACAAAATCCAAACATCATATGTACAAGAACTATGTGCTACATTAGTACTAGTACTACTACCACTATCTACTATAAAAATGTCATTTTCGTCAGTTGGACTAGGAAGGAGTTCCAACTGTGTGTCTGGTGGGACTGGGAAAGGTTGAGCAAAATAGCACCCCAAATAAATTCCTAAAAAAAAATTTCCAAATATAATATCTGTGAAAGCATCTAATTCATTCTTAACCTCGAAGGGTGTAACACAATGTTTCATGTAAGTTTATGATTTCAACTAAATTTGGTTATTTTTTCCCTTATACAGAAGCCATAAATGTGACCAGTCCATAGAAACATACCCTTGTATTTTGTTGGACCAGTCTCTACTCAACAAAAAACCATATGATGTTGGGTGTGGAGCTTGATTATCTTCCTTATTATATGTATCGCTGCATTGGACCCCTGTTCTTAATGGGGAGGCAAAGCTGATCATCGTTTGATCGTTGTCAGGGGGGTCCGGGGTGGGGGGGGGCTCAGCGGTAGTTGTAAAATTTCCTTGTAAAATTTTCTAATTTCGTAGTCAATATAGGTTGTTCATTAGGTGGATGATCTGACAGTAGAAGTTATGTTTAATTTAGGTTTTTTTTTCCATAGAAGGAAACCCCCTCTGTTGTATGAGGGTATTGTATTGCGACCATGTATCGCGTGTATATTCTAAGTGAGAAATAGAAAGGGGGAATGTGTGAGGAAATCAAATAAGAGGATATTACAACAGATCTGATGTACATTGTGTCTCTTCATTTTACTGGATAATATAAAGGAAGGACTGGTTGTTTCCGTGGACGTAGCCCAAGTTGGTGAACCACATATATATGTGTCTCTCTTGTTTTATATGTTTTCTGTGTTTGTGTTTCTGCATATTTTATGTGTTCTATTTCTCTGTAATATATAATTTTCTAACATATGCTTTCGGGTTGTCCACAATTAATATATTTATACATTGATGAACTCGTTGGTTGTATGATAAGCAAATAAGGAAATTTTTTAGGTCACCTATAGCATGGAAAATATTTTTTTCCAGTTGAACGATATGTGCATATGTTTTATCTCATTTTCCGTTAATTATATTTGCTACAGATAAGGGAATTACATCTAAATATGCATCAGAATCAACTAAGAAATTGTGTACATTATAATTAAAAATTTCAAACATTAACAAAAATGGAGGGCAGAGTGTATTTGCATCCAATGTTAAAGCATTAATCATAGATTCTAGGGAACCAAAATTCTTACTAGATCCATTTTGTGAAGAAGCGTTATTACCTGAGGTGGGTTGTTTAAGGGTGTGGACGAGCAGTTCTCGTTGTCTTGTAATCCTTGTAAGTTTGAAGAGTGAAATGTTAGCGTGAATCATCTTCATGTCTTAGACTATATTATAACCAAGCACATGAGACATTGTTGACGTGTCTAATGGAGTAACCTTATCTGATTCTTCCGAAATGATGGACTTAATTTTTTTTTTTTTTTGTGGAAGTACACTTCACTACAGCAGTGCCTCTAGACTTCATTTGAGTGTTTAGCACTGAGTTGATCGACGGTGTGATATTCCTTAACAAATGATCTTTCAGTTTCTACCTTGTCAACTCTAGATTGGAAAATGGACCTTGTCTTCTCAAATTATATCGACCACATTTCTTTTGAGCCTGGTCCTCACTCAGTGTTGTTTTTAGGCAATCTTCTTTTCATATACATATATGCAAATAAGTGTATTCATTGCATGCTCAACACTCATAGTTTCTTCAGCTGCAACAATTTCTTCCTTTTTTTCTGCAAGCTCATTCTGCTCATCAGAAAGTATTGTATTAATAATATGTGCAACAAGAGAATTCATGTTGTGGTTCCATTGCGGGCATGTTTTTTATGAATGATACTCTTGCTGAAATTTTTTTATTTTTGTAGCATTAGATGGTGCTCAAGTCACAAATTTGGTGTTGAGTCTTAGACACTAGTATTCGAAAGAACCCAGAAAGCGTTTGTGGAAATTCCACACGAATTTTGTTTTATTTGAAAAATTAATTATTTTAATGGGGACCATAAGTCTAAACTTAGGGAAATTAAATAATTAAAGGGTGTTAAATAAAATAGAGTGTGAATCTTCTATAGGACATGGATCAAGTCATGTAATGATCTTATTCATTGATTAGACATCAAATCTGGGTTGTTGATATGTCAACGAGAAGACTATAAATGAATTCTTGAGGGTCATTTGGAAAACAAACCGAGACATTGAATTGATCTAAGATTGAAATTTATGAGGCATGGTTTGTTGAGAATTTTGAACTAGATATCTAAGCAATGAGGGGCAGAGATAACATCTAGAGGGGAAGAGAATTTCTCAGTCCAATGGAGAATCATTAAGAGAGAGACAAAGGTGATCTAGCCTAGGCACCGTTGAAGGAAGGGACTGACGCAGTGACTGTGTAAGCTCATTCAGAAGCAGCACAGAGGCAGAGGCAGAGGTTTCAAATTTTTTGTGGTGGATCCATTTTGGAGGCCGAGATTTGGAAAGTGGTACCGGGAAGCTTTTCCTCAACATCCATAAAGGAAAAACGACTTGGAGGAGGGCTAACATTGAGCTTGGAGGTGGGTGACGCAGTGGCTGGAAGTTTCAACACTAGATTTGCGCAAATGCTACATAGAGCCTGTCTAGGGTAGTTTTTCCTTGATTTGGATCAGTCAAAGACTCAATGATTGAGTGATGTATTTCTCACATATTATTATGCCAGTATTTCTCTCTATAACTAAATAACCCTTAAGGGTATTCATAGATGTATTAAGACATTTCAACTGCATAATAATAAAACCCTAAGATCTGTTGCACTGATTTTCCTGCATTGGGATTTTGCGGGGACTTAGTCCAAAATAAAGGTGTCATATGTGTGAATGATTTCCTTCTCTAGTTTCCTTGTTTCTAAATCAATTTTAGTGTAGGCTAATTCAGTAGTTTATCAATAATTCAGATATAAATTAATTATGTAATGTAATTTACTTAATATGATAAGTACACTTATTTGTGCAGTAGGATTCATTATATCTGTTTGGATCTAGGAATTTTCACATGGTATCAGAGCATTGATGTGAAACAAGAAGGATGGATCTGATTTCTAAAGTGAAGGTCATTTTTGTTGAAGTGAAACAGAACGAATCCATTGAATGATTGTGCAGTTTTGGCCAAGAGGGCTGAGATTTTTGTGATAGTATCTATCTGAGTGAGTCAATAGAGAGAAAGAACTTTCATTTTCTAGATCTTGCCGAGGAAGAGGGAGCAGCATAGAGCTTCCACACAGAAGACAGAAGAACATAATTTTTGGAAGGTTTTGTTGGGCAGAAAATCACCATAATGAATTAGTAGCATATATTTAGGGAGTTTCTTCCTCAGTGATTTCTTAGTCAAGTAAATAAGCATTTCTCATTTGCTGAGTAGTAGAGGAGATGCATAACATATAAATCCACCAGGGATTATGTAAGCCTGCCATAGACTACATAGTAGGGAGGAAGGGGGAACATATTCGACATTTTTTCGGTTGAGATGACATCTCACAAACTTCGTGATTAATATCGTTTGGAAGGCTCCTCCAACTATATGATATGGAAGGAACGAGCCATTTTTCTTCTAGATGAATATGATTTGAAGGAATTTGTGGAAAACATGGTAGTTGTACCTACAGATCTGGATCGAAAAAAAAATTACAAGGTTGATTTGGCGAAGGTGAAGAGGTTTCTCCTTGATGGTGCCAAGGGCCACATCACCTCACATTTGTCTAGAAAGAATACTGCCAATGATAGGTGGGTATCTTTGCCAGATATATGTCAGCAGCGGAAGTTGTACTTGGATAAGAAGCTCTGTATGATCCAGATGCAAAAATGGGATCGTGTGGCTTCATACCTTATGCGGTTTCAGGAGGTTCGTGATCAACTATCTACAGTAGGTGGTACACCTACAACTGCAACCATGGTATGGATGGCCCTTAACGGTGTCACAAAGGAGTGGAAAGTGTTTGTCCAGAGCATACTGGGTTGAGCAACGTTACCTAGATAGGAGCAGTCGTGGTTAGATTTTTAGGAGGAAGAGTTGTGGAGATACCTCATCAAGTGAAAACTTGATGGAAGCAGCAGAAGTGGATCGAAATCCATGGAGGAAGAGGAGAACACAGCTCTTGCATCAAAGGGACAACAGGTGCAATGGAAACTGAAGCGTGATGATTCAAAGTTCAAGTGATTCAGATGCGGTGATATGGGCCACTATTCATATCAGTGTCCTCTGAATAAGAAGGAAAAAGATGAGAAAAATGACCCAAATGTTGTAGTCATGAGAATCAAGAATGATGAGGTGGCCATGAGTGACCATCCTTCACCTAGTGAGAATTGGGGTATTATTGAGTTGTAGTTCATCTCAAACTTCAGTTGGGTGGGATGCTTGAGGAGCCCACCTCATAGATCGTACCTTGCTATTGGAGCCCATGATCAGCAGTAGCGGGATTGAGGAGTATTCAAATGGAGTCAAGAAGTAGTGGAGATGACAGTGCAATAGATAGCAGCGTTCATTTCTGGAGTAGCGTGGAGCAAAGGCATCAGCAGCGCAGTGCACAGGGGTGTAGCGCAGTGCAGAGTAGCAAAAACGTAGAGAATTAGAGGGACAATGTAGTAGCTATCAATAGTCAGATTCTTTAGCATCGAGGTGCATCCGCTAAACATTTTTTTAGTTTTAGGTGAGTTCAGTTGTTTCTCTCAACAACTGAGTTTCAGTACATATGCAGTGTTAGTAGTGGCAGTGTTAACAGCATAGAAGATGCAACACTTGAGAGGGAGTTGTAGTATAGATGAAACAATGGGAGTGTCATGGGCAGCAATACAGTGGAAACAATAGCGCAGTGTTGGTGGAAAACATCAACTGGCACAGAGGATGCTTCAGGGTGAGAGAAGTATGCAATAGGCATTATTGCTAGAGCACTTTCCTTGCTAAGAGGGAGTTTTGATTTTTCTAACATCAGAAAGTGTTCTAAATTTAAAATTTGGTGTAGAGGCTTAAACAGTAGTATTAGAAAGAACCTACAAAGCATTTGTGGAAATTACACTCGGATTTTGTTTTATTTGAAAATTTAATTATTTTAAGGGGGGGCCCTAAGTCTAAATTTAGGGAAATTAAATAATTAAAGGGTATTAAATAAAATAGAGTGTGAATCTTCTAGAGGACATGGATCAAGTCATGTTATGATCTTAGTCGTTGACTAGAAATATATTCTGGATCATTGATATGTCAATAATAAGACTATAAAGGAAGGCTTGAGGGTCATTTGGAAAACACGTCGAGACATTGAATTGATCTAATATCGAAATTTTTGGGGAATGGTTTTTTGAGAATTTCGAACTAGAGATCTGAGTAGTGAGGGGCAGAGATAGCATCCAGAGGGGAAGATATTTTATCAGTCTGGTGGAGCATCAGTCAGAGAGAGGCAGAGGTGATATAGCCTAGTTAGAATTGAGGGAAGGATCTAACGCATTGACTTTGGAAGTTCACGAAGAAGCATCGCAGAGGTAGAGGCAGAGGTTTCAGAATGGATCAGTTTTAGAGGCCAAGATCTAGAAAGTGGCATCAGGAGGTTGTTCCTCAGCATCCAAAGAGGAAAAAATAATTGGATGAGGGATAATGATGATCTTGGAAGTGGGTGATGCAGTGGCTGGAAGTGCCAGCGTTGGATCTACGCTGAGGCTTCGTAGAGCCTGTCTAGGGCAATTTTTCCTTCATCCAGATCAATCAGAGACTTAGTGATTGAGTGAGGTATTTCTCACATATTATTCTTCTAGTACTTCTCTCTATAACTGAATAAACCTTGAGGATATTCAGAGATTTATTCATACATTGCTACTGCATAATAATAAAACCCTTAGATCTATTGCATCGGTTTTCTTGCATTGGGATTTTTTGGGGACTTAGTCGAAAATAAAGGTGTCATATGTGTGAATGATTTCCTTATCTATTTTCCTCATTTCTGAATCAATTTTAGAGTAGGATACTTCAGTAGTTTCTTCAATAATTCAGATCTGAATTAATTATGTAATGTAATTTACTTAATAGGATAAGTACACTAAGTTGTTGCAGTAGGATTCATTAGATTTGTTTGGATCTAGAAATTTTCACAAAATGAACAGTATTGGTCCATGCCCATACTCTCAACATTCATCACAACATTAGAGCTCTACACAGACATGGAAGCATTTTTGTTGTCTCTACCGGAGTTGGAATCCCTTCTCAGGATTTTACATCTAGGAGACGTACTGCTTACAGTGGTCTTTCTTGACCTTTTCTTTAACTCTTACAACTCATTGGAAAAAGACTTGATAATATAGGTCAAACTCTCAATATTGACAAATTCCTTTTCCTTGGCCTTACCTGAGGAGGACTGATACCTTTTTCCCATGTCTTTGGATTCCTTTTATGGTTCATCATCCACGATAACTCTGATTGCACGCAATTATTTCTCAAGTACGATTGATTCTTCGTAATTCTACACAAGAGTTTATTTTGCAGTTATTTTCATGAATTGCGTGATGCTGGTGAGGAAGGCAGATGTGTAGTAATAAATAGTGATGGAATCATGAGGTTTCATGTTTTTATGGAATTTATTCAATATGTGTTTAAACATATGGTTGAAATCTTTAACTTTATCTTCGTGCTACATCTTAAGATTTCCCAACTCTCTCAGAAACATGGCGGGGGTTTTATCATAAAAAAAAAATTCAAGAGAAATATTCTTAAACCCCTTCCAATTATGGATAGAGTTTGGAGGAAGAGTATCGTACCATACAGATACTCTACCATCTAAGGTACACGTAAAAATTATACATGCAACGTCATTGTAACGTACTACCTCTAGCATTTGCATATGTAGGTATAAGTTGTCCAAATGGTCCTATGCTTTCACTGCTTTGTGAGGGTCATACTTTGTAAAAAAAAATTCTGGGTGCCTTGGCATCTTGTGTAGAACACCTGGTAGCACAAGTTGGCCATGAGACATCCAGGCCAGAACTTGGTTTGCCATATATTCATCATTGTTTTCCTCCTCTTTGTTGTAATTTGATGGTTCTTCTTCTTCTTCGACACCACCTAACCCACGAAAAGTATCATCTGAGAGTATGTTGAGGCCTTGGAATTATGTTGTGACAACATAGGGTAAAACCCCCCAGTCCGGAACTTATGGTAGCTCCTTTTCTATTTGGTGTAGTGGCTCCGACCGGGGATAAAGGGACTAGTCTCCCAATAAAGATAATGAGGGTGTGTTTGTTTATAATATGTGAATGGAGTAATATCTTTCAAAAATTGGTAATAAATATCATTCAACAGTTGAGAGAGATGAAAATTACGTAAAAATTATTATTTTGATTAAATAGTTAATCAAAACAATTGTGAGAGATGTATCACATTCTAATTTTGATCAAATATAAAATAAGGAATCATAGATAAACATCAATACAAAAGTGCATTTAACATTCACCTATAATAACCAATCTCATACATAATACAGATAAAATATTACTATCAATTTAAGAAACAGAATTCAACATAATGTGTAGAAATACCATATGCATTGTTCTGCTTATTAAATCAACAACAACATATGCTCCTATTCATGTCAAAGAAATTAAATGAGTACAAAAGTGAAACTTTAGTTAAAAATCTTCAATATCAAGAGAAATTAGACTTTGTTCCATTAACTCATCAAAGCATTCACAAAACATACAAAAGTGCAATATTTTGCAAATGTTTTTTGATAAATTCCTGGACCCTTTTCTAAATGCATGAGAAGGGTTTAAATACTAAACTAAATAAGTCAAAAATATACTATTACATAAAAAATTAAGGAGGTTTCAAACAACCTTCCTCATAATAATTAAACTAAACTACAATCTAGAAATAAAGATAACAATATTGATTAAGTGGGTTGATATTCTTTTTCATTTGATCTATGAGTTGGCAGATATCCATCATTGGCTTCAACTGAGTTGGTTGTGTGATCCTGGATCTGACATGGCCTTTAAAGACAGAATTTGAGAGTGTTGGAAACTCTTTTCTAGTGGAATCAATTAAGGATTGTATAGTCATGCACTGGTGATGTGGTTTGACCAAAGTTCCAGTAATTTTCTTGATATAATTTGGTTATCTTCTTGATAGATTCTACGTGTGTCTCCATATTTTATTTCCCCTATCTCTCCAATAGTTTGACCTCTGGGATTGCTTCGGCTGTATATTCTTTAATAGGCTTAGAGTTCTGAAGCATTCCATTGACAGACTCAATGATCTCATTTGCTACGTTTGATGCCTTTGATGTTGCCTTTGTCATATTCTTGCCATAAAATTAATTCATAAATTTTCTTATGAATATTTTCACATTCCATTCTTTTGTTTTCAACTTTTTGAGTCAATATTTTTCTTGTTTCACAATATGAATTGGTAGCTGAGATTTGCTGACAAACAGTCTCTTGCTGTTGTTTCAACTTTGTATTTCATTTAGGTGGCTCTTCAATAAACTGTTTTGTTTGAGGTTGGCTTTTAAGCTTTTCCATTACTGCCTCTATCTGTGTATCCTTCTCAGAAATTTGTACTTGATGTCACAACTTTAATCATTAAAAGTCCTTATGGAACTGTGCCATTTTCATCTCAACTTACTTATTGGCATTATGCTTTTATTGTTCCAGTTTTATTTCATGTTCTTGAAATCTATCTTCTTTTTGTTTGAGCATAAGTTTCACTTCTTCTACTTTATCAATTGTGGCAGTTGCATATGCACCTGAAAACAGTGACAGTTTGGTAATATGTTTTGTTGGATTGACAAAAATGCCTTTCCAGACAACATCTACTGATTCATTATTGAAAGTTGTCACTGTTTCATCAATTCTTCTTCTTTTCCTCCTCTTTACTACAAATTTGTGACTTAGACTATAGGAAAATTCCAGTGGAGATATTTCCTCAATATTTAAAATGATTTGTTCTGTTGGGTAGGCCGGGATGATCTCATGTTATTGAACCTCTAGTATTTGCTAAAGTTCCAATGTTTTTTCTACTAGTTTCTGAGTTTTCTCAGGAGATTGAAAACTTATTGATTCTTTTGGATTAGAATTAAGTGGTGTATGCAGTACTTGAGTAAAATTTTTCCATTATGTGCCTAAATTCTCTACTTAATATTTTACTGTTTGCTCAGGTGTAGTTTGAACTTGCTGAATTTATTTTGAAGATTATTTTAATAATTCAGCTTCACCATTTCCTTCCTCAGTATTTATATCAATTCCTTTTATTACATCTTCAATTATCCTATAAGATCTCTCGATTTTAATTTTAGATTCATTATCAGAATGATATGAACTTTGAGACTTGTGTTCTGAATGCTCTGAATCTTGAATTGATTTTTCTTGTGAATCATCTTCTGACATATCTTTTGCTTCATCATCTAAACTGATACTAGGAGCTAGCTCTCTGACATATTATATTAGTAACAAGTCCAATGGGACTGTTTCCAATCTCTTGTTTCTATATGCTACACTGAGCTTATTGGATTCCATTTTTAATACATCTGTAAATTTATCTGTTCCTTCAAATAAATCATCAAAAATATATTTTTCATGCATGAATGTCTAACTTTAAGAGCACTGGTAAAATTTTGGACCACATCATTAGGATCATATTGTCTCCCTGGCATTAAAGCTAGATTCAAGGAAGTAATGTTTAGAATTTCCTTCATTGTATGACCTATATCTAAAAGGAAGAAGGTACCACACTGTAATGGAAATGTAGGCCAAATGGCTTTCTTAAAATCTCTGAGTGGTTTAGTTATACCATTTACAAGTGTTTGATATGCAATTTCTATAGCTAAGAGTTTATCTGGAACATAGTAGGGAAAAAAATGAGGGGAAGAAAGATTCCTGTAATATATGACATAAGTACAATTCTCCTCTCCGAACCATCTGGCCACACATAAAATATCTGCACTGGCCTCTTTTGAAATTCTAGGAGATTTCTCATTAAAAATTGTTTGGTGAATGGGGAACATGACTCCAGGACAAATATTATAGAAATGGGAACGAAATTTAGACTCCCATAGGTATTTATGATAAATATGAATAGGGTTAGGGTCTTGGCTAGTCCATTTCCAACCCATAATAGGAAATTTTGAGAAGAAACATATAACATATATGATATACGCGCTCATGTAAAAAGGAGGGAATGTCCTAGTCAAAAATACCCTATTTGTTTTGTAATCCATAATGGTTTTGGCCAAATTTTTGGATAAAATGTTTGCCCAATTCATGATAGTATAATTGACTGTCAAACCAGGAGGTAACTACAAAAATCAGAATGTGTATTAGGTGAATAATGTACATGTATTTATACATGGAGGTGAGGCTATTGGGATTCATCTCCCAATGACTCTTGGCCTTCCTTATTTCCTAATATTATTTATTATACAATATTACATATCCACACCCAACCCATAGGATTAGGTGTCAACATTTCCCCCTTTAATCCGAAGGGATGTTGGTGAGCCCAAGCATCGATCTGAACTTTTCAAACTTTTCTCTTCCAAGTGCTTTGGTGAAGATATCAGCAGTTTGCTCATTTGTGGAACAATGATGTAGATGGATGGTTTTGGCCTGAACATGATGTCGAATTAGATGGTATTTTGTATTGATGTGCTTTGTTCGATGATGGAACTTTGGGTTCTTGGCCAACTTTATTGCAGAAGTGTTGTCAATCATGAGTGGTGTGGAATACATTTGTTTCATCTGCAAATCTTCTAGGATTTTCCGGAGCCACGCAATTTCCTTTGTTGCTTCAGCTGCTACCACATATTCTGCCTCGGTTGTGGAATCTGCTGGAACTGACTGTTTGCGTGATCTCCATGAGACAGCTCCTGATCCAAGACTCATGGTGTAACCTGTAGTAGACACCCTTGTTTCTTTGTCGCCATCAAAGTCTGAATCAGAGTATCCGATCAAGCTAAAGTCGCCTACCTGCATATATTTGAGTCCAAAGTCTTGAGTCCCCTTCAAGTACCTTAACACTCTTTTTGCAGCAGACCAATTTCCTTCACAAGGTTTTTGCATGAACCTTGAGAGGATTCCAACAGCAAATGAAATGTCAGGTCTGGTGGTGGTCAGGTAGATAAGACTTCCTATAAGTTGTCTATACTTAGTTGCATCCTCGAATTCCTTCCCTTCAATAGATGTGAGCTTCAAGTTTTGTTCCATTGGAGTGGTTAAGGGATTGCATTCATCCATGCCAAAATTGTTCAAAAGATCTCTAATGTACTTCTTTTGAGAAAGAAATATATATTTAGGATGTTGAATTACTTCAATACCCAGATAGTAATGAACATGACCCAAATCAATCATTTCAAAACCTTTCTTCAATTCTTTCTTCATGGATGCAATATAGCTCTCATTTTTCCCTGTTATCAAAAGATCATCTACATACACCACAAGATATACAACTGTTTTTCCAACTTTCTTAACAAACAAAGTTGCATCATCAAGATCAAAATGTTTGAAGTCAAGTTTCAGAAGATGCTCGGTTAATTTCTCATACCAGGCTCGTGGTGCTTGCTTGAGGCCATACAAGGATTTTATAAGCTTGCAAAATTTGTGTTCATGACCCTTTACAACAAATCCTTCTGGATGGGACATATAAAATTTCTCCTTTAGATCTCCATTCAAAAAATTTGTTTTTACATCCATCTGATGGACTTTCCATCCATTCTGAGCTGCTAGGGCAAAGAGAGTCTGGATGGTGGTCCATTTTGTTGTGGGAGCAAAAGTTTCTTCATAATCGATTCCTTCTTTTTGTGCAAAACCTTTTTCCACAAGCCTGGCCTTGTGCTTGTCAAGTGAGCCATCTGCTTTATACTTTTTCTTGTAGACCCACTTATAGCCAATTGGTTTTGTTCCCAAAGGCGGATCAACCAGCTTCCAAGTGCCATTCTTTATCAAGGCATCATACTCCTTTTGCATCGCTTCTTTCCATTCATCATGAGAAGCGGCTTCTTTGAAGGAAGGTGGTTCATGATCTGTAGACAAAATCAATTCACAGTTATAAGCAATATCCATATCAACAAGAGAATCAGAAATATCTACATCACCTTTGATTTTTTGAGTGGAACTTCTTGTTCCTGTTTTTCCAACCTCATCAGGATGAACATTCTCCATTGTCTTTGTTGGCCATTTGGGAGGACCTTTCTGAGATGGCCCAGGCTGGTCATTTGACTGAGTTGGGATTGATTCAAGATTCAATCTACCAATTCTGTCAATCACATCATTCAATGTGTCTTCCGTGGTTGTTTCTTCATGTGGGGGAGAGAGTGCTTCAGGACATGATTCCACAGTTTGATTCAATATCAGAATCCCCCCTTCAAGATGTGGAATCTGATTATCAAATTCTTAGAAAGACTTTGCATGTGTGAATCTATCCAGGCGATCAAGTTGCCGCTCAACAACCTTGTCACTCTTGGAAGATTCAAGGAATATGACATCTCTTGCTATTACAAACTTCTTATTTGCTTCATCATAGAGACAATATCCTTTGGAGGTATTGGAGTACCCCAAGAAGATACATTTTCGACTTCTAGCACCAAGTTTGTTCCTTTGACCCTTGGGTATCAAGGCATACCAGGTGGACCCAAAGACCCTGAAATGCTTTACCGAAGGAATGTGGCCATGCCACATTTCAAAATGAGTTTTGTTTCTAATTGAACTTGAAGGACACCTATTATTTATGTAAACAGCACATAGAACTGCATCAGCCCAAAACATCAATTTTACATTCTTGAAAAATAACATGGAGTGAACCATATTTAAAATAGTTCTGTTCATTCTTTCAGCTACACTGTTTTGTTGGGGATTATATGGCACAGTGGTTTGATGTATGATTCCATGTTGACGAAGATAATTTTCAAATTCGTTTGAAGTGTATTCTTTTCCATTATCAGTACATAGAGAGCCAATATGAGTTTGTGCATCATTTTCAATCCATGCATGAAAATTCTTGAATGTTTGGAAAGCATCAGACTTGTTCTTTAATAAGTAAATCCAACACATTCTAGTGTAGTCATCAGTAAATGTCATCATGTATTTATTTCCATTTGCAGAAGCAACAGGAATAGGGCCACATAAATCTGAATGAACAAGCTCAAGTTTTCTATGTGCTCTGGAGTGTGAATCATGAAATGGCTGTTTGCTATGCTTTCCTAGAATACAAGCATCACATTCCTTAGGTTTTCTAGGAATTGCAGGTAGTCCATTAACACCATTTTTCTTCAAAAAACGAAGGCTTTCATAGTTTAAGTGTCCAAATCTAGCATGCCATAAAATACTTGATGGGAATGTAACTTCATCATGATGTGAAGTGAATGAAAAGTTTTGAGCATGAGCAGATGAACCTTTCAGCTTCAAGAGTCTCCCTTCTTCTATTCCCTCCATGACAAGTGAGTGATCTGATGCTTTTCTGACCTCTGCCTTGCCATCAAAAAAGTGAATGGAGTGCCCTTGCTGGCGAATTTGGACCAGGGACAACAAGTTTCTCCTCAACTCAGGGAGGTATAGAACCTCATGTAGGATATGATCTGGAAGACCAGGCAACTTAAGCCTGACTGTGCCAAGCCCTGATGGCTTGAGTTTGGATTTATCTGTGAAATATACTGCTCCATCAACTTTGTCAGTGAATTCTTCAAAAAAATATTTTCTAAATGTTATGTGACATGTTGCTCCTGAATCTAGCAACCAATCATCTCTCCATGAAGTAAATGAAACATCAAACAAGTCTTCAGTTACTCCATTGTTACAATGTGCTAGAACATAATGAGCGGATTCAGGTGCTTTACCTTTGTCTTTGTCATTGGTTTTACCTTTGTCTTGATTTCTTTGCTGCTCAATTTTCTCCCAAGGTGTCCTGCATTTGGATGCATCATGTCCATCTTTATTGCAACGTGTGCAATGAATATTGGATTTTTCAGATTGTTTGCCCCCCCTTTCTGTGAAGTTTCTTCTTCCTCTGCCTCTTCTGCTACCTCTTCCTCTAGATGAATCTAGAGCATGAATATTTTCTCTATGTGCTAAGTATGCAACCTCTTCGGAAGACAAAGGGACTGTCATCTTCCCGAAAGCTTTCTCTCTTTCTGCAAACGTTTTCTCAAGTGTATCAAAGGTGATATGCTCAAGGTTTCCAATTGCTTGTAATGACTCAAGATAATGTGAGTAAGTCAAATATAATGCTTTAACATATGCTATGAGATATATGTCCATTTTTACACCAGTGCTTTCAATGTCATGCATTATAGATCTTACTTCTGAAGCTAAAGAAAGGGGATCATCATTCTTCATTTCAAGACTAAACAACTTAATCATCAATTGAACATTTTCTAATTCTGAATGTGAGTCATAGAGTTCTTTTAGCTTGCTTAAGGCATCCTAGGCATTTGAGAATGATGAAGTATGGCGACTCACCTCTTAATTTACGGAAGCTGCAATTAGGGCATAGGCCTTGCAGTTCTTGTTTTCCCAAATGGCGAGCTCCTTGTCTGAAGTGGGCTTTTCTGGTGGATTTCCTTCTTATCCTTCACAGATTCCTTTCCAAAACTCATTAAAAATGAGAGTGTGCTTAATCTTCTGAGACCATTCAAGATAGTTCTCTTTGCCGGAGAGAACCACCCCTACAATAGATATGAGAGAATGCATTCTTCTAAAGGAAAAAAATAATTACTTTGCTGGAAAAAATTCTTTTGAAGAAGAAAAATCTTGCTAGAAAATCTTCAATTCTGGAAATATACTCAATTGAAGAGGACAAAACACTTTGCTAAAAATACTGAATTCTGCACCAAAAAAAAATATATATATTTTTTTTTGTTTGGAGAAAAAAAAACTATATGGGAACTGTATTGTGAATGAAGGCAGAATTAGAAATGGGGGCTGTGGTATTAAATAAGAGTGCTTTTCAATATGACAGTGGATCGGTGTTATGGTGGGAGGGGGCAGTAATATGGTGGGGGTGATATTCAATATGACAGTGGAGTGTTGTTATGGTGGGAGGGGCGGAAATAATACAGACAGTGCTGGGAGGGAGCGGTATTATATATGGTAATGTGATGTGTTATGAATGTTGGGCGGTTTTGAATTGTGTGGACGGTATTATTATAACACAGTCAACTGTAAGGGAATGCGTTGGATAGGCAGTGTTGAAGTCGTAGTAGGGAGCAGGAATGTGAGGAGAGGGGAGTCGAGGGGCATTAGACAGCGTGGAGTGGGGATTCGTAGCATTATGGTAATGCGTAGAGGGATTTGGGGCATAGTGGATGATAGCGTATGAGGGCGTAAACGGTATTACGTATGGTGGGAGGACTGGACAACGCGGTAATAAATGTATATAGCATATAATGGAATGTATGACATATGGGAGGAGGGGAGCGGTATTTAATAAAAAAAATGTATACCACGACAGAACGATGCATACCACGCTGTATTATTGACAGTGACAGAGTGATGAATGGAGTAGGGTGGGCGGAGAGGGCCTGTGGCACAGTCATTGCATTGCGTTATTAATTGGAGCAGACATCGCTGTAAGGGGAGGGCTGAGGGCGGAAGACCGTGGGTGGGTATATATGATTGTGTTGTAGGTAAACCATGAGTTGAGGGCGGGTATATGACTGTATTGCAGGTAAACCAGGAGTCAAGCCACGAGTTTAGAGATATGACAACGTATAATATATGATAGCGTATAATAGGTAGCGCAGGTAGGGAGGGGAGGTGGGCGATGTAAGGTGAGGGGACGGGGAGAGATAGCAGAGAGGGGAGGCAGAGTTTAGGGAGAGCAGGTAATGGGAAGCATAGGTATGGATGAGAGATGTGTTGGATAATGGGGGAGGCTAAAAGGCCGTTAAGAAAATATGGAATCATATATTTGCAGGACTGCAGAATTGCAGAGTGGCAGGTATTTGCTGGAACTGCAAATTGCAGAATATCAGGGACTGCAAATTGCAGAATATTCAGGAACTGCAAATGTCAGAGCTGTGCATAAATTGCAGATATAAAAAAAATTCAGAATTACAGTATATAGCATCAATTTAATGGAGCAGCAAAACTATACATAAAAACTGACTGAGCAAAGGAATGAGGGAGTTACACCACATGCAAAAATGCCAATAGTGGGACTGGCTCTGATACCATGTCAAACCAGGAGGTAACTCCGCAAATCAGAATGTGTATTAGGTGAAGAATGTACATGTATTTATACATGGAGGTGAGGATATTGGGATTCATCTCCCAATGACTCTTGGCCTTCCTTATTTCCTAATATTATTTATTATACAATATTACATATCCTCACCCAACCCATAGGATTAGGTGTCAACATTGACAACTGCATCAATTAAAGGAACCCATTCAATGGAAAATTTAGTGGTATCAGGTCTAGAAAATAATCTACATAGCATTGTTTCTACAAAACAGTAAGGTGATGGAAATTGCGCTATTGGGTACATACCAAGTTTTTCCCGCTTTAACCTGCCTTGATCTCCCTTCCATCCTTTCACCACATTCATTGGGTCTTGATTATTTTTTGAAATTTTTTCCAGGAAATATTTATCATAAGTGTTTTGTGGCATTAGAAAATGGTACATTGTTCACAAATCCTCAGAGGTGAATGAACCCATGTTTTCCTGTTTGGAATTCTTGAACGTCCTGTTTGCAATATTGATATTGTCGATGACCCATTTTACCATCTCAGTGTATGGTAAGATCTTTGGCCTTGTAGCTATCCTATTTAGAAATGAACATGAAACTTCTAAGTAAGAAGGTTCTAATGAAACAACCTCATCCGTCGTTGCTATTTTCTTTAGTTCCCTTGGATTTTCTCCTTTAAACAGATTATACATGGCTTCCCATGAAGAAATTCCATTTTCCTTATTGCACGTAGTGTCTAAAAATAGTGGAGGCATGCTTGTAACTTCAGAAGTGGATGACTGGGAAACTGATTTGCCTTTCTTTGTCATTTCTGTAGATATCACTTTCTCAGGTAATTTCCTGAATTCAAGCAAGATAAGTAAATTCAGAGTTGAGATGAAGAGAGAAAAGGAATAGAGAAACAGAGTTAAATCACCATAAATAAAAAATATTGCACTTTTATTTGAAACATGCTTTAGAAAGATATCGATATTTTTGAACCCTGTAACCATTGAATTCCATTACTAACCTTTTAACTGATTATAAAATGTTTTACATATTTTACACTATATGTCCAAAAAATATTTAAATCATTGTATCTTATTAACGAATCAATTGATTAAGGGTCACTTCAAGCTTTAGTAATAAATCTAGTAACGCAAATCACAACTTTTAAAAACATCAATACTATGTGTCTTAACAGTGAGTGTATGAGAAATGCAATCCGCACAAATCGCACATCGCACTTTATCATGATGGACATAAATTTCATTTGGTTTGATGCTGCAAGATGCGATAAGCACTAAAACTCAAAGAATTGCACTATATGAGATTTTGCGCATATGTTTTAACTTTCGTTTATCGTTCTATTGGGTCCGACTTCATCACATTTTCTTTTCCAAATTATATTTCTCAGTTACTTATCTTTCTAGGGAGAGTGATGTGATTTATATATATAAAGGTTTTTCATTTTTTCAACGGGAATTAGCATATAACTCAAAAAGGTCTTAGTGCTTACTGAAATTCGCATATTTTATATGTGTTCTAACTTTAATAACTTGTGAGTTTTGTGATTTGCGCTAAGCATAATAAAATCAAAGCGGAAAAATGTTCATTCCTTTTATTCCTAAAGTTTTAAAACTTATGCTAAGCGAAATAATGTTTCCTAAACTCTATTTGTTTTTTTTAAAGGGTCCCCATTTATTTTTCATAACTTTAATCGATATTTAAATAAATGAAGGGGGTTGTTTTATATCACAATAAATTACCACATTATCTTCATCACCATCGTTATAGGATGGAGGTTGTTCTTATTTCTTTGGGTTTTCTATAGACTCTTCTAACTCATAGAGGGCGGTGGCAAGAACAAAATCTTAAATTGTATAAACCACTATCCTGGCAGGGGTGTTTGGGTTCTTCTTCACAAAATAAGGAAGCTTGTGTACTCCCAGAATCAATCCAATAGCTTTTGAAAACTTACAAGTTATAGGATGGATGGCTCGAATCTGGTCATGAGATATTTCACAAGTTTGAACAAGCTCGGGCAGAGAAGATTCACCAAATTTAGGAATATGATTAGGTGAGGTGTTAGGAATATTAATTCCTTGACCGAAGGAAGTAGGATTAGGGTGGGTGAGGTTATCAACCATAAAAATTTGGTTTCCCTCCTTCTAGCGCCATAAATTTTTATGGCGTTTGACTTGCCAACATTCAATGGGTCTCCCCGATATGTGCTCCCAATTATACCTCACACCATTGGGATAGGAGCCCCATATGGAATATTTCCCGGTTGTCGATTTCTTAAATATTTTCCTTGTCTCTAAATGTCAGCAAGAGAGAGGAACGTAGGTGTGCCTTCGAAAAGTAAGTGAGTGTACGATTGTATGTGTGTTTAGTTTCTTCTACTGCAGAGAGGAAGAAAATTGATCCCCTAAGAGAGAGGTAATAATACCACCCTAGTAGAGACACACATAGAAAAGAAGGATTCTTCTAACATCCAGCTGAATAGTCCACAAAGATGAGACGAGAATTGCAACCAATACAACAATAATGATTTTTCTAACATATAGTGGAATAGTCCACAAGGATGTGACAATTATAGTAACCATTGCAACACATTCTCCATATGATAAGTACTAAAATAACCAAAATAGTTTAACTAATTTAGCAAAAATGAAAGAAAATAGGAATTACAAACATCCCTAGAATAATATTACAAATATTCATAATCCATGCATGAAGAATGTGTTGGCCATGATGCTTCTGATATTAAGTAAAATTCCCAAGACACGTGTATACAATGAACACCACTATCTCCAATAGTGGATCGCTAGACCCACTCCTTGCTCCCAAAAGGAACTATCTTGTCTCTCTAATGCCTTGCGAGAGGAGCCAAGGTGAAAATTTATTTTCTCATACAATAAGGGTGTATATATAACCAATGAGGAGGTGATCCTTCACCTTCCTTGTGACTCTTTGACTACCCTCATGAAAATTTGAATTCTAATGAATTTTCAACTTTACATAACTCTTCATCTTCTGCACATGTCCTTTGGACTTCCACTTTACAATACATTTTTGAATAAGAGGTTGCATAATCCACAAGAATGATGTGGCATATAACAACTCATGACATGATACTACTGAAATTTCAAGCCAATTTTACTGCTCCTTGCTATATGTATCTTTTATAATGTTCTTCTATCCACCTCCATATGGCTTAAACGTAAGGAATCTTCAATGATATGAAGTCTTGAGTTGTATTCACAAAATAGTGTTTCTTTGCTTTCTCCTGATTGATCACCTTGCATAATCAACTACAAATATGTCTTACGACATGTTTCTCTTCTTCATCATCCTGTCATGGTATGATAGAGGACCTACATCTGCAATTCACTCATGATGATACGACATGAGTCCGACAAACCCTTGGTCTAAGATGATGCATGTTGATCAACTAGCTGAGCCGGAACTAGGTGGAAGGTTGAGGGAGAGACTCAGTGACTGTGAAATTGCATATCTAAGGCAGTCAAGGGTGAAGCTTGAGCCCTGATATTTCGAAATGCATAGTTCATGTTGGAGTGGGCAAGAATTTTGTAGTTTTGGAGCTTAGTGAGTCTAGTTGAAGGGTTGAGCATTGGTTTTTCCCACTATGTAGTTCTCGAAGGTAGAGAAGATTTGGTGATTATGAAATTGCACAATTTAAGAGCCCAAGGGATGGGATTGAGCTTAGAGACTACACAATATGCAGTTGGTGCCAGGATGGAGGGTTGAATTTGGAGACCAAGGTTCAGGATTAAGCATTGAAACTACATAGTCTACGGTCCTAGGAGGAAGGAATCATGCATTGCGTAGTGTCAAAAGGAAAGGTTGCAGCTTGAGAGAGGGAACTATGCAATGCATAGTTCAAGATGGATGAATGAGGGTAAGTTGCTTGGTTATAAAGTTTTCGGAATTTGACTAAGTGTGGGATCAATGAAGTTGATGTGAATAGTGGTAAGACTCAACTATCATCACACACTTATAACACTTGATGACACAAAAACATAGATCATATAGTACACATGAACAACATACTTCCCTCAGTGCGACAACTTTGTGATGACTTACGACAAGTGCGACACCAAAGATACACTTTGCGATGATTATGACGAAACTTGTGAAGAAATGTGTAAAATTTGGGAATGAGTGTGATGGATGTTTAAATGGTAGGATCAACTCATTTTCATAAATATAACCCATTGAAAACACCAAAAAAATCTTATATACATTGGGTGATGCATAACATGTGAAAAGACAAAAATTTTCTTTTCTCACAAAAGGGACCAAAGCACTTATAGAAAATACATGGAATGGATTTCAATGTTTGTGATGAAAATATAAAATATCGAGGTAGGCTCCAAATTTTGGTTCAGGACAAAATTTTTAAGGTGTTGTAGCAGCGAAAAAATAATGAAAACTTCTTCAGTGGCAAGGTTTACACTCTAATGCTTTTTTCTAGTTGCATGGAATTCTTAAACTCTTAAGGCAACAAGGAAAGCTTGCCTTGAATTTATTTGGTTTTCAATCTAGAATAGAGGATGAAACTCTGAATCAAAAGAAACATCATAATCCACCAAAATATTTCTTGGTTAGGATAAGAGGTGGATTTTATCAAATGCATATAAATCTCACTTGCAACTTGGAAATAGTTTCATCTTCTCCCCTCTTAATGTGAAAAAAATTGTAAACCAAATTTTTTTTTATCTTGCACCCATTGTATGTACTCAACATCCATGATAAATCATCATCTCTCTATAATGGAATCCCCAATGGATTTTTTCGGGTAATGATCCCTTGTGTTACAAAATAGGCATCCAGGTTCACTAAAGCTTGAAACAATCCTTGTGTATGACCGAATCTTGGATATTCTATTTGTTATTTAGTAAAATGCAATCCTACACCAGTGAAATTTCCAAGTGAGTAAAAATAAAATAAATAAAAGCTTACCATTGTCATTATAATATCCAAGGATTGGTAATTTCCCCAACAACGATGCTAAATTTTTAACATTTAAATATACTATATGCACACCTAAGAAACAAGTATGCAAAATTAGCCAAAGGTCACTGCTAACTACTCCTTCATTCGGAGTGGTGTTATGAAAATTAATTTTAGCAAAATACCAAATATAACCAAGGTGCCTAATATTATCTTAATGAAATAAGATGGAATGGTCACCATGTGTCACACTAAACAACATCTAATTTCTCACTCCACATCATTTTCCAACTACTCACTAGAACCAAGACTATTGTGCCCCCACTTGCTAAAAATAACACTACTAAATATAGACATGACAGAAATGAAGAAAATTACTATGACATCACTTCCAAATATAGCACATCTAAAAATAGAAACTACTAAAAATAGAAACATCTTGCATGTCATTGAAATAAATCTCATGATATTTGATTTCCTACAAGGACTAAACCAATTATATGCTTAAAATCAACATATGAGCTTCAAAAACCTAACTAATAAAAATCACAGTGCCTCACATGTCACCTAGAAAAATCTCATTAGCATCATGAGCTTGCAAGAATCCCAAATGTGTGATCACTTCTAACATACAGACCTCAAAATTCAAGATCCTTGAAAATTAAAAAAACCCTAAAACAAAAAAAATTCTCCAGAACCAGTGAATATGCCTTTAAAATGCCTCAACGCCCTAAATGAAATCTAATCACTAAAATGGAATTTGATCATTGTTAAAAATAACACATTTATCACCAATACTAACATAGTGAAAATTTATTGGATCTTAACCCTCCATTTGGGAAAGAAAAATTTGGGGTTAATGTTACCAAACTATAGCCTCCTCATATACAAAATTGAAAATTGTCTTATCAAACAAAGCGATCAAACCACAAATAAATGTATTGTTTTGTTATATGGAAATAATGCATTTTCTCCAGTTGTATACTAGATTTGCAATCACCTTATTGTTTTCATTGTATATGGCACTTGTACCTTCTACTTGTCTTGGATTTCCCTTTTTATAATTAGAAAGAAGTTTTAGAAACAACTTTAAGTGACTTAAATCAAGCCTCCCATCTCCTATAACATCATAATTTTTTTCATCAATTATTTTACTATTTTTTCATGAAAACTTTGTGAAAATTCAACAAAGCTAGTCAATTATTGAAAGTATTCTATCCAATGATAACATTTTAATGATATTTCATCAAATATTTTCTAATATGATTCCTTTTAAAATAAAATCTCGCACCTATTGAGAAAATTACCAAAATCATAATTACAAGACCCACTATGATTACAATGGGGCATTTTTCACCTCGCCAACCATCATCTCATTTCTAGCTAACTCTCATCCAACTCAAGGGGGGGGATCTCCCTAATAGATCTTAGGGATCAAATGGAATAGTCAAACCAGATCAAGAGCCTACTACAAATTCTACTACCATGAATCTAAGGATCGAATAGCTTGGGTTTAAGGTGGATTTGAAGATAGGATTTCCAAGGTTTTACGGTAATTTCCATATTTGAGTTCAAAGTGAAGATCCCCAAACACAAACAACCAAGAAATTATGAGAATAAAACCCCAAAAAAATAGATGTATGATTTAAAATAAAAAAATTGATGGAGGATAGAATATCAATTCCTTACCTTGATAATATATTTTTTGGGGCATATGAAATAAAGGATCAACTCGCTTAAAGAATATTGGAGTATATTTATGTTCCCTAGACTAGCGTAAGTGCAGAGTCACTATCCCTAGGCCTTTTAATATTCAAGGACAAGATAAGGAAAGTATCCCACCTACTACTTCCTAAAATAATTGAAATAAATATTTGTTAAGAGGGATCATGAAAATAAATACCAATATCGCCTAGTTAATGCTTAACTATAATCATCCATAAACATAACTAATACAAATAAAGTCCACTTAAATCACATTCATCCAAGCTTCACCAATATTCATCCATGAATAGAGCGAAACTTACATCAATAATGCCTCTTCAAGAGTTCGCTCATCTCATCTATCTACAACCAAATAACAAGAAGATACAATCACATAAATTTCAAATTTGCTAAGAGATTTCTATTCCAATACAACCATGATAAATGAGAAAAAATGTACCTATATTTATGAAAGAAGTATTCAACTTCATTTACATTAAAATATTAATTTTCTAGGCTAAAATCCACCTAATCTAGCTTATGGAGGGGAAAAGGCCTTCTTCTTAAATTAATTAATCTGAATTACTTAAGTTAAGAGATGCCCATGTGACATGTACAAAACAAAGGGGCACACGACCTCAAAAAAGAACTATCTTCATAAATGAAAGAACAAAGGGGCTTAGATGAAACATTCAGCCTCCAAAGGCCCTTCAAGGCTCTTTCTCCACGATACCAACAAATTTCTTATAGACTTCAAGGTACAACTTTATTCCTTTATGTCATTATCCAAGTGGGGTTGATTCATTCATAGGACTTTAATTTATCAAATAAGCAATCATATAGACTTTAAAAGTAACATCTGAACCAAAGATGTAGTTAAGGCTCCAAGATGAAAATATCAATCTTCAAACATCTTAATCATCTTCCAAGGCAAAGAAATACACACCCAAAATAGGGTAGGCTCCTTGAATGAAAGTGACCTCACCTTGTGGACTCCCAGTGGAAAAATCAAGTTAATTTATAGGTCAACCCAATCAGATTGCACCTATATGTTGGCTAAATTTAAATTAACATCCATATTGATTATTAAGTAATTAGGTTGGCCCAACTCACAACTTGTAGGGAAGCCATGATATTTTTTATTTGATCCAAAATTAGGCATTATTTCCTAAGAAAGTATGCATTGTAATCACTATAGAATTAGTGCAGTACAATTCTCCTATTTCTTAGAATCTATGTGATCTTGTACAAGGGTTTCTTAGGGTTGAACCTCCTATGTGTAATTTTTCCTACTAAACATGTGGATTAGACCTCAGTCTCCTCTCTAGAATGATCGACATCCTTGAAACATTACTCTTGTTTCTCATAACCATATGTAACATTCCATTTGGATCCTAATGCATATTGGTTTTGAATTAGATCTCAAGATAATACAAAGAAAACACATTTACCCATCCACATCAGCAAAGATGCATACTCAGAAAATGAATCCAATCCTTCCACTGAAAAATACTATAAATTTATATGCACAATTAAGATTAAATCATTTATGACACTTTTAGTGTTATCAACTCTTATCAATCTAGATACAATTGTGCTAACATCTATGATGCACCTTTCCTTATTTATATTTCTCTTGATCCTCATATGTATTTTTTATCTCCATTCTAGTGTTTGATAGAAACATTTGCAGTAAACATCATTGGAAGTATGAAATCTTGTCCAAAAACTTCAATCTTCCTTGTGCCCAAAAACTCTTAGAAGGAACTGAAGGTATGTTTTATGTAGGGAAGACCTACTTGGAGAATTGGTGGAAAAATATTTTGGGTATTAGATACAAATCCAAGGTAACACTCACCAAATGTCAAACATCTTCAAATCATTAGTGAAAAACTTACAACACCCTACAGATCCAAGTATAATATTGTTTGGATAAAGAATAAGTAATTTGGATTGTATCTAACCTGTTGAAAATATAAGGATATTTTTTCAAATTATTTTCTCTCCACAAAATATCCAACTACCTTGTTGGTAGTCGCCTACCTTTATATAATTTTTTAAAGAAATGTTATTGTCCATGGTATTTGTTATCACTCAAACTAGAAAGGGTCCTAGGAGGGAATCATATAGAGCTATTACTGAGTCAAGTGGAAACAAAGGAGTGATAGCCCACTATCAACTAAAATAAATATTCTTTCTCTTACGGACTTTCACCGATCGGAGTGTGAAAAATTCAAATTTGAAATACTATTGCAGTGATATATTTATTTCACCTACTTATTTATGATAAGTTATTTATGAATTTCTTTCAGTAAATTCTAAAATAAATAAAACTGAAGTAATCACTTAACCATAAGAAGAGAATAGAACATAACACATATAACGCAATAGAAACATTCACATGTACACAATTATTTTTGGACAATTTTCCCTAGAAAAACCCAATGCGGGAAAAATGTTGCAACAGATGAGGGTTTGTATTATTCTTCAGCAATGAATATCTTTTACAATAAGTAGACAATAAAATTTCTTGAGAATACACCTGAGATAAATTCTTTGAATCCTCTTGGGACTATTTCCAATCCTCGGAAGACACCTTATCTTCCTCTGCATCACTCTGTGTGATCTTCTGTGCAATCCCTTCATTGGACTACGTCACTCTGTGTGGGCACTTAGTGATTCTGCTCAACGCTGACCTTTGTGTCCCTTTATCTTATCCTCTTGCCTTTCTCTTTCATTTTTGACTTCCCCTTCCTTCTTCTGCCTCTACAACTATTCCCTTCAACTCTCTCTCCGAAATCAAATTCTATTCTGATTCAAAATTGATTTCCTTCAGGTACTAAGTGTATCCTTGACTTGATTTTCAAATGACCCTCAAGCCTTCTCTTATAATATTCTCATTGATGAATCAACGACCCATATTACATCTCTAATCAATGGCTAATATTAAAACATGACTTGATATTTGTTCTCTAGAAGATTCTCACTCCATTTTATTAATACCCTTTATTTAATTTAATTTAATTTCCCTAAGTTTAGACTTATGGTCCTCATTAAAATAATTAATTATTTTAATAAAACACGAACCTAGTGGAATTTCCACTAACGGTTTCTGGGTTCTTTGGAATATTGATGTGCAAGCCTCCTCACAAAAATTGAGACTTGGAACACTTTCCAATGATACAAAATCAACACTCCCTATTAGCAAGGAAAGTGTTCTATCAAAATGCCAATTGCATCAGCTCTGACCTAAAGCATCTATTGCACTGTTGATGTCTCAGTTGTTTCCCCTCATTTGTTGTGATGCTACCCTCTATACTATTTCCCATGACACCATCTTTGTCACTGTCTCATCTGTACTATAGCTCCCTCTGAATTTCGAGACTTTTATTCCTACGACTGGGATGGATTCTTGACCATCCCCATATTTTCTCTGAAGTAAGAAAACTTAGTATTATCCATAGATTTTGTGATGATAGGAATGTACTTCAATTTTATAGCTCCCTATTGTACAGAGTCTTTGATGAAGTTACACCTGATGTCAATGTGCTTCGACCGATCATGAAACACAGGATTTTTAGAGAGCTTGATGCAACTCTGATTATCACACAAAATGTTGGTCGCTTCCTTCCTTTTCTTGAGTAAGTTCATGAGAAACTTACGAAGCCATATGGCCTCACACGAAGCTATGCTAGCTTCCCTATATCCAGCCTTGGCTGAGCTCAGTGCCACGAATTTTTTTTTTACTGCACTAGGAAGTCATTCCTAATCTCATACTGAAACAATACCCACTAATAATTTCCGATCTATTGGACTTCCAGCCCAGTTTTCATCAGTGAACCCACTCAAATGGATGTCATATTCCTTGGTGTACATCATTCCAAGTTCAATTTCCCCCCTTAAGTACCTGAGAAAATGTTTGGTTGATTCCCATTGAGCCCTCCTTGGTTCTACCATGAACTGACTGAGGGTATTCATGGCATAAGAAATGCCTAGTCTAGTCTTGACCAGGTACATAAACAATCCTATGATTTTCCTATACAAGGTAGGATCAGCCTCATCATCCTTGAACGTGTTGATTTTCTTCCAGTTTGTGATTATTGATTTAGCCATGGGTCTACAATCCTCCATATTAAATCTCTTCAGAATCTATGTAGTATATCTTCCTTGACCAAGGAATATTTCTCCCTTCTGCTGCCAAACTTCCAAACCCAAAAAATAGTGCATCTACCCTATATCCTTCATGTCAAATTCTGTTACTATATTTTCCTTGCAGTTTTTGATGAGCCTAGATGATCCAGTCAGAAACAGATCATCTACATATATCTCCATATTAGAGGCTCATTCCCTACTCTAGGATAGTATAGATTGGGATCTTCATCACTCTTGACAAATCCCATCTTCTGCAGGTAGCTGTCAATTTGCCCATTACAAGCTCTAGGGGCTTGCTTCAGTCCGTATAAGGCTTTCTTGAGCCTGCACACATGATTTTTATGCTCATGCATCTCAAATCCCTTAATTTTCTCTATGTACACTTCCTCTTCTATCACTCCATTCATGAACGCAGTATTCACATCCATTTGGTGAATCTCCCATCCCATCTGCACTGCAAGGGATATGACGAATCTGATTGAAGTATACCGAGCTACTGGGGTGAAGGTTTCTTCATAGTCGATACCTTCCTTTTGAGTGTACCCCTTAGCCACAAACCTGGCTTTAAATTTCTCTATCCTTCCATCTGCAACATATTTAATCTTGTAGATCCATCTCGAACATACAATCGATCTATCCTAAGGTCTAGGAACTATTTACTAGACATCATTTGTCATGATGGAGTTGTACCCCTCTAGCATCGCATCTACCCGCACCTGATGTTGAGCTGCCTCCTGAAAAATAGAGGGTTCTCAAATCTGTGCTACCAATTCTTGGTACCCGTATTGTTTTCTACGCTACCTCTTCTCATTTCTAGGAGCTCCAACAAACTCCTTTACATCCCTCAGATTTTTTTGTAGTTCTCTACTCATCCTTCCACTGGTAGTGGGTGGATTTACCTGCTCTCCCTCTTGCACTTCCTCAGAAAATTTATCCTTAGGATTATTATGCCTTGGAGAGGAATTAGAGCCATATTCCATAGGTAATTGTGGTTGAAACAACAAATCCTCCTTAGACTGCATAGTTGAAGACATTTCCCAGGATTTCTTGAAGGCTCTCTCCTCCATGAACTTCACATCCCGTCTTACTACTATATTCCTACTCTCAGGAATACAGATGTGGTAAGCCTTGGAATTCTCACTATATCACACAAGGTATCCTTTCTCTGCATTTTGATCCAACTTCCTCCTCTTCTCATTGGGTACATGGTAATATGATATACTGCAAAATATCCTAAAGTGGCTCACTTCATGCTTGCTACCATTGAACATGCTCTCAGGAGTAACCTTACCCAATGCGTTATGAGGAACCATGTTCTGAACATACACAATTGTATTACAAGCTTCAACCCACAGGAATTTGGGCATGTCTTGATCATACAACATTTTTCTTGCAGCTTCGACAATAGTCCCATTTTTCCTCTATGTGACTCCATTCTGCTCTGGATTATATGGAGTAGTCCATTCTCTCTTGATGCTTTGCCTTACATAGAACCTTGTGAAGTACTTGTCAATGTACCCTCCACCATTGTCTGATCGCAATGTCTTGACCCACTTTCCTGTTAGATTTTCCACAAGAGATTTAAACTCCTTAAATCAATCAAAGGCCTCATCTTTGGTATTCAGGAATTAGATCCATGTTTTTCTGGAATGGTCATCAATGAAGGTGAATTTTTTTTTTTCACCACTAAGAGAATTTGTGGACATTGGTTCGCAGATGTCTGAGTATATCAACCCCAACACACTCTTGGCCCTATCGTTGCTTCTAGGATACACTGTCTTAGCATATTTTCTTAATACACACCCTCTGTAGACATTTTCTTTCTTGGTGCTAAGTTCTGGAGCTCCCGTGACAATATTATTGAGAATTTTCAAGGCTCCATGATGTAGATACCCCATTCTTATATGACATAACTCATTCAAACCTATTTCATCAGTACTGCCTATCAGAGCCATTGGGACTCAAGTTGTAACTTGTCATAACCTTTGATCTAAAGTTGAGACATAGAGATTAAATTCATCCCCAAACCTAGTACATGCATCACATTGGTGGCATGAAGCTTGTTGCCAGCTTCTATTTGAATTATTATGGTGCCTTTTCCAACAGGGGTACATTTTTCCTTATTTCGCATAGTAATTTTAAAATTCATCTGATCCTCCTGGTAGCTTGAGAAGCATTCTATAACTCCCTTCATGTGAGCAGATGCTCCACTGTCAACATACCAGAGCTCTGGAGAGGCCATACTTGACACACAAGAAAATTCCTCTTCTCATCTAGATGCTATAATTGAGATGTCATGATCCTTATGTTCCTCCATACGTTCCGAAGAACTATGTGAACCCTTCCAATCTGTCGCTGCATCTATGTCTCATCTTCGTTCCATTACAAAATCTCTTCTTCTGTTACTTTGTGTATAGCTCTAATACCATGTGAAAATTTCAAATCTAAAATAGTACTGCATTGATAGATTTATTTCGCCTAATTATTTATGATAATTTATTTACGAATTTCTTTCAGTAAATTCTTAAATAAGTACAACTACAGTAATCATTTAACCATAAGCATAGAATATAATAGAACACATATAACACAATAGAAACAATCACATTTACATAGTTATTTTTGGACAATTGTCCCCTGAAAAACCTAATTCGAGAAACCCTATGCAGCAGATGAGGGTTTGTATTATTATTCAGCAATGAATATATTTTACAATAAGTAGACAAGAAGATTTCTTAAGAATACACCTAAGATAAATTCTCCGAATCCTCTTGAGAATTTATGACACTGGAAGACACCCTAGCTTCCTCTGCGTCATTCTGCATGATCTTCTGCACAGTCCCTGCGCTAGACTGCATCACTCTACGTGGGCACTCAGTGTTGTTGCTCAGTGCTGACCTCTGTGGCCCTCTGCATCCTTCTCTTGACTTTATCTGTCACTGCTAACTTCCCCTTCCTTCTCCTACCTCTGCAACTCTTCCCTGCAACTCTCCCCTCAAATCAAATTATGTTCCTTCATAATTGATTTCCTTCGAGTACTGAATGTGTGTCCAGCTTGCTTTCCAAATAACCCTCAAGCCTTCTCTTATAATCTTATTTTTGAGGAATCAACGACCCATATTAGATCTATAACAAATGGCTAAGATTAAAATATGACTTGATATTCATTCTCTAAAATATTCTCACTCTGTTTTATTAATACCCTTTAAATATTTAATTTCCCTAAGTTTAGACTTAGGGTCCTCATTAAAAAAATTAATTATTTTAATAAAACATGAACTAAGTGGAATTTCCATAAATGGTTTATGGGTTCTTTGGAATACTAATGTCCAAGCCTCCTCACAAAATTTCAAACTTGGAACACGTTCCAATGCTACAAAAATCAACAGGGAGGAGTCCCGATATGAGAGGAATCATGAGAATATATGGATCAATGATAGGATATGGGATGATTCCTAAAGCCTATTCACAAGAGAGACTCAAATAATTGGTTTGATTGCTTTGAAAGCAAGGTGATTAGCTCTCTAAGAAGAATTATGAGGATACCTAGACCTAAGGTTGGAGAATATCCCTTAACAAGAGGTATCATAGGCCTAAGAATCCTAAAGGAGGAATTACCTCTATGTGATCCTTGTGGAATGTGAGTTACAAAGTTGTGGAACCACAAATAACCCAAGTGGGCCCAAATTAGGTCAAGGGTGTTGAGTTGATCAATAAGAGAGAGGCTTAACCAGGTTTGGGGGGAGAATAGGATCAAAGGAATAATTTTCTTTTGAAATTTAAATGCAATGATCCAAATGAGGACACTAACCTAAAGAAACATTAGGAGAGGAATGATTCTTGATCTAGGTCTTGCAATATCTCGGGATTCCACTTTCATATTGAGCTCAAATTTG
Organism: Pinus albicaulis; assembly: GCA_034641835.2. Lineage (NCBI taxonomy): Eukaryota > Viridiplantae > Streptophyta > Pinopsida > Pinales > Pinaceae > Pinus > Pinus albicaulis. The sequence goes on from CM076584.1 coordinate 780,608,580, forward strand.
GAGGACCAATATAGAAGACTTTGTTGAAGAATGTAACTAGGTTTGGTCTCCATAATTGTATAATGTAATAATTTGTCACAATAAATTTTTATTATTAATAAAATGAATTATTAAAGCATGGGTTTCATGCTTGGGTCATCATTTTTAGGTAAAAGCCTCCATTTTAGGCTTCTATAATTTATATTGAGTCAATAGAATAATTTTCAATTTTATTAGACCCTTATTGGAACTTTGTATCATGTAAAAATAAATTGTTTTTACTCAAATAGGTCATTTGACATCTCCACACCAAGTCAACCCTATCGTGATGAATTAAACCTACATTAGGGAAATTCAACCCACATAAGAGGCTATATAGAGATAAGTACTTTGATCCATTCACATCACTCACTCAACAAGTTCAATACACAAGAAAGAGAGGCAAAAAAAGTGTGAAGTTCCTAGAGAAGGAAGAATATTGCAAGGGAAGACAAAATCGAAGTTTTGGGATATATATATCTCACATGTGCGAAGTTACTAGGCATTTTTTGGGGTTGAAAATATGAATTTTACTTCAGGTTGAAGTTCTGTTGCGAGGGAGGCCGAAATTCTGCTGCTGCAAGGTCGAAACTCTAGGTGGAAGTTGTTGTTGGGAAAATAGCATTTGTAGAAGAAGGAAGGGTTGACTTGGTGGTTGAAGGAATTCTTTTTCTACGTCAAAGACTCTTGGATTATCTCATCTTGTCTTATGAATCTAGTAAAGGAAGAGTTCTGACTGGGTGTTCCACTCATAAGGGTTTTTCCCTAGTTGTGCGCCTACGCCTTGTGTCTCTTTTTCTTGGGATCTTCATACACATAATTTGGTAATTACTTGATGAAATATAATCTAAATAATAAATAAAATAACCCCACATAATTACAAGTAATTTATCAACATGGTATTAGAGCTAAGGTCAAGGAAGGTTGGGGATAACTTTGTTGGCTTGAAAGGAAAGGTTACCACCTCTATGACAAGTTACTTGAAGATGGGATAAATATTACAAGAGTTGCAGGAAGCTAGATTGGAAGGATCATATACAACTTATCTAATAAGGTCAAAAGTAATGGGTTCTTGGTTTTACTCACAGGTACACTTGATGATGACAATGCATGGATCATTGATAATGGAGCATCAAGACATATTACTAGAGAAAGTAGAAAACTTCAAACCTTATCAAAGGAACCATCATCTCATGCAGTGAAGCTAGGAGAAAATAACAATTATGTTGTTAAGGGCTTCAGATCAACATCATTGAAGCTGAAAAATGGAACAAAGTTATATCTCAACAATATACTCTATGTTTCAGGTTTGAAAAAATAATTTACTTTCAATTTCTTGTTTACAATATAAAGGAGATAGTGTTTCCGTTGTAGATGGTAAAGTTCTGGTTTGGGGAAAGGATTCAAGCATTGATAAGGGGAACGTTATTGGAGTACATGAAGGAAGGGTATATAGAGTCATAGCACCATCTCCTCAAGCACTGGTTCACATGAATATCAATCCTATCGAACTATGACATAGAATAAATGGTAATATACATTACAAATTCATCCCCTCTCTCAATCAAATGGTGAATGGCATCCCCAACATCAAAGAATATTGTGAAGGAATATGCAAGGGATGTGCTTGGTGTTAAAATTATGCAACTACGGTAAAATTCCACTTTGGACTACTCACTTGATGGAGATGATTATGGAATTGAGTTCCTCTTTTCAAGAGGACCAAAATCGACCTAAATATCACCTTATTTGGATAAGCAGAATTTGGTTTTTAATTTTGCACCTACTCATGGATATTGGATCAGGTCGACTTCACATATTTGGAAAGGTCAGCTAGACATCATTGACACCCCTTTGAAGCATATAAAAACAAGTGATCTAGAAGCTCATTTGGAAATCACAACATCAAGCATATTATTCTCTTCTATCTGATTGGGTTCAACACATTGGTGAAGAAAATATCATACAGAGGTCAGAAATCTCATGTCCGGAGGTCACATTTAAACTAGGGCTTATGTCCTAGTCATGGTCATAAAAATAGTGGATTTGGGCTATAGTCGCGGGCTTGTTATAGGAAAGGTAGAAGTTAGGAACCTGAATCCTTGGGGATGTTGACTTATGGTAGTGGCTAAGGTTTGGACTACTGTTGACTGTCATCTGAAGATTTGTGATGTTGCCTGAAGGCTGAATCAAGTTGTCTCTGATATATTTGACCTTTGTGCACATGTTTCTAAATTTTATGGGTTATATTATTGTACATATTGTATTGGGCTCATTTTACTCTCTTCTTAACATCTTATGACAATATAATAGAAGAATATTTTCAAATGGTTTTCCCCATAGTGGGGTTTTCCCTAGTATTTGACCAAATTTGGTGTCTCTTGTTGATGTGTTTATTGTTTCCTTTGTCATTGATTTTATTTTTATATATTCAATTACTATTGATGATTGGAAAGACTAATTTTTATTTGAAATATTGATAATTCATGTTTGGAATAGGGCTAAAGTAATTGATGCAACATAGAACAATCTAAAAATTAACATGGTATCAGAGCTAAGGTGAAGGACAAGCCCAAGAGCAGACAAGGATTGAAGAAATCATCTTTGGAAAATTTGAAAGAGCCAATCTCATGAAATCAAGATGAAAATGACCACCTTTAAGGAGAATGAGAAGTTGGGTGACTTGTCCAATTTTGTTGCATGGAAAGCTAGGTTGGAAATCATAGCTGATAACAATGATGTTTTGGACTTCATTCAAGGAAAGGTACCCAAGCCTCAAAAAATGTATCTGCTTCTATCAAAAGTAAGCATAATAAAGGTGATAATAGAGCAAAGCTAATTATAGCTGATGGTTTAGAAGAAAATTTTCTTGCATATGTTGGAAACTTGAAAAGGGCCAAGGTAATGTATGATAAGATAACAGGTATGTATGAGGTCAAAAGTATTTTATGAAATAATAAATTTGAAATATAAACTCAAAGATACAATATTAATAAAGGAGATTCCATACAATCCTACATAATGAGGATATCTCATGTTAGAGATCAATTGCTAAGAGTTGGAGAAGTTTTACCTGATAGGGAACTGGTGGTTGTGACTTTAAGAGGTCTCCATCCTATTTGGGGAACATTCATCACTACTATTAGAAACAAAAATTTCCACACTTCATTTGATGATATTGTTGGAAAGCTCACTCAAGAAGTGTCCAGAATGATAGGAAGAGGAAGAATTCAAAATAATTAATGCAGGAGCATCTTTCTTGGGTTTTATTAAAATATTGTGTAATTAGGGGGGGTGATGATTTTTTAATTATTTTATAAATTATTGTGCTCTTTTTAATAAATTAAGAGAGAAAATTGTAAGTGAGGATTATTGTAAATAATCTCTTAATAAATTAAAGGATATGAGAGGAGTTGAATTAGGTAGATAATCTAGGGATTAGGAATTCCTTAAACGAGACTTAGTTGAGTCCAAAAAAGGATAAATCTAATTTGGATTTTAGTTGATATTTGTGTGGAGGAAATTATGGAGTGGAATAAATTCATATTTATGTATAAATATGAGGATTGTGTGAGGATTAAGGATAGTGAGGAATACAGAGAGAGAGAGAGAGATGGTTTGGGAGCTTTTGTAAAGGGTCAAGAGCCGAAAGGCCATCCATTGTAATATTCGGCCAAGGAATTTCTTGTGTTATTTTATATCAATATTTTTTTTGTATGGCTCTCTTTTCTTTATGTATATTTTGAGCTGCATCAAATATTTTCTTAATTAAGAATTAGATGAGATTCTAAATGTTGAAGGAAGCACCCGATTTTTACATGCTACGATCTGCTTTAACCTGGTATCCTGGCATCATTTGGTATCAGAGCGAAGGAGATGAGTTAGAGGATGAGTATCTCCTATGTTGAGGTTGTTTCATTTAACTGCTTGTTGTGAGCGAGGAGAGTAGGTCGAATTGCCAGATTAAGATTTGATTGAATTATGTGGTGCGTTGAGTTTGCAAATTTATATATGGATATTTTTGTTGTATATTGGAGTGTGTGAGTGCAGGAATGAGAATGCGTTCAAGCAAGAACATGGAAAAAATAGATCATAGTTCTATGATTTGGGTGTGTGATCTCAATTTTTTGGAGGCTACGTGAGGGCCTTAATGCATTTTGGCGAAGGCAACATCGTAGGAGAAGAAGTACAAGTATTGATGCATTGTTGTATCAAGCGATGGTACCACAACAAAGACACCACGAATAGCATGGTTGATGGGATATAGATTACAAACGATATGGAATATGTATTCCACGAGACATCGCATGCGATTGTGAGATAGCCACAACGTTAACATATAGTAAGCATTTACACCACGGTTGTGATGTGTGTACGTAACTTCATTTGCAAGTCGAAAAGTCATAGTATAGACCGTGGTATATGTGAAGCAACATCACTATAGGTGTTGATGGGCATTGAATCCCTGTCTCAGCATTGTTTGAATCCTGTCTCAGCGTTAACCATATGCATCGTTTGCAAGTCCACGACATTGTTTGAATGCCACAGGTATGAAATCATAAGTCTGCGCACATTTTGTGAAGGCAGAACCACAGGTATGATATCACAAATGTGAGTCTGCAGCATCAGTAAATTAGCATCCCTGCATGAGCTGACTTGAGTCTCTTGATTGGCAGCATCATTTTCTTAATAGTGGCATTGGATTAATATGAATCGTGGCATGAAGGATTCTGTGATCACCTTTATTTAATAATGGCGATGTTGATTGGTATGTTTGATAACAGTGTTGGGTTGGGTGAACCGTGGGTTCAACCATAAAAGGTCACGTTGAACTTTTTTTAAATGGATTCCAAATGCATAACTTCGATTTGTTATTATTGTTTGTATAACAATGATATCTTAAGGATTCCGTTGAGTTTGGAATGAAGTTTGTAGAATTAAAAAATGCTGCAATATAGATCGTTGTCACATGTTTTTTTTAGTAAGAAAAATTGAATTGCACATTAAGTGGTGAGGAAGGAATCAATTCCATCATTGTGGAGAGTAAATCTGCGTCTTAGTAAAATTGAACAATTTTTCTATATAAATATTAAAGTGGAAATTTGCTTTTCTACATCAATTTTTGGAAGCTAGTCATATCAATGCACTTAAAAAAGCATGTGTGGGGCTTGTGAAAGAGGTGTGGTTCCAGCGGAATATTCAAGGTATGGATCCAGTGTTTCCACAGTACCACCTTCCAGCATACGAAAAGGTCACTGGGATTGATCGAGGTAAAGTTTTTGCAAATAGTTCATGTACGTTTTTTTGGAGAATGTAATCTTGGAAGGATATTCCATTACATTAAGGTTTCATTTTTCGAAAGCCAAGAAGTTGAAATTGAAGAGAAATCCAGGAGATTGAGATGAGGGAACTTGGCTTAAGCTAAGAGGGGATATTGTGCGTACCTTGAAGGTTTACAAACATTGTTTGCTGAGAAATATTTATGTTGCAAAGTTGCTAGGAAGAGAGTTATTTGCTAGGGAGAGAATGGACCTTGCACATTCAAAGTAAAGTAAATCAGGAATTCAAATGAAGAGTCTAAATTATTTGGAATTATATATATTATAATTTCTTGATACATTAAATACTAAAGTGTGCATTGGTTGATTGCATCGAATTTGGGTGTGGAGACAAATTCTGTAGAGGCTTGAATGCATTCCTAAAAGAATACACGAGAGAAGGGTTGGATCATTTCAACCATAAGAAGATTCAAGGTAAGTTCTCATTGAATGAATCAATATTCATTGAGTAGAGGTATTTTAAAATATGGATGATTAAATTTCCTTGCATACTCAAGAATTTGATGTCATGAAAGGGTGAAAATGTTGCAAATGTGGAGGTATAAACGAATGGAAATGGAGAATGGGCTATCTTGGGTGATATAACAAGAAGCATGCATTTTTATGTGAGAGTGTTTATTATGCATAATGTGGATTCTTCGCAGTTTTGGTTAAGTCATTTCAGACCAAAGCTTGTAGCTGGAAGTGGGAGAATTCTTTTGATTTGTGTTTAAGATTGAAAACCCAATTGCTTGATGTTGTAGAATATTTGTTTTACCATCATGTGGCGGCAGCTAAGGAGGTTTTATTTAGGATGGAGACAATGTACGAGTTGTACATTATTCATCAAAGAAGTTGAAATATGAATAGCTTTTTCTCTGTACACAGGTGAAGAGATGTGAATTGATGTTGTATGGTGCATAAAAGTGCAGGAAAATGTTTGCACTAAAATTAAGAGCTTAGGGTATGATGGGCATGCGAATATTCACAGTGATAAAGACGACACAGAAGAGTGAAGTACGGAGAGTTGAAATTGTGAAGAGAAGGTTTGTTAAATAACCTTAATGGGAGCATAAGGTATGATAATTCATAAAGGTATTTTTTAATGTTGAAAATTGAATGGTTTATTTATTTTCACCATAAAATAAATCTTGGAAAACCTAGTTTGCATTTCGATTAAAGACTTCAGCATCATGTGAAAGGATAATGGGAAACTGATGATTTTTCATAAGAATGGAGTATGAAAGAGGGTGAATATTTTACATCATAAAATGTATTAGGGGTGTATGTTCGTTGGAAGATTGTATAACTTAAATTAAGTTGAAATATCCACTATCATAATTATTGGGGCAAGCCTTGAAGTAAAAACATATGTTAGGGTCAAATGAAAGTTTCGATAGTTTGAGTTAAAATTAAGTATTTTTCATCCAAGATGAAGAGTTGGTGTAAATTCTGAATTCAAAGAGTCGTAAACCAAAGTCAAAGGTTTGAATGTAATTGGGTGCATGATCGGCGGAGCCCAACACCCAAAGAATTGGTCATTGTAACATAAGCATTACTAAAGTGTTGTTTGCAGCAAAGTGAAGCAAGAGAATTGCCTAGAGATGATTCCAAGACAGAGAACCGAAAGTGATCAAGTGATAGAAGAGAGGTTGCATTTTTGAATGGAAAGTATGGAGGCTTGCTGAAAAGGGGATTGAATGAAATCCACAAGTGAATATATGAAGTTCACAAAGGAGGAGAAGATGACTGGTGTCAGTCATTTCAGAGATTCTGAGAAAGACCACAGTAGAAGAAAGAAGAAGGAAAATTCCAAGGTAAGTAGCATATGTGAGCAGTTGAATGATGACTATTATGAGCGGGAGAAGGATGAGATAACATTTCACCTTGAATTTTTGATGGAATTGTTGCAGATAAATTTGAAAGACTAGACACATGGTTGGACCATGAAGAAGAAATTGAAGTGGCAGAGACTACACACAAAGAGGGAACAACATGTAAACATACAGATGACAGAAGAGCTGAGGAAGCTCGAGCAGATGATGAGTGTGAAAATGGGATGTGAAGAACTCAGAGAGGCTGAGTTGAAAATGGAAGTTTCCATTTGTGGCCCAGAATAGGGTGAAATTCTGGGTGAAGAGATCAATGAGGAAGATCTCATGAACTATTGGAATAGTTCAAAAGAATCTGAAGATGTGTTGTTGAGAGAAGCAGATGAGGCTATGAAGCCTTGTATTTTTAAATCTCACAGTTTATGTATGTTTGTAGGATGTGCAGAAGATGGTGGACAGTCTGGTGAGACTGTCACAAAGATGAATGAAACTCTTGAGGTGAAGTATATGGAGAATGCCTTTCAGAGGAGGAAGGTACTGATTTGTTGCAGCAGGAAGAAATCATAAATGAATTCTTGTTGGGGGTAAGACAACCAGTTGAAGTTGTTATGGGGCAGAAGCATAATGGAAATGCTGAAAAGATATTCCAAGGAGGTAAACAAATGTATTTGTTTAATGAAATTGCCGATGGAATTTTGCAGTGTGATGAAACAGAAAACAAGAAAACTCGGGAAGATTTCTAGAAGAAGAATGAAGCTGTGAATGAAGGTTGTGATGAAGTGTTGGGAATATTTCACATGGAAATAGAGTTCTTGGAACGATGGCTCAAAGAACCTGAAGGGGAGATGAAACTTGCAGAACCTAATATAGAAGAGATTGCAGTTATTGTGCATGATAGGGTGAATTGTTTTTAAAATTTATAGATTTGAGTGAATGCTATAACTTTTCAAATAAAAATGTGATTGTAGGTACAGAAAACAACATTAACATATATGATGTCGAAATTAGAGAAATTAAGAAGGAATTATTTGGAGTTGAGATGAAAGATCAGGAACAACAAGAAATTTATGTCCGTAGAGACATAAGGGAAACATAAGTATTGAACTAGCAGGATAAATATGAAACCAACCAGCAGTTCAAAACAATATCTACTGAAATCCAGAAATTAGATGATGGGAGATTGGTGCTTGAAGCATCAAAAGAGGCCGAAAGGTCTTATCTTTTGCAAACTAATAGTTTTTTGATGAATGCAGGTACAACACCAGATGAGGAAATTGTTGCTATAAAAGTAATCAAAGAACATAGTTGTAATCAAGAAGGAGTTCTTGATTATTATTCATTGCAAAAAGTTGAGTGTTAAACACAATTAGAGACAGAAGCATCAAACAAAGAGGAATTCCTCCAAGGAATTAGCGGAAGAAATTGTTGTGGATGTCGCATTATTACAGAAAAGTGACAGGCCTCATAGACAGGAGTCTATGGAAACTTCTCTACATGGGGAGTCTGATGCAGGAGCATCATGCTTGGGTTTTATTAAAATATTGCGTAATTAGGGGGGTGATGATTTTTTTATTATTTTATAAATTATTGTGCTCATTTTAATAAATTAAGAGAGAAAATTGTAATTGAGGATTATTGTAAATATTATTTTAATAAATTAAAGGATGTGTGAGGAGTTGAATTAGGCAGATAATATAGGGATTAGAAATTCCTTAAACGGGACTTAGTTGAGTCCAAAAAAAGGATAAATCTAATTTGGATTTTAGTTGATATTTGTGTGGAGGAAATTATGGAGTGGAATAAATTCATATTTATGTATAAATAGGAGGATTGTGTGAGGATGAAGGAGAGTGAGGAATACAGAGAGAGAGAGAAATGGTTTGAGAGCTTTTGTAAAGGGCCGAAAGCCAAAAGGTCATCCACTGTAATATTCAGCCAAGGAATTTCTTATGTTATTTTATATCAGCATTTTGTTTGTATGACTCTATTTTCTTTATGTATATTTTGAGCTGGATAAAATATTTTCTTAATGAAGAATTAGATGATATTTTGAATGTTGAAGGAAGCACACGAGTTTTATATGCTAGGATCTATTTTAACCCAGTATCCTGGCATCAAGCATGAAAAAGGAGAACCCACTACATTCATTGCTCATGACAAGAAGAAGAAGAAAGGGAAAGGAGGTCCATCAAATTCAAGAAATCATCCTCCTTGAAATACAAATAAAAGAAAATAATACTCGCATATTGAATGCTATAATTGTCACAAGAAGGGTCATTATTCTTGATATTTCCCTGAGAAGAATAATGGACTGCTTTATAGTATTAGAAGAAAAACTAGATTTAATGATCAAAGGAGGACAAATGATGAAATGAATGACCAGGATGGAAGAAATGATAAAAGAAGAAGAGATGCTCCATGTTGTAGAGGTAAATCCCCTCTTCGGATAGAGGTGATCCCTACTAGCCCAGATCGGGTCTAGAAACAATCGTATCATGCTAAGGTGCAAGTTCCTAATTGCAATAAACCAAATGGCGAAGAAGGCTTACCTTGAATCCAACGCTGTTGTTCATAGAGAAGATAACGCTCCCGTTTCCTTGCTCCAGCAGATCACAATCCTCCCGCTTTCCGCGATCGAACACCTACACACACAAGAAACATGACAAACACAAGTGTAAAACCCAATATATTGAATTATGTATCAGTCAGAGAAGACACAACTCATGATCATAATAAACAATATGAGTGGAACCATAACCAATAGTTTCTTATCATTAATTCATACAAAGGAAAATACAACCTGGCTCTGACACTGAATCTTCCTTCGGTGGGTTGTCAGCGGAATACGTCTCGGTAAAGCTCGTCGGGAATGGGGACAAGCCTCTCTCTTCGATCGTCAATCTCCTTGCTACTAATTTGGCTCTATGAGGACTATTGCAGCATTCTTTAGGCTATGAAGGCTCCTGGATACTAGCTTGCAAAGGGAAATGGCAAGCTTATATAGATGGTGAAAGGGGAGTTGGGATCCCTACAATCATGGGATTGGCCCTATCCTCAAGGAAGCTTCCATGAGAGGTGGAAAACTACTTCCTCTACATGGAGAATCGGAGCCAAACGTCCCAAATAAATTTAGAGTCCAATTCAGAAGTTTGTTGGAGTCAATCTTCCACCATTTATTTTTTAAAAACACTCCTTATTAAGCTTGGCGCGGGTGTGACTCTGGGACAGAGCACTAGTTGGCACGCCCTCTTTGGAGGATTTCTTCCATTGGTGTGGGTATAACACTGACAAGTCACGCCAAGGATAAAAAGGCTATTTTTAGGGTTTTCCTCAAGGAGTTTTCTTCAGGGGAATGAAATTCCATGTTTAGGGGAATGCCATGAAAGTGTTTTCAGATCATGTCACTTCTCACAGGTCATGGAATAAGCCCTCCAATGTGCGGGATGGAGAATTGCAGGGATGGTGACAAATTGCTGTGGAACAGATGCCCCCTAAAGCATGAGGCTCGAAAGAGAGAGAGGGGTGAAATTCTTTACGAGAACGTGTCCAACTGAAAACACTGCCGTCAGAAAACCTGCGTAGAGAAGTACAAATGATATCTCAAATACATGATATATGTGGCATGGGCGCAGCCATCCATAACAGAGTATACAATAATCCAGATCCAAGGTATGGATGCAGTCATCCAGTGAGGATCGATAAATAAAATCAGGTATGGTCACAACCATCCAATGAATGAGTCATGTAACTAATCATAATAATCCACAAAATTGCAGCCTGGATTCCAACAGACAAAATCTATGGTCTTGCGCTCCATCTTGACCCGAACAAAGTACAAGTTCAAGCATGTGAATAAATGAGCTGAAGTCGAACATGCAAGAACATCGCCTGATTACCAGCCAATGATGAAAGCTGTTAATAGACGTGAGAGGTACCACCAATAAAATCAATGGTCCTCAAGGTACTGTAGGTACAATCTACGGCATGTGAATCAGTGAGCTGGCGTCGAACACCCGTAGAATCACTCATTCAGATGCCAATGATGAAAACCTCACGTCGAACATGAAGAACCTGCCATTGAGGCATGCAGGCTCCAAGGTACCAGAAGAGAGTCTCTAGATCAGCTTCCCAGATAATGAGCGTATGTCGACAGGAAGTGACCTTGATTGAAGGTGGGCCATAGTGTTTCCCACATCATCAACACGAGACAGAGGAACATAATGTATTTGTGAATCAGGATTAGATGAGAATCATAGGAAGGTTGAGACTTTTGTAGAGGTCAACTTCTCTTGAACATATCAGCGGCACGACAGTGGATTTGGCAGTATTTGACATCAACAGATCAAAGGTCATGATGACGAGGAAAAGAGCAGATGAGAGGTCAAAAGGGATCACCCAAACCCACGGAGGCAAATGGAAAACAAGATGAGATGTCCCCAACCCGACACGAATGCAGACAAGTGCCATGTTCAAGAGCGACATACTGCCGACACGATAATGATGCTGGTTCCATTTTTCCCCACCATTTCTGGCAAGTACCCCAATTATTTTTGAAAAAAAGCTTGGAGGGGATAGCATATGCTTGTCATATAAGTTTGTCCTTCAGACGAATCCAACCTAGTAAATTTAACGAGCCCTAGGAAAGAGAAAATCGAACATCGTCATTACGACTGGATCCGATGTCATCAGGGTTTAACGAGTCTGACAAAGGAAGAAATCGGTGTCTTTTCATGTTTAGAGAGTTTGAAAAGATAGCAAAAAATTAAACTCCGATGGTCCTTTTTCGTAAATAGTTCCTCAGATCCGAAAAGGTAGAAAACTATGTCTGAGAAAACCTCCTAGTCGCAATAGGCTAGGGTATTCCTTTTTCGTAAGTAATCTATCCTAGCTTGAAAAAGGGGTAAATGTATACTGGTTAGATGTTGTTTCATGGCCACTTTAATGAGATCGAAACGACAAGGGACTCAGAAATATTTTCATGTTTAGAGAGTCAGAAAAGAGCTGAAAGATAACTCCAAAATGACTTTTTTGTGTTTTTACCGAGTCTGAAAAAGTATAAAATACAACTCGTATCACTATCCAAGTCGCGTAAAAATCTGTCGCTGCACATAAACGCAAGTGTAAAATCCATTTTCAACAAAATATATTAAAATATTGAAAAAAATGACATTTAAAACCTTATTTTTGACTTGGAAAGCTATAAATGGGCTTCAAATGGTAAAACAAATTTACTTTTACTTTTTACCTCACTTGGAGAGCAACGGTGGTCTGTTTGTGTGCAAACTTGCGGCGATGATTGCGACTGATCCAGGTCATCATCCAGATCCTCGTCTATTCTAGGTAAAAGGCACTCCCTTAAGCTACATTTTAATCCATTTTTTATGAGTTTTCATTGTGCATTAGACCTCTGGGGGGAACCTTTTAAAATTTTAGGGCTCATTCCATTGGCGTGGGTATCGAGCACGGACTCACGCCAATGGACATTTGCTTGCAAAGGGGTTGCACCAATGGCGCAACGTGATTTTACACTTTAAGTTTTAAAAATGTGAGCCATCCATGTTGATTTTCAAATGCAACAGAGATCTAACAATGAATTTTTAATCATGTTGATGCAGATATTCGGGCACAATGGTTATCGAATGGAAGGAGAGGGAACATGGGGAGGAAGATGAAATGGCTATGGAAAACGAAGCCTGTATGAATGCACTCAGGAACTGTGGACTCAAAAAAAATTTCCTTACGCCATGCTTACGAGCTCAACCTGAGTTGCTACAGTACTTGGTCAGCATATGGGATGAGAATGAGGAAGTGTTCAAACTTCGGGACCAAGTATTAGCTCTTGAGGTCTCCGATGTTTACTTTATAACCGGATTGTCGCGCAGAGGTCTAGTGCTAATCATAATGGGCAGCAGACCTTCCAGAGAGAAAATGGACATGGAAATGGTGAGAGTGTGCCCAGGGGCATGAACAGGATCGGGAAGCGGGAAGGTGGACCTCCACACTGTCCGCGACCTAGCACTCAGAGTAGTGCTTCACACCATTACGTGGGCTACGGGATCGTAGGCACCGCATGAGGCAACCAAGGCCCAACTCATAGTAGCCTCTGAGTGTATGAATCCTACATTGTTCAATTGGGCTACTATAGTGACAACCAACATAAAGAGGCAACTAACAAGATGCAAGCAAGCCAAACTAAAGAAGTTTGGATACGGTTCCATTCTGGTGTTGTTCATCCTGGAACGACTACCCATTTTCCAAGGCCAAGGGGCAATAGCTTCCAAGCCGATACCGAGAGAGCCAAGGATGGCTTGCTGGGTAGCACTTATGCCCAGGTCAGGAGGGGGTCAACAGATGTCTTGGAGACCTAAGTTCTTTGGGTGGTTACAGTGTCAACTGATCGTGGTCGAAGATTGGCCCTATGCTGGGACCGATTTCACTGGAGATCCCGATATTCCACTCCCGGAAGGGTAGGACTAGGACGAGGAGCTGAGTATGATTCTCTTTTTTATTTTTATGTATTTACGATTTTTTTGGTAATACCTGTCTATTCTAACAACAATTTTATGTGTATGAAGATGTTGGCCCAAAGAGGCCCGTGGGCATGTCGCCCATTACGCGGAGGACCCATGTTGCACATGAACCTCAGGCTGAGGGTGGCGAAGGGAGCGAATTGATCTAGAACTTGGAGGGCATTTCTCGGGGAATCCCAAACTATGCATGGCTGGCAGACGTCCCATTAGCTTACCAGTGACACACTCTGGGGGTGCCTAGTCGCCTCCATAGACTGCTGAGGCGATTGGTGCGCGCGGTGGCGTGTTATCACAAGAACCATGCTGATTAGCTATTTAGGGTTTTTATATGCATATTTTTTGAGAGACATGTTGTCTCCGTCTATTATTAGACAAACATGTATATTTTTTGACTTTATGTGATGTACTGCAAACTATTCGACACATATATCTATATATCTATTTATGGATGGATCTTTTTACATGTGATGATGTTTTTGTTTATAAGTTGCGCAAATGTCTGTCTAAAACCAAATTAGCTACTGCATCTGTTAATGTATTCATATGCCTAGGTATGTGTTGATATGTGATATAATCCAAATTTCTTTCCAGTAAACGAATACGTAGATACAGACGTAAAATGGATGGGTTTCTTACTGAATAATGACCATTAAGTTGTAATACTACAAGTTGTGAGTCCAGATACACAGGTAATGCACGAATGCCGAGGTTAACAGCCTCGGTTAATAATTCTAAAATAGCACTATACTCCACAACATTATTTGTGGTAGGCCCTAGACACACACCTTGCAAATTAACCAACTCACCAGCAGGATCATAGATTACCCAAGCTGCCGAGGACAAATTCCTGGTACTGCGGGAGGCACCATCCACGAAACCCACAAACGGAGTAATAGACATCTGCACAATCAGGAAGACTCGATCAACAGAAATATGCTTACATTGCACACCACACCAAACATGCACACAAATGAATATACATACCTATGTACACACACCACACCAAAAAATAACTCAAGCGTAGTATTTTTTAAGGTACAGTCCATTTCTAGGCTGCGCCAACGGAACTCCTTCATAATCAATGAGCTCATAAGCCCCATTTTTCAATACTCATTTTACTATGTAAGGCCCATGCCACATGGGTTGGAACTTGCCTGCTTCAATTTTGTCATGCGCTTGGTCATATAGGAGGACAAGGTCCCCTTCGACAAAGGAACACGTGGATACAGATTGATCAAAGTGGGCTTTGACCTGCTTCTTCTGTGCTTCAATGAATAAAGAAGCCAAGCGGCAGGTTTCATCCAGCTGTTCCAAATACAAGAGACGCTCTTCTTCAGGAGAAGTGTCGGGCAAAAGTTCCACAGCCAACTTTAAATAAGGAATTTTGCACTCAATCGGAAGAGTCGCTTCCAGTCCATACACCAATTGGAAAGGTGTGAATCCGGTCGCACTCTTTGCTGATGTTTGGTAGGCCCATAGAGCTGAGAACAATTGGAGATGCCAATTGGACTTATGAATACCAATTGTCCATTGAAGCATAATTACCAAAAATTTGTTCACAGCCTCAACCTGGCCATTTTCCTGGGGGTAATATGGCATTGAGCTATCATGTCATAAGCCCAATCTTGATGTCAGCTCGACCATCATGTAATCTCGAAAATGAGTGCAATGATCAGTAAAAATGGCTTGAGGGACCCTGAAACGTGAAATAATGTGATTGAAAATAAACTGGGCAGCTGTCTTACCATTGGCGGCTAGTGTAGGAATCGCTTCAGCCCACTTAGTAAAGTAGTCGACAGCGACGATTATATATGCATTCTCCCTGGCTGAATGAGGGTTACACGTCATGAAATCTACGCCCCATTTTACAAAAGGGCCGACAGTAATGACAAGATGCCGAGGGAGAGGTGGCGCACGCATCTTGCGTTGAAAAACCTGGCACGCATGACATTTTCGGACTGCAACAATACAATCTTTGAATATTGATGGCCAGAAGTAGCTCGCACGTAGAATATTCTGGGCGGTAGCATATCCAGACATGTGACCACCATAGGTGCCACTGTGACAGTCATTCAAGACTTTTTCAGCCTCTTCCAGGGTCAAGCACCGGCGGAGCACCGAATATACTCCAACCCGGTATAAAGTTTCTCCTACAACACGGTAGGGTTGAGACTGATGCCGAATCCGACGTCGGGCATCCTTGGTCAACTCAGATCGGAACGTCGATTTTTGAAGATACACAATAATGTTGTCGTACCATGGATCGCGATTACTGATAAGGAAGAGGGTTTCATCTAGGATATGTTCCTCAGAGTGAGATGGGGTGGAGTCTGTCGAGAGAGAGCAAATGAGATCCGCAAAAACCAGTGATTTGGTCAAATTAGCAGTGGTAAACTCTAAGTCGAACTCCTGAAGGATAACGATCCATTTGGAGTATTTCCCCCCCAGTAATTTTCAAGATAGAATGTACGTCATGGGGTTGCAATCCAAAACTACGGTTACTGTACGCAGCAGGATGTAGTGGTAGAAATGTTGCACAACGTGCACTACGGCTAATGCCAATTTATTGATGTGAGCGTAACGTGTTTATGTGTCGAGAAGATTCCGTGATATATAATAAACAACGTGTTCATTTCCATCATCGTCATCCTGCACCAGAACCATAGCTATGGTGCTAACGCGGCGGCCAAATATAGAGTGAAATCATGGTGATAGTTTGGAGGACAAAGCAACAGAGCATTAACAAGTAACGTCTTAAGCTTCTCAAAGGATCGTTGAGAAATCTCGTCCCAGCGAAAGGGAACATTTTTCTTTAAAAGATGCGTGAATCCTTTGGCCACTTCCGCGTAGTTCGGTATAAAGCGTCGAAGGAAATTAGCTTTTCCCTACAAAATCTGCAGTTGGTGTAACGAGGAGGGTGATGGGAGATTAACAATAGCCTCGACCTTTAGAGGGTCGAGGCGAATCCCATCCTTGGAGACTATAAACCCCAAAATACGGCCAGAATCCACGCAAAAGACACATTTATGAGGGTTAAGTCGGATATTATAGCGTCTACAACGAAGGAAAATCTAGTGGAGGTGTTCAGGATGGTCCTCTCACTGAGCTGAGTGAGCTGGAAGATCATCCAGATAAGGCTGAAAGATACGACATATGTCATGGAATGCGTAAGACATAGCACGCTGGAAAGTAGCTCCAGCATTCTTCAAGCCGAACGAGAGCTTTTTATAAGCGAAGGTACCCCACGGACAGACGAATGCAGCCTTGTGTTGATCGACAGGTAAAATATTTATCTAATTATACCCAGAAACATCGTCCATCAGGGAATGAATCTCTCCCAGCACATTCATCAATGATTTGATCTATGAAGGGAGTGGGGTAGTTGTCCTTAGGACAGGCTTGATTAATATCACTGTAATCAACACAGACTTTTATAGTACCCTATTTATTATCTACAGGGACAATATTTGAGACGCATTCTGTGAGGGGAATCAGGTAAATGAAGCCTGCGTTCAGAAGTTTTTCAACTTCTGCTTTAATGGCAGCATCTTTGCGAGGATGCACTGGGCATAGGCATTGGCGCACAGGTTTCACACCAGGATAGGTAGGAATCTCGTGCACTACTATGTTGGGATCAATCCTAGGCATTTCCTCGTAGGACCAAGCGAACACGTCTCTGAATTCACGAAAAAGATCAGTATAAACTCGTATCTCATCAGGAGAACAAGTCACTCCCACATGTATGTTCTCAACTATCCCCGGTTTGACAGAGATGTCAATTGGAGTGGTTTGAGTATTGTTGCTTAGGTTTCCTTCCAAAAGGACCTCATGAGTCAATATAGGCGTCTGGAGAGGGGGAGTAGGAAACTAAGATGCGAAACGCTCTAGAAAATCGGACATTGCCCCCAGGCTGGGCATGAAGGAGGAACGATGATGCCCATCGCTCCAAGGCAGCTCCTCAAGAGACATTGTTTCAAAAATGGCTTTGTCATAGGGGAAAATCTCTTTAAGAGGATCAACCAAGCTAGCCTCACCGAGCCAGGGGGATTGAGAATAGATATCTAAAGCCATGCTCGAGGGAGCATGTTGAGAAGGAGGAGGATCGGATGCGGCAACGATTTCACATTAATTAATCTGTACTAGAGTTAAGGGCATCGATTCTTCAAAATCAGTCACCTATTCAGGCGAAGGGATGATCCATGGGTTGTCAAACCTAGAGATCATATTAACTTGAATGGTGTGCAGTGGTGGCGTGGGAAAAATACCGATGAGAACGGGGTCCTTGAAGAGACCAGGTCCTACACTGTCAGGGGGATTGGGGATCTGATCCATGTAAGGAACGTTGTTCTCAGAGGTGGAGGTGAAAGACAAGCCCGTGCAGTACTTGATTTTTACCACCTCGTGAGGGAACTTAATAAGTCGAAAGAGGGTGGACGGCACGCATAACATGGCGTGAGTCCAACTGCGGCCGAGAAGTATATTGTAGTTAAGCTTGGCGTCAACTACTTCTACTTCTACGTTGACTGTCTTCCCCTGTAAGGTAATTGCTAAACTCTCGAGAACACTCAAGGGTTTCGATTCTCGACCATCGAAAGAAGAGACATTCTAAGACGTGGAATGATGATGTCGGAGAACGATAGCGCTCGGCGGGAGGACGACATGACCTGGAGTAGAAGCACCTTCATCCACAACGGCCCCTATGGATGTGCCAGGCCGTTGATCAGAGCTTGTAGCCATCACAAGAGAAATTTGATGCGGAAGTCGGGGGGTAAAGTTTTCTAGGTCGAAGGTGAGAGGACTAGAATCAGTGGGATCGATTCCACCGATCGCAGACAACAGAGCTTTCTGTTGAGAAGGGCAACTTTGAAGGACTTCCAATGTGGACATAGCAGAAGGCTCCTGTGCCAAATCCTCAACAATACTGTAGTGCTGAGTGGCATGAGCATTTGGATTGTAGGAAGATCTTCGCAGAACACCTTTAGATGGCAGCCTCACAACAAGTTCAGCAGTAGGCTTCTCAATTTCAAAAGGACCGGAGACAGGAGGAGTAGGTGGGCCATCCACGATTTCCTTCCCAGCTACATGACGTGATCCAGCATAATCCTTAGAACACGTAGCAATTGAGATAGGTGCAGCACCATTCATCATAAAGACTTGGGACCCAAATGGTATAGATGGTGAAGGCTATTCAACCATCTGGGTTTGCTGAGACGGGAACAATTCTTTAAGAACTGCTGGAGTCCCTTTGGAGCCCTTGAGAAGTTGACTAATTTCAGATCGTCGGGGACAATCCTTGGTATAATGATCTCCTTCACAAATAAGGCAGGGGTACTTCAGTTTACGTTGAGAACCATCCTCAGCACGAGGTTTAGAAGACTCTGGTTTAGGGGCATCGGGTTTTGATTTGCCTTTGTCCTTCTTCTTTCCTTTGGAGGAATTTTCCATAGGATTAGCCTGAATGGCGTTGACCTCCGCAGTCTTGCCAGAATCTGGAGGCGCGGGGAGAGCAGAATTATTGGAAGAATTGGAGTTCTGCTTCCCATTTGAAGATTTTCGAGAATTTTGAGATACGGAACCAATAACACCATCATCCGCTGGGGTAGG
Source organism: Pinus albicaulis (assembly GCA_034641835.2). NCBI lineage: Eukaryota > Viridiplantae > Streptophyta > Pinopsida > Pinales > Pinaceae > Pinus > Pinus albicaulis. The sequence goes on from CM076584.1 coordinate 780,627,882, forward strand.
TGGAGCTTTAGAGGTTCCCGAGCATGGAGCATCAGTCAAAATATCATACAGTGTGCCGAACTGAGAGTATACTAGATCAAGATATTGGGCAAGTGCAATGGCCTGTACTTCAGTCACACATGCCCCCATATCAATATATTGAGTGATTTTGTTAACAAAGGATGTGGTGAACCAATGAGTTAGTAATTGATCAGGTATATCAAACTTGATCAGCCTATGACGACGTTGCCACTCATGAATATGATCGGATATGTGGGTGGCTTTATCCTGCTTCAACGAAGTCAGGAGATGCATCCCGGCTTCATAGCGAACCGGTAACTGAAAGTGAGTCAGAAAAGCCATTGCTAAAGTATTGAAATCCTTAAATATGCCACTGGGTAATTCAATATACCACTTAGCGGTAGCATCGGTAAGAATGCGCTGGAAGAGACGTAGACAAATTGAATCATCGACCTAGATTTCCTCACTAGGAGAATGGCTAGATTCACTCATATTTGAACCTGCGACTAGATCTTGTAACAGACAGCGAGGACTAGGAGGAATAATAGCAGCTAAAAAAGGCGAACCCGATGTAAGAGGAGGGAAATGTTCCCCTACGCCAAATCTAGACCAAGGGTCGAAAAAGGGCCAATTGAACTCAACTGGTCATCCAAAGGGAAGCTCAGATAGAACCAGTCCCCCGTCAGGAAACTCGGAAACAATGGGCTGTTGCGGTTCAGCAGAGGATCGCGAGACCTCTGATGAATCGTCTATATATGGAATACCAGTAGACGAAACTGAAGGTTCCACCACTGTGAAAATGACGAAAAAAGGAAAAGATCAAACACAACACATGGGCTGAAAAAGACTCAAGGCACACAATCAAATGATCAACAAGCAAAATCTAACAGGGCGTGTGATCACGGGTGATTTATTTTACGACATTGAAACTTAGAAACTTCACCATTTCATGTTTTAAGAGTCGAGAAACAAATTAAAGATGACTCTATCTCTTTCAGTTTTGAAGCAAGCGTGAAAGGACAAGTGCTTGGTGATCTTTTAAAATTTAAAGAGTCAGATAAAGATATAGCTAACTGCTAAAGAGAATGCTAAGACGAGACGCTACCAAATAGCAAGTGAGAAGCGCAATATACACCTTGGTTTCAAAATGAAGGAGAAATCAACCAAGGACTTGACGTACGTGCAGGCAATCTCCCCGAATGCTGTGTCCGGTGTATCACGGGTATAGGGCGGCAGACTCGGCTTCCTATGGATAAAGGATTGAAACCTAGCTAAATTCTCCAGCATATATGCAACGATACGAGAGCTGAAGTCCGTACACTAAATCTTTATCTAAAACCAGGCGCATGTGGCTACTAGGTTTAAAGACGCCGGAACACGTCTCTAGCCTAGACCTCTAAATATTTCGTTAATGTTTCAATGCTGCCTTAGTGTAAATTGAATAAATTTTAATGTTTATCTTCAATTATGTTTCAGTTTTTAGGCCCTAGCGAGTGTTCTGTCTCAAAATCTCCTAAATGCACACTACATGCCACAGTATATCATTTCATTCGATGAAATCTAGTTACGAGAGAGTTAAGAGCTTTTCACACAATAAAAAAATGATCAGACAACAACTAGTAATATCTCTAGTGCAGCTAATGGAAACTAAAAGCTTTTCTTTCAAAGTTACAAATCACTAATAACATAGAAAAGATTCAATTTTCATTAACCAATCAAAGCAAAATAGATTTTTTTTTTTTTGTGTTTTCAATGTTTAAGAGCAAAGTGCATTAAACAAAATGAAAACTAATGAAACAAGAAATTTGAGAAGCGATAGAAAAGGAGTAAAAACAATCAAATTTCACTCAATGCAAGCACACAATCAAACCTCAAATTGACAAAAAGTCCCTCAAATCAAAAGACACTCAAAGACTCACATGAACCATGTAATCTAGGCCCAAAATGAGACAAGGCGGAATTCAAATGAAGAAGAAGCCAATCACTCAAATAATGCAATAAAATGATAAAAAACCACTAAAAAAATGCAAAGAAGCAATCATAAGGTTGACTGAACAGATAGAAACCAAAAACTCCCACGGGATGCTCGACACACTATAGCACCTATATGCCCTAGGGCTAGAATGTAAAATCGATGGAAACGGGCAAACAACCAAAGGATGAAGGTCACAATCAGTCAAACAAGGCTCCAAAACACTCAAACAATCATAAAAATGAAACCAAACACACAGATCAAGCTTGAAAAGCTCAAAATAGAGCAAACCCTAGCACCTTTTAGGATTGGCGCGACTGTCAGGCGGAATCTAGCGCCAGAATAGGATTGGCGTGGGTAATACACTGGCAACATGTGCTAATGGGCGCGACTGTTAGGCTAATAAGCGCGCCAGTCAAGTTTACTATGGAAAAATAAAAAAGAGCAATCCAAGGAACATACTAGTGATGGTAAAGCTTAAACCAAAAGCCAAACACATAAGAAGAGCCAGCCAAAAGAGCTGATCAAGCAAGCAAAGTCAAGAATCGACCGAAAGACAAGACAATACTCCAAGTGTTTAGTTCATAAACTAGACCGGAGATTTACTGAAGCAGCGTTCATCTACTTTCTCTAATGCAGAGCAAGAGCGTTTCAAAGGCTATCTGGCTAACTTCAGGCTCCATCTGTAGTTTATAAAGCAAACAACAAGCTAACTCCCCAGCGGAGTTGCCAATTTGTTGTAGAGGTAAATCCCCTCTGTGGATAGAGGCGATCCCTACTAGCCCAGATTGGGTCTAGCAACAATCATATCATGCTAAGGTGCAAGTTCCTAATTGCAATAAACCAAATGTCAAAGAAGGCTTACCTTGAATCCAACGTTGTTGTTTGTAGAGAAGATAACGCTCCCGTTTCCTTGCTTCAGCAGATCACAATCCTCCCGCTTGCCGCGATTGAACACCTGCACACACAAGAAACACGACAAAAACAAGCGTAAAACCCAATATATGCAATTATGTATCAGTCAGAGAAGACACAACTCATGATCATATTAAAAAATATGAGTCGAACCATAACCAATAGTCGCTTATCATTAATTCATACAAAGGAAAATACAACCTGGCTCTGAGGCTGAATCTTCCTTTGGCGTGTCATCAACGGAATACGTCTCGGTAAAGCTCTTCGAGAATGGGGACAAGCCTCTCTCTTCAATCGTCAATCTCCTTGCTACTGATTTGGGTCTATGAGGACTATTGCAACATTATTTAGGCTATGAAGGCTCTTGGAGACTAGCTTGCAAAGGGAAATGGCAATCTTATATAAATGGTGGAAGGGGAGTTGGGATCCCTACAATCATGGGATTGTCCCTATCCTCAAGGAATATTCCATGAGAGGTGGAAAACTACTTCCTCTACATGGAGCACCGGAGCAAAACGTCCCAACTCAATTTAGAGTCCAGTTTAGGAGTTTGTTGGAGTCAATCTTCTGCCATTTATTTTTAAAAAACACTCCTTATTAAGCTTGGCGCGGGTGTGACTCTAGGACAGAGCACCAGTTGTCGCGCCCTCTTTGGAGGATTTCCTCCATTGGCGTAGGTATAGCACTGACGAGTCGCGCCAAGGATAAAAAGGCTATTTTTAGGGTTTTACTCAAGGAGTTGTCTTCAGGGGAATGAAATTCCATGTTTAGGGGAATGCCATGAAAGTTTTTTCAGATCATGTCACTGCTCACAGGTCACGTAATAAGCCCTCCAATGTGCGGGACGGAGAATTGCAGGGACGGTGAAAAATTGTTGTGTAACACTCCAAGTGATCATGAAGAAGATCATCGTCCACAAAAGAAGTCAAAATTCTCGAGGCATGAAAGTAATGTTGCAAATCAATCTATACATCCTTATTTCTGCTCTTACTAGTTCATCTCCTCCGAATTCCTGGGATAGTTGGTTGGTTGATAGTGGGGCCACTCATCACTTCTCTAGGATAGTTCTCTCTAACTTAATATAGAGGGATTCAAATTTGAAAATTATTCTTGGACACAACTCCACTCATCCCAACAAAGGTTTTGGATCCGTCAATTTTCATTTGAATTATGGGGTATATATTGTATTGCATGATGTAAGGTATGTTCTTGGGTTGAAGAAAAATTTGGTATCAATTTCCGCTCTGGAAGACAAAGGGATGAGGATTGCATTCATCAAGGGAAAATTTCTTACTTGGCCTGTTGGATCATGTATGAAATATGAATTCACTTTGGGAACAAGATATGAAGGACTCTATAGGGCCACTAGAAGGCCACTATTGGAATTGGTTCATAATACAAATAATCTAAGAGAATTATGGCACTGATGGTTAGCTCATCTTCATCATGATGCGCTTTTGAAATTGGAGAACTTGGTCTTTGGTATTACAAAGGTTCAAGCTCAACATGATGGAGTATGTACCGGATGTGCCAGTGGAAAGATGACAAGGGGACCATTCCCCTCTAGTGAAAGAAAGAAAAATCACATCCTCCATCTCATTCACTCTGACTTGAGTGGTATGATGCCCATACACTCTCTTGGTAACCATCTATATTATATCACCTTCATTGATGATTTTTCTAGAAATAAATGGATATATTATCTGAAACATTTAAAAAGTTAAAGGAGTTCAAAACATTAATCGAAAATCAGATAGGGAAGAAAATTAAAATATTCAAGTCTGATAATGGTGGAGAGTAAACTTCAAATGAATTCATTGATTTTTTCAAGAATTAAGGTGTCAATAAAGAGACAACTACATTGTATACTCCCGAACAAAATGGAGTAGCCGAAAGGAAGAATAGGTCAATTGTAGATGTCACTCGTGCCATGCTCCATGATCAAAAGGTAACAAAGTTTCTTTGGGGAGAAGCGACAAATGTTGTCGTGTATTTTAAAAACATGGTGCCTCATCAAGCATTAGACAAAAAAACTCCTGAAGAAGCATTCATAGGTTTCAAGTCTGATGTGAGTCATATTTGTATTTATGGCTGCCCCGTATACTTTCATGTGTCGAAAGAGAAGAGGAACAAGCTGGAAGCTACTGTAAGAAAAGGTATGTTTTTTGGGCATTGTGAAAAATCTAAAGAATTTAGAATATATATTCCTAGTCAAAGGAAGGTCAAAACAAGTAGGGATGTCACATTTGATGAAGATACCACACTTGGAAAAGCCCAATACCTTCCCCTGCTTCCTCCTCCCATTAAGAATGATGAAATGGATATCCTGGATCGCCCGTCTGTGCTCGATATTGTTGATGATCCCATACATCCCTTATCTCCTCCTAATAATCATGTTACTAGGAAGAGACCAGTTTGACTTTGAGATACACTTCAGGGTGCTGATAGATATGTGCCCCCTCAAAGGTCATTTAGAGAAAGGAAGAAGCCATGTAGGTACCAGGGATATCTTGCAGCCATGAGCACCATGATTCAATCCGAACCTTCCACATTTGAAGTAGTTGTAAAAGAAAAATTCTAGAAAGATTTTATGGCCAAATAATATGAATCTATTATGAAGAATGATGTATGGGACGTTGTGTTGATACCAAAGGGGAAATCCATGGTAACTTGAAGTGGATATACACTATTAATCATGGAATTAATGGAATCATTTAAAATACAAGGCGAGGTTCGTGGCTCAAGGATTCTCCCAGAAAGAGAGAGAGGATTATGACGATATATTTTCACTTGTGTCTCGCTATAAAACCATTCGCTCAATAGTTTCCCTTGTCGCAAGTCAAGGATGGACCCTTCATCATATGGATGTAAAAATTGCATTTCTCCCTGGCATGCTACCAGAAGAAGTATATGTTGAAAAACCACAGGGATTTGAAGTAGAAGATAGGAGGATACAAGTTTGTAGATTTAATAATTCATTGTATGGCTTGAAGCAAGGCCCAAGAGCATGGTATACCCACATAGACAATTTTTTGGTGAACCTAGGATTCACGAGAAGCAATGTCAATCCCAACCTCTACTTCAAGGTATTGCAAGATATGCCTTTGATATTGGTTTTGTATGTTGATGATCTATTTCTAACAAGTAGTGAGGCTCTAATGATGGAATGTAAGAGGGAGATATCCTTTGAATTCGAAATGAAGGACCTTGGACTCATGCACTACTTTCTAGGCCTTGAGGTATGGCAATGGCCTGGTGATATTTTCCTTTCACAAGGAAAATTTGTTGTGAAGTTTTTGGAAAGATTTGCGATGATTGAAAGAAATTATCTACCCACACCAATGGAAATAAACTTCAAGAAATTATCTGGAGAATTTGCAGGATCCGATTTGGTGAATCCATCCGAGTATAGATAATTGATTTGGGCTCTGATGTTCCTTGTGAACACTCGTCCGGACATATTCTATGCAGTGAAAATGTTTAGTCTGTTATCACCCTAGTAATTCTCAGGTTGTGGGATGGGGATTTTGGTAGTTAAGAACACCAGGGGTAACCAAGAACCTCTTTGGGAATTCAGGATCTAGCCTTCCTGAGCTCCGGAGAGGGATCTCTCCTTATGATTTAGCTTTGTTTTGGTAAAAAATTTTAGCCTAGCTAAGAGTATAAAGTAAGGATTTTTTTGGAAAGATTGGTGGGAATAAAGAGATTTCAAGGTAAACCAAAAGGATCTACTAGATCATTGGGCAATGGAGTCAACTTTGTAGGCAAGTAGAACTAAGAAATAAGACTTAGGGATGAAAATGTGTTAAGGGAAAGATCGGTGACCTTTTAAGGCTTTATATAGGCTTGATTTGATGGAGTGGGTGGGATCTGAGAAAAAGGGCACTTAAGAATCCTTAAGCTACAGATAAGAAGATTGAAGAAGGGGATCAAACTGGGACCTAGAGCAATTAAGAATTCTATGGTCCAGTTATCAAGCAGAAAACATAAAAATGCCAACAAGTTTAAACAGGGAGCTTATTATCACTAATCCTGTTTAATTACTCTTTAATTGATCATTATAGAATAGAAACACATAATATGAATGAATGTAAACTTTGAAAGAAATACACTGAAAACAGGAAAAACGAGACTTATCTTGTCACCACAAGAATCCTTATGCTATGAAGTCACTAATCTCATTTCCAGCCCGTTGCTTCGTTAATTGACTCACCAACTTCAATATGTCCAGCAAAAATACTATAATTGTCTTGAGAAATTTTATTCCACACTGAATACTTCAGATTATGAAGTATTTATACAAAAAATTGTTTACAAAATATCTTAGAAATTGAGATAATGTTTTAATAAAAATAGAAAAGAAAGCATGGAAAGAGGGACAACAACAAAACAGTTTGCAAGATGTTCCATTTTACGAGTGAAAAATGGAACTGATTATTCTAATTTTGAAAATATTTCGATGTGTTGTGAGTACTGCTAGCATTAGGTGCATCTTATTGTGGAAAGTGGTTGAAGAACTTTCCTTCCTTTGACTTTCAATGCTAATACTCTTTATTCATCTGATTTGAGCTGTCTTACTGTGGTAATTAAAAAGTAACCAACAGTAACTTTATTTTCACTGATACTCTTTCACCTACTGATACACTTTAACCCTGTATTTTTTACCTTTGAGGTAACAGTAAAATATGAATTTCCAAGTAATTTTCCTATTTTTTATCCATCAAATTCATAGCAGATCTGTGAATTCTTGCCACTTTTCAGTAGAGGGGATCTTCATAGTCTTCAATTTCCTGTAGCTTTCATCTGCTTTTGTATACTTGGAAAAGTTAGGCTTTATAGTGAACATATGCTTGATCTCATTATCCAAAAACAACAGATTTTCAAAATACTGAAGAAGTACTTTGCCACTTGGTGATCCTTGTGGTAGTGGTTGTTTGGCTTTATCTTTTGCATGAGTTCTGATTTTTAGATCATAATCTTTCTGAGGCATCAAATTGTCATTCAATGCATGAATATTTTGCAAACCTGCTTCTGATAATATCTTGTATTTGGCCCAAAATCGTGAGATAGCCAAATTCATGTATTTACACCTGTCTTCTAAGTTATTCATCATGTTTCTTTTATTTAGGAATTTCTTGATTTGGAGGATGGTCTCTGTCCTACCAGTAATTTTTAACTCTTCCAACTCTTCCCTGTTTTTGCTGTTCAAAAATGCTATGGAGTTGAAGTGCTTGGGTTGGCTTATTTTCAATCTCTCTTTTAGTTTTGTCAATTTCTGCATTAGCAGCCTGTAGTAACTCCTTTTTCTCATAAATTATTTGAATTGAAGGCCATTGAGAGTGAATTCCTTCAATGATATTTATCCATAAATTATTTTTAATATATTCCACCTGATCAATAATATTCACCTGTGCTTGAAGAATTCTAACCTATTCTTGTAGTCTATCTGCCCTCTGTTCATGCCCTTTAGATTTAATCAAGGCATCTCTTTTGGAAGATTCTAGATTTTTAATAGTGCCTTTCAAATTAAGTATTTATTTTTCTTTAATTGACATGTCTTCCATGGCTCAAATTACAGCAGCTTTGTCCTGTATTGTATTGATCTGTGAAGTTGAGGAAGAAGAAGCAGATATTTTATGGGAAGTTATTGGCACTGCAGTGACCATTACTCCTTGTGGAGCCAAGTTTTCCGCTAATGTGGATTGAATAGCAGTACTTACAGTAGGGATTACTGTAGGAATGTGAACCTATTGAGTTTTCTTTAGGTCTTCTTTTTCTCTTATGGAAGCTTCCAATTGATTTTCCATTTCTTTTATTTGAGCAGTCATCTCATGAACAAGTTGTTTGAGTTCATCATTTTTAGTTTTTTTCTAAAGAATCTCCTTTGCTTGAGGATTTTCATTTTGGGGCAACTTTAGCTGCTTTTTGAGGGCAGCTATATCCTCATTTTTCTATTTAATCAAAGGCTTTTCAATCTCCATATTAGCAGGATCAACTCCTGCTTCAATCACCAAATCTTCTAGTGCTTTGATCCTCAAATTATTGACATATAGTGAGGCCTTGTCCAACTTCATTTGATTCTGGAGGTTGAGCACTGTTTTCTCAAGCCTAATAGATTTCATAGTCTTACTGACAATTTTAGAATACAACATTTTAGTAGTTCTCCTATGAAATTCAATTTGATCCAATTCATGAATGGCATCTGCATCAACCTCAAAATCTGTTTTGGAATAATTTGCTATTGATTTTGGAGAAGTCACTGCAGGCTTCAAGAATGACATTACTAATTTATTAGATGAATAATCAAACACCGAAATAAGTTTGTCTTTGTTTCCGGGCTTTTCCTTAAGGAATCTAGAATATGATTGATTCTTGATTTCTTCATTCTTCTCTTTAATCTATCTAAATCTGATCTGAATTTCTGACTCTGTGTTGTCAGTTTCCTTAGAGGAAGAAGGCATATCAACAGTTTTCTGGTTCTCCCCCATGACTGTATCCTTTTGTTGTGATCGAATTTTGACATTTTGAAGATCTTTAAGTGTTTCAGTCACTATTCTTGTAGCTTCATCACCAGTTTCTCTATCTTCAAAATTAATAGCTTTATTCCTTTCTTCATCTGTCAATTCACTTTTCTTGCTACAAGGGATTCTGAATCTTTTGTCTTGAATAGTTTCAGCTATGAAACTATCTTCTTCTCTTCTCCTTTTAAGTGCATTTTCAGTTTCCTTGCTCACTGTAGTAACGCATGTTTGTTCAACCTATTTACCCTTACCATTTTTTCTCTGTATTTCCAGTGAATCATCATCAACTAGAGTGTTGGACTCCCATTCAAGTTTTTTAGCATACTTTTCAATATGGGGCTTGGAGTCATGCAAGAAGACATGTAACTTGCATTTCACTCTTAGTGTGCTTAAAACACCTTGTGGATCATAATTCCACATGAAAATATATGGAAATTTGTACTCTTTCAACTTCACATTGATTTCATTGATTGCTTCTCTATTATTTACAATAAATGGTCCAATTTGATTCTTCAGTTTAAACTGAGTCTTTTTCCTGGAAGCTATGAAATTAATTTCGTCTGCATTCAATAGTTGTCTCAAATATTCCAATGCAAATATCCGTGTTGTAACAAATATTGGTAGTTTATATGGGGCCAGAAGTGCACCATATACTCTGATTTCTATATAACTTTTATATAAATACCAGTCCCTTGTTCTACAGCTTTCAGACAGCTGTATAATTCTCTTTGGATCTTCATTGATCCTAGGGGTCTGCTCTTTGTTCAACAGATTCATAGCAGGCACTAAAAATAGGTCATTGAAATCTGCAAAGCTATATTCTTTATTCCATTTTCTTAGAATTGATGACCATAAAACAACTATTTTTTTTTTCCCTCTAGATCCACTTTCTAAAATTCAATGGGGAACTTATCTTCTTGATAATACAAGAAGAGGTGAAGCAGATATGATGTGTATCTGAAGACTCCTTCTTCTGACAATCTTGACAACTGATAATGCATGTTTTCTACAATGAATTTAGCAAAACTGTACATTATGTACGAAGATTGACTAGGACTAAGAGTTGAAAAAAAACCTAAGATAGCTACATTAGTGAATTCATCACTGGTGTATCCTAGTATAAATGATATCATTGAGACTATTTTCCTGGTTTCATCTGGGAAGTCAAAGGTATCAAAAGGAGGATTAAGTATGGGAATGTCCACTTGTTTAGGACAAAAAGTCTGGAATACTTTGAATTTAGAAGCAAATTCAAGTTCTAGGTAATTTTGAGTCAACTCTTCTATGGATAACGAAGTAGCATTTGGGTCAGGACTCAGTTGCAGCATGGAATTTATTGACTCTTCCTTGATGTAAAATAGGACCTCTTTATCTTTGTTTACAATGCATCTTTGATCTTGGAGATAAAAGGATTTACATATTCTGACAAAATCAGGGGATGGATGTGTTTGAGGAACAATGTACTTTGGTAAATTGGATTCCCAGACTGGAATATCTTTGTCACCTTTTTCTACAGACATGCCAAAGCACCAATTGTAAACATCAAGCAAGTTAAATTATACTGTAGGGTCCAGAATTCTATAATCAAGGTCAACCAAGGGACTATTCTATGGAGAAAAGACTGGAGGTTGGACTGGTCTGACTACCTCTGTAGAATCAGCCGTGAGTGCAGGGGTTGGTTTGTCAATTTTGGAGGACTCAAGCTGAGGGAATTTTGCAGAGGACTTCTTTTGAGACTTTGGGCCTCCATTTTTAGGGGTTACTTGTTTCTTTGTCATTTTTAATCCGAACAAAGCAAGCTTAGATGGTTTGCTAAGTTCTATTATGAGAAACAAGGGTTTCTTGGTGAATTTTACTGGAAAATGGGGTTTCTGAGCAGGGTTTTGGGAAAAGAAAGGGTTTTAAAGCTCAGAACATATATTAAGATAAATTTCAGTAGTGAAATAGACCAGGATTTGGGAAAAAACCGGTAGAAATGGAAATTAGGGATTTCGGGGAAATTTTGACAGAGTTTCCCCTGTAAAATGGACGTTTTTATGCAGTTTGATTTGTGCAATTTGGGAAATTATTTGAAAATAACATGAATTTTGAAGTTTTTAGAGGGTAAGATTGAAGAAAAGTACCTGAAAAACTAGTGAAATAATGTTGAAGACATTTGTAGTGGTGCTTCAGTCTTGAATTCTGCGAAATTGGTTTCTCAGAGGGCAATGTGGCACTTTGTGGTTGAAATTCAGGGTAATGGGCATAAAAAATGGCACTGGTAGGTTGAAAAGGCTCTGCACAGTTTCTCAGGGTTCAAACAGTGCAATTTCGAAGAAAAGGGGTTCATCAACGTTTTCACAGGTTTATAGTGTGAAAGGTTAAATTTAGAATCAAAACTTTTATTTTTAATGTATTAATCGATGGTGAAAGCCATGGTTAAATAACATTAAATCATGGTTAGGAGAGTTTGGTTTAGGAATACCACCAGTGGTGTTCGCGTGGGTGAATGGTGGTAAGTGGTATTGAGCTTTTCGAATGCGATACAACGAGATTGTGACACGTCAGCGCAAGGTGGTTTGGAAAAACCACCCATTTCGCGCGACTTTGCCGAAACTTTGATTGTTTATTTTTGGAGCGCGAAAATAGATAATCGACGTCGGATTTGGCTTTAGGAAGTGAACGGTTCAGATTAAAAGGGAGGATGCAGGGAATAATGTGTTATCGGATTCAACGTGGGCCGTTGATCTTGGGAAATGAAGAAGAGATCGGACGGTTGGAATCTTACGCGATGGGGAGGGATAAATGCATTGAAATATTTCACACAAGTTCTTAACCATAGGATCAAATGGATTTTGGGGATCAGAAAGTAAAAAATGAATCCGACGGGAGAAGTTTTGTTTAAGTCATATGCACAAAAATGACTATTTTTAATGGAAAATTAGGTGATCGGAACGACTTATCAAGGATTTAACCGAGGTTAGGGACTAGGATAAGGCATAATGTATGTGGGGAAAAAGGTAAGGTTAAGGTTCTAATCCTTAGGTTAAGGGAGTCAGGGGGAAAAACATACAGGAAAATAGTCATTTAAGCTAGCAACCTTCAGAGCATTTATTTTTTCTGAAAGCAAGTAAACTATCTAACTCTACACTTATTTCATCCATGAATCCAGATTAAACTGTTGGATTCACTTTATTCTCTACCTAACTACTGAATTGTTAGGATTAAACTGTCTAACAACTCATTATTCTCTATCTACAACAAAGGAAATTGAAACAATGACAAGTTAAGATTGAAATGTTTAACTCATCATGGACTAATGGCATTTATTGACACTCTGCCATAGTCAAAAATTAAAAAATAGTGGCATTTGTGCTTGCTCACTTCATGTTTTATTCATTTTTTTGAGGCATATTATTTTTTCTAAGTCCTTTGATTATTCTTTTTAGGAATTTTTACCCTCTTTTTGATTTTTTTTACAAAAATATGTGAATACAACTTGCAGAAGGCAAAGTATATACAAATTTACAAAATTACCAATAATCAAGTCAAAATTATGACCCCTATATTATAGGTTACTAACATCGGCTTCACTCGGGGATTGCTTTTCCTGGTGAAATGCCAAGAACTCTGAGATCAGTAGCCTTATGCACTGACCTTGGTGAATCTGTAAATGTCTTCTATATTCTACAACAATCATATTTATGACATGTCATACTGCAAAGCTTAGGGCCTTCTCTTCGGGCTTCAACTTTGTAGATAATATATCCAATCCAATCTACACTTTGACTATGAATATTTACAATGATAAAGTAAATGGATCTAACTTTCAAGTGACTTGCAAGGAATAGTAATGTTTAAACATTCTTCCATTTACTGGTCCTTCTTGAAGCTCTGTGCCATTCAAATTTCTAATAAAAAAGGAATTATTTCCTCTGTAGCCATATATTACATAAGATCCCTACCACAGAAAATCAAACTTCCCATGTTTACCTTTGTCCTCTTTTCTTGAATCCCATCTTAAAACTTGGTCTCCTATGAAAAAATCACCTTCCTTTACTCTCTTATCAAAAGTCTTTTTGATCTTGTCCTGTAATACTTGTGACTTTTCATAAACTTCATCTCTATTTTGTTGAAGGTGTATGGTCTCATTGATTCTTCTTTGAATGTCATTAGTTTCAACCTGCAATTCCTGGATCATTTTCATGACTGGAGCACCCAAGGAAGAAGGAAAAACTGCATAAGTACCATAAACAATCTGATATGGTGAAGTTCCTATATATTTTTTTGTGGTGGGTCTATCAGACCAAAGGGCATAGACCAGCTTCTTATTCCATGTATTTTTGTTATATTGGAGTAGTTTCTTGATGATGTTGACTAAAATTTTATTCGAGGATTTGGCCAGACCATTACGTCGGGGGTAGTATGTTGTGGAATGACCTAAGGTAATATGGTATTTATGGCAGAAAGAAATCATCTTTTTAGATTTGAAAGCAACAACATTGTCTGTGATAATTTTTTGTGGGCATCCAAATCTAGACAAAATATTACTTTCTATGAATGAGATGATAACTGAGTCTGTTGCTTGCCTAGTGGGAATTGCTTCTATCCACTTATTAAAGTAATCAATGGCAGTTAGAATCCATTTATGTTTCCCAGAGGATGGGGGATGAATTTCACCTATGAAGTCTAGACCCCATAGTTGGAATGGTTTCTCTGTAGATATTGGTTTTAGAGGTAATGGTAAAAGTTTCTTTCTACCTTAAAAAATTTGGCACTTATGACATGAGGTAACAAACTTTTTTACATCTGAAAATAAGGATGGCCAGTAAAAACCAGATCTGAGTATTTTATCAGCTGTGCTCTTCCAGTATAAATGTCCACCACAGTCACCTGCATGAAACTCTTCAAGGATTTTGTCAGCTTCATATTTTAATAAACAATTAAGTAAGATCCCAGTACTTTCTCTCCAATATAGTGCGTTATTCAAGATACAGAATTTCATTGACTTTTGTTTGATAAATCTTGCCTTATTTTTTGTCAGTCCAGGAGGAGCTTGTAAGTTTGTTAGTACAAAGATTATATCTGAGTACCAGGGTGAGTCTTGAAAGGCCTCACTGATCCATGGAGTCGCCATCTCCTCCTGTTCATCTACCTGAGTAATGAAATTGATATCTAGGGCATTGCAATTTGACTCAGCCATTAGTCTGGCTAAACCGTGTCCTTTGATGAGTTTTGTTGGTTTTATTTCCAGATCATATTCAAGGATTGTGGCCATCCACTTTCCTCTCCTACTGTCTGGTCCATCTTGAGTTAGAATATCTTTAACCACTGCATTAGGGACATATGCAATTATGTGAGAATATAGTACATACACTCTGAAATATTTGATGGCTTTAACTAGAGCCAAAGCCTGTTTTTCAAGTATGTTTTATTTCAGTGGTGCATCTCTGAGAGCTTTAATAAAAAATTCTATGGGCTGTTCAAAGCCTTGATCATTTTTCTGCAGAAGGACTGCAGCAATGGTGTGTTCGGATGCAAAGGAAAAGATTATAAAATCTTTTGTGTAAACTGGACTGATAAGGACTGGTGCTTTAATTAAGGCGGGTTTGATGGATTCAAAGGATTGCTTAGCCTTCATAGTCCATTTAATTGAGGAGTCATTTTTAAGCATGTTATTAAGATCTTTTATAATCTCGGCCAGATTTGATATGAATCTTCTCAGAAAATTAATCTTTCCCAAGAAGGCTTGGATTTCTTTGATATTTCTGGGTGGTAGAATGTTTTGAATTGCTTCGATTCTAGCAGGATCTATCCTAATGCCTTCTTTCGAAATGATATGACCCAATAGCTTGCATTCTTCTAACCCAAAAAGAGTCTTTTTGGGATTAAGCGATATGCCATATTTTCTGCATTTGATGAAAACTTGTCTCAAATGATCCAAGTGGTGATCATTTGTCTTTGAAAACACAGTAATATCATCTAAATAAATGACTAAGAATTCATGGATTTCATTGGAAAAAGCAATATCCATGGCCCTTTGAAATGTGGCTCCTGCATTCTTTAATCCAAAAGGCATCTTCACATACATGAAGGTACCCCATGGCGTTGTAAATGCAGTTTTAGTTTGGTCATATCTAGAGAAACCATCTAATAGAGATATTCTGGAAGAACTTGCTACCCTTTGTAAAATGTGATCCATTTTTGGCAAGGGGTAGTTATCCTTCAAGGATGCCTTATTAAGATTCCTAAACTCAATGCATAATCTAATTTCTCCTGTCTTTTTCCTAGTTTGCACTAGATTAGACACCCAGTCAGAGTATCTAACTGGTGTAATTATTTGAGCATCAAACATCCTCTTAACTTCATTTTCTATCAAGGGTAGTAAAACTGGATTAATTCTTCTGAGTTTCTATTGAAAGGGCTTTTGGTTTTCTTTTAAAGGAATTTTATGTTGGATGATGTCTGTGTTATAAGTTTTTAGGTCTTCATAGCTCCATGCAAAGACATCTTGAAATTGTTTTAACAGTTCAATGTATTTAACCCTTTCATCTTGTGGTAAAGATTTAGATAATTTGATTGTTCTCGGTTTATCATCTGTCCCTAGGTTGTACTCTTCTACATCAAATTTAACTGGCTCCATTTTTTGGCCTTTTGGGCACATCATTAGAGTCAAATAAGTCCTCAAGAGGAGTCAAACCTCTGGGTAAAATGTTGTTCTTTAAGTCAATCAAATCTATGTCATCTTCAATCATTTCCTCTATGTTTACTTTTTCCATTTCATCAATGTCACTTTGAGTAAAAATAGTAGGCTTTTCAAAATTATGTACATCTAAATTATCTAACTCATCTAATTGAAAACAATTTACATCTATATCACACGGTGAGTCTATATTACAATCGTTACCGATTTGACAATTCTGAATTCATGCTCATTATTCAAAAAATGATAAATTTGTTGATCTTTAGAAAATATTTGCCAATATATCACGTTATCAAGAACAATAGGCCTATGTTTAATCTCAGCAGTATATTTCTGTAATGGTGAAAAAGGAAATTTACAACTACTGGAAAATGTTGCTAAGCAATGGGCATGTATGTTCTAATTTCGAGAGATGATAGCAAACTTACCTTCTAGCAATTCATTCAATAAGTCCAATACTGTTTCTCTATATCTTGCAAGTCTAGTATTATGAACTGAATATTCTGTGTTTATTTTCTTTATAACTAGTTCAGAGTCTCCCATGACCATTATTATTTTTCCTCCCTTATTTCTAATGATTTGCAAACCTAAGATCAACGCTTCATACTCAGCCATGTTATTGGTGCATTTGAAGTTTAATCTAAAGGCATGTCCTTCAGAATGATCTGTTTCAATATTCGTAATCAAAACACTAGCTCCGGATCCAAATTTGTTAACAAAGCCATCAAAATCTAAATGCCATAAAGATTCATGACCAATATAATCATCCATGATTTTAAGTTTTTTATCACTAATTTCAGTTGGATTTTCATTCTGGTCATAGTTACTGAGAATAAAAGAGTCAAGATCAGTAGGAGTGGAATATATAGTATAATTGTAGGCTTGTCTGCACTACTGACCATGTACTTCATCAAAGTTTCTCTATAAATCTTTTTAGGTTGTCCAAACACCGAGATAGTGGCATAATTCATATCCAGTTGTAAAGAGCCCTGCAACTTTTCTCCCCTTGAGCGAGAAAGAATCATGCCATACTTAGGTGGGATATCAGCTACTACAACATCCATGATCATACTTTTACCTGGATATTGAACTAGGTTAACACACAGATCTTTGATCAAACCTAAACACTGGACCTTGGTTGAATCAAATAAAAATAAGTCCTTGTATGGTCTACTGATATCTAGATTAAGGGTTTCCATTATAGCTTTAGGCATCAAGTTGTGGGAAGCCCCAGTATCTAGCATAGTGTTATGTAAAATTTGGTCATGTACGGTAAGGCTTACATAGAATGGGGGTACCGACCCATCTATATGATTTCCATCAACATTGGGACCAAAAATCAGTTCAGGCCTATCATCATTCATGTTAATTGTGTCTTCGTTCTCATTCACATTCAATGCATCAGAAATCATAGATCTGTACAAATCATTTTTAGCTAGTTCTACTAAGGGAACAACTATTTTTACCTTGGAAATTTTAGACTGCATATTGAAAGTTGGCTGAGATATAATCGCTTGGATCACTTCTTCTTTGGGAACTGAGGTTTGTGATGATTTCTCTTGAGTTTCTACTATTTTTCCTTTGTTTTGAGCTCTTTTCCTATCTTCTGTCTGAGTCTTTTGGTGTCTGATATCCTTCACAGTGTTTTCAAAAATATCTTGAGGGAAAGAAAAAGTTTTATCAGTTTTAGGATCATTAACAGAAGGTTTAGGATTTGATATTTTAAAATCAGTAGGATTCTTTCTAGGCTCATTGATTTCTTTTGTATTGGTGGCTTTAGGAGATTTAGTTTTAGGAACATCTTTAGAAGATCTAGCCACCTCGTCAGTAATGTCCACAATCTTGGGGCCTTGATATTTCTTAGGACTAGTTGGGTTAGAACTTTGTTTGCTCTCTCTCGGGAGAATTTGCAAGAATTTTGATTTAGTAGTATCAGTCTTCTTTTTGTTTTGTTCTTGCTGGTTTGGAGTATTAATTTTTATGACAGGTTCATTATTCTTCTTACTTCTAAGGTTGTATTGACTATGAATTTTGTTTATTGCAAAATCATAACCTTGTTTGTAATCGTAGGATTCTCCAGAATTTACTTTGAACTATTAGAGTTCATAGAGTTCCTGGTCCTCCTGGGTGAGGAAAATGGTATTGTCTTCATCGATCCCCATAACAATGTTAATGTCTTCCTCGTCATCAACAATGTTTTGTGAAATTTCTGCAAAGTTTTCTTAAAGTAGGGTTCTTATATTTTGATCAGGGGAAGGCTCCTTGCCTTTTCCAGAGTTGTTGTTTTTTCTGTAATTGGGATTCTGGATCTAGGATTGATTATCCCATTGAGGTTTTATCTCAATTTGATCCAGTCTGTCAACTAATTTTTCTAGTGCTTTAGTAATGAAATTAAATTTACTATCTAAGTGAGATGTTTCTTCTTTAATAGTGACCCTTCTTTCATTTCTCAGCCTAGCCTTCTTAGCAAGTATATTAACTTCTACACCTACAACGTTTTGTTGCATTTGTTCTAAAGTATCCGCATCCCTCTCCCTAAAGTTGATAAGCCATGTCTGCGTCAAAGCAATCGGGGAATTTCAGTAGCACGGAGTAAGGGGTAGGTTTAAGTTCTGTGGGAATGGCATTATAAACGTTGTTATACCTTGTACAAAAGTCTTGGACTGACTCATTTGGGGCTCTTTTGACTGCATAAAACTCAGATAGTATTTGCATAGGGTTTTTATTTTTCTCCCATTTATTAAGGAATGCTCTATGGAAAGTAGCTAGATCTGTTATGCTACCATCTCCTAAAATTTTGAACCAGGTTTTTACCTCTCCAATCAAACTCTGGGCAAACAACTTCATTTGAAAATCACTTTAATCAATTTCATAGACTTCCCAGAAATCATTCATCGTAGTCACATGTTGTTGAGCAGTTATCTGTGAGAGATTATCAAAAAATGGGATGTCTTTTTGGTAGTTCTGGGGCATGTCATGGAGGTTTTGTGGCAGAACCAAGGGAGCATATCGAGCTGCCATGGCTTGTATTTTGGCTGAACTAGGAGGTATAGTAGTAATAGTAGGGATAGTGCTGGTGGTTACAATGGATGTGCTCGAAGATCTTGGTAAGGAGGATGAAAAATAAGTAGTGTGGCTAATGGTAGTGGTAATGGGCTGGGTAAATGATGGATTTACAACTTTGGGCTGCAAGGGCATCTCAGGAATAAATGGATCGGTTGATGTAATAGTAGTGGATTGTGGAAATGATGAATATATGATTCTATGGGGTAGAAACAACTTAGGGCTTATGGGCTCTTGAGGTGAACTAGTGGTACAATTAGTGAATGATGTAGCAGCATACAGAGTTGAATCTGATACTGGAAAGATTGTTGTATATAGCTCAGAAACTGGGGGTTTAAATTTAGACAAAAAATTCGTTAACTTAATAGCTTCTTCTATGTCTTTAATTTTTGAGACAACTACTCTTTTAATTGGACTTTTACTTTCAGTTTGAGGAAATTCAGTGGGAACAGAAATAATTTTATGTTTTTCACTTACATAAGAAGTAAAAACTGGATCTAAAACAATTTCTTTTAAATTCGATTCAGATTTTGTTCTAAATAAAGATATTTCAAACTTTAAGTCAAAATCAATATCTGATAAGCTAACCAATTCTTTGGGTAAAGAATCATCCCTTCTTAGAGGTATCTTAGTTTCAGAACTATCAATTGGTTTTTTCTTTTTTCTTCCTATCTGGTTCAGATCATCTACTATCTCTGGAGGATTAGGATCGAGGTTGGATCTAGTGTAGTAGACTTTTTTTGGAGCCAGAATGTTTATTAGTTAAAATACCCACAACCTTTAAATTCAATATGAAAGTAGAAAAGATATAATTAAAGATCTTCCTTCAAGATAAAACTTAAAACTAGAGAGTGGTTAGTCCGCAGTATGGTCGCCAGTATGTTATCACCCTAGTAATTCTCAGGTTGTGGGATGGGGATTTTTGGTAGTTAAGAAAACCAGGGGTAACCAAGAACCGCTTTGGGAATTCAGGATCTAGCCTTCTTGAGCTCCGGAGAGGGATCTCTCCTTATGATTTAGCTTTGTTTTGGTAAAAGATTTTAGGCTAGCTAAGAGTATAAAGTAAGGCTTTGTTTGGAAATATTGGTGGGAATAAAGAGATTTCAAGGTAAACTAGAAGGATCTACTAGATCATTGGGCAATGGAGTCAACTCTCTAGGCAAGCATAACTAAGAAATAAGACTTAGGGATGAAAATGTGATAAGGGTAAGATAGGTGACCTTTTAAGGCTTTATATAGGCTTGATTTGACGGAGTGGGTGGGATCTGAGCAAAAGGGCACTTAAGAATCCTTAAGCTACAGATAAGAAGACTGAAGAAGGGGATCAAACTGGGACCTAGAGCAATGAAGAATTCTATGGTCCAGTTATCCAGCAAAAAACATCAAAATGCCAACAAGTTTAAATAGGGAGCTTATTATCACTAATCATGTTTAATTACTCCTTAGTTGATCATTACAGAATAGAAACACATAATATGAATGAATGTAAACTTTGAAAGAAATACACTGAAGACAGGAAAAACGAGACTTATCTTGTCACCATGAGAATCCTTATGCTATGATGTCTCTAATCTCATTTCCAGCCTGTTGCTTCGTTAATTGACTCACCAACTTCAATATGTCCAGCAAAAATACTATAGTTGTCTTGAGAAATTTTATTCCACACTGAATAATTCGGATTGTGAAGTATTTATACAAATTTTTTTTTACAAAATATCTTAGAAATTGAGACAATGTTTTAATAAAAATAGAAAAGAAAGCATGGAAAGAGGGACAACAACAAAATTTTTTGCAAGCTGTTCCCTTTTACAAGTGAAAAATGGAACTGATTATTCTAATTTTGAAAATATTTCTATGTGCAGTGAGTACTGCTTGCATTAGGTGCATCTTATTGTGGAATGTGGTTAAAGAACTTTCCTTCCTTTGAATTTCAACGCTGATACTCTTTATTCATCTGATTTGAGCTATCTTACTATGGTAATTAAAAAGTAACCAACAGTAAATTTATTTTCACTGATACTCTTTCACCTACTGATACACTTTAACCCTGTATTTTTTACCTTTGAGGTAACAGTAAAATATGAATTTCCAAGTAATTTTCCTATTTTTTATCCATCAAATTCACAGCAGATATGTGAATTCTTGCCACTTTTCAGCAGAGGGGATCTTCATAGTCTTCAATTTCCTGTAGCTTTCATCTGCTTCTATATACTTGGCAAAGTTAGGCTTTATAGTGAACATATGCTTGATCTCATTATCCAAAAAGAACTGATTTTCAAAATACTGAAGAAGTACTTTGCCACTTGGTGATGCTTGTGACAGTGGTTGTTTGGCTTGCTCTTTTGCATGAGTTCTGATTTTTAGATCATAATCTTTCTGAGGCATCAACTTGTCATTCAATGCATGAATATCTGGCAAACCTTCTTCTGATAATATCACGTATTTGGCCCAAAATCTTGAGATAGCCAAATTCATGTCTTTACACCTGTCTTCTAAGTTATTCATCATGTTTCTTTTATTTAGGACTTTCTTGATTTGGAGGATGGTCTCTGTCCTATCAGTAATTTTTAACTCTTCCAACTCTTCCCTGTTTTTGCTGTTCAAAAAGGCTATGAGTTGAAGTGCTTGGGTTGGCTTATTTTCAATCTCTCTTTTAGTTTTTTCAATTTATGCATTAGCAGCCTGTAGTAACTCCTTTTTCTCATAAATTATTTGAATTGAAGGCCATTTAAAGTGAATTCCTTCAATGATCTTTGTCCATAAATGATTTTGAATATATGCCACTTGATCAGTAAGATTCACCTGTGCTTGAAGAATTCTAACCTATTCTTGCAGTCTATCTGCCCTCTGTTCATGACCTTTAGATGTAATCAAGGCATCTCTTTTGGAAGATTCTAGATTTTTAATAGTGCCTTTCAAATTAAGTATTTCTTTTTCTTTAATTGACATGTCTTCCATGGCTCTAATTATGGCAGCTTTGTCCTGTATTGTATTGATCTATGAATTTGAGGAAGAAGAAGCAGATATTTCATGGGAAGTCATTGGCACTGCAGTGACCATTACTCCTTGTGGAGCCAAGTGTTCCGCTAATGTGGATGGAACATCAGTACTTACAGTAGGGATTACTGTAGGAATGTGAACCTGCTGAGTTTTCTTTAGGTCTTCATTTGCTCTTATGGAAGCTTCCAATTGATTTTCCATTTCTTTTATTTGAGCAGTCATCTCATGAACAAGTTGTTTGAGTTAATCATTTTCATTTTTCTACTGAAGAATGTCCTTTGCTTGAGGCTTTTCATTTTGGGGCAACTTTAGCTACTTTCTGAGGGCAGCTATATCCTCATTTTTCTGTTTAATCAAAGTTTTTTGCAATCTCCATATTAGCAAGATCAACTCCTGCTTCAATCACCAAATATTCTAGTGCTTTGATCCTCAAATTATTGGCATATAGTGATGCCTTGTCCAACTTCATTTGATTCTAGAGGTTGAGCACTGTTTTCTCAAGCCTAATAGATTTCATAGTCTTACTGACAATTTTAGAATATAGCATTTCAGTATTTCTCCTATGAAATTCAATTTGATCCAATTCATGAATGGCATCTGCATCAACTTCAAAATCTGTTTTGGAATAATCTGCTATTGATTTTGGAGCAGTCACTGTAGGCTTCAAGAATGACATTACTAATTTATTAGATGAATAATCAAATGCTGAAAGAAGTCTATCTTTGTTTTCGGGCTTTTCCTTAAGGAATCTAGAATATGCTTGATTCTTGATTTTTTCATTCTTCTCTTTAATCTATCTGAATCTGATCTGAATTTCTGACTCTGTGTTGTCAGTTTCCTTAGAGGAAGAAGGCATATCAACAGTTGTCTAGTTCTCCCCCATGACTGTATCCTTTTTTTGTGATCCAATTTTGACATTTTGAAGATCTTTAAGTGTTTTAGTCACTATTCTTGTAGCTTCATCTTCAATATTAACAGCTTTATTCCTTTCTTCATCTGTCAATTTAATTTTCTTGCTGTAAGGGATTCTAAATCTTTTTTCCTAAATAGTTTCAGCTATGAAACTATCTTCTTCTCTACTCCTTTTAAGTGCATTTTCAATTTCCTTGCTCACTATAGTAACCTGTGTTTGTTCAACCTGTTTACCCTTCCCATTTTTTCTCTGTATTTCCAGTGAATCATCATCAACTAGAGTGTTGGGCTCCCATTCAAGTTTGTTAGCATACTTTTCAATATGGGGCTTGGAGTCATGCAAGAAGACAGGTAACTTGAATTTCAGTCTTAGTGTGCTTAAAATACATTTTGGATCATAATTCCACATGAAACTATATGGAAATTTGTACTCTTTCAACTTCACATTGATTTCATTGATTGCTTCTCTATTATTTACAATAAATGGCCCAATTTGATTCTTCAGTTTAAACTGGGTATTTTTCCTGGAAGCTATAAAATTAATTTCATCTGCATTCAATAGTTGTCTCAAATATTCCAATGAAAATATCCTTGTTGTAACAAATCTTGGTAGTTTATATGGGGCCATAAGTGCACCATATACTCTGATTTCTGTATAGCTTTTATATAAATACTAGTCCCCTGTTCTACAGCTTTCAGACAACTATAGAATTCTCTTTGTATCTTCATTGATCCTAAGGGTCTACTCTTTTTTCAAAAGATTCATAGCAGGCACTAAAAATAGGTCATTGAAATTTGCAAAGCTATATTCTCTATTCCATTTTCTTAGAATTGATGACCAGAAAACAACTGAAAGAACATTTCCCTCTGGATCCACTTTCTGAAATTCAATGGGGAACTTATCTGCTTGATAATAGAAGAAGAGGTGAAGCAGATATGATGTGTATCTGAAGACTCCTTCTGAAAATCTTGACAACTGATAATACATGTTTTCTGCAATGAATTTAGAAAAAATGTACACTATGGACAGAGATTGACCAGGACTAAGAGCCGAAAAAAACCTAAGATAGCTACATCAGTGAATTCATCACTAGTGTATCCTAGTATAAATGATAGCATTGAGACTATTTGCCTGGTTTCATCTAGGAATTCAAAGGTATCAAAAGGAGGATTAAGTTTGGGAATATCCACTTATTTAGGAAAAAAAGTCTGGAATACTTTGAATTTAGAAGCAAATTCAAGTTCTAGGTAATTTTGAGTCAACTCTTCTATGGATAACGAAGCAGTATTTGGGTCAAGACTCAGTTGCAGCATGGAATTTATTGACTCTTCATTGATGTAAAACAGGACCTCTTTATCTTTGTTTACAATGCATCTTTGATCTGGGATATAAAAGGATTGACATATTCTGACAAAATCATGGGATGGATGTGTTTGAGGAACAATGTACATAGGTAAATTGGATTCCCAGACTGGAATATCTTTCTCACATTTTTCTACAGACTTTCCAAAGCACCAATTGTAAACATCAAGCAAGTTAAATTCTACAGTAGGGTCTAGAATTCTATAATCAAGATCAACCAAGGGACTATTCTCTGGAGAAAAGACTGGAGGCTGGACTGGTCTGACTACCTTTGTAGAATCAGCCGTGAGTGTAGGGGTTGGTTTGTCAATTTTGGAGGACTCAGGCTGAGGGAATTTTACATAGAACTTATTTTGAAACTTTGGGCCTCCATTTTTAGGGGTTACTTGTTTCTTTGTCATTTTTAATCCGAACAAAGCAAGCTTAGATGGTTTGCTAAGTTATATTATGAGAAACAAGGGTTTCTTGGTGAATTTTATTGGAAAATTGGGTTTCTGAGCAGGGTTTTGGGTAAAGAAAGGGTTTTAAAGCTCAGAACATATATTAAGATCAATTTCAGTAGTGAAATAGACCAGGATTGGGAAAAAAACGCTAGAAATGGCAATTAGGGATTCTGGGGAAATTTTGATAGAGTTTCCCCTGTAAAATGGACGTTTTTATGCAGTTTGATTTGTGCAAATTGGGAAATTATTTGAAAATAACAGGAATTTTGAAGTTCTTAGAGGGTAAGCTTGAAGAAAAGTACCTGAAAAACTAGTGAAATAATGTTGAAGACGTTTGTAGTGGTGCTTCAGTCTTGAATTCTGCGAAATTGGTTTCTCAGAGGGCAATGTGGCACTTTGTGGTCGAAATTCAGGGTAATGGGCATCGAAAATGGCACTAGTAGGTTGAAAAGGCTCTGCACAGTTTCTCAGGGTTCAAACGACGCAATTTCGAAGAAAAGGAGTTCATCAATGTTTTCACAGGTTTATAGTGTGAAAGGTGAAATTTTGAATGAAAAAAATTATTTTTAATCTATTAACTGATGGTGAAAACCATGGTTAAATAACATTAAATCATGGTTAGGAGAGTCTAGTTTAGGAATACTGCCAGTGGTATTCGCGCGGGTGAATGGTGGTAAGTGGTATTGAGCTTTTTGAATGCGATACAATGAGATTGCGACACGTTAGCGCGGGGTGGTTTGGAAAATCCACCCATTTCACGCGACTTTGCCGAAACTTTGATAGTTTATGTTTGGAGCACGAAAATAGATAATCGTCGTTGGATTTGGCCTTAGGAAGAGAATGGTTTAGATTAAAAGGGAAGATGCAGGGAATGATGTGTTATCGAATTCAACGTGGGCCGTTGATCTTGGGAAATGAAGAAGATATCGGACGGTTAGAATCTTACGCAATGGGGAGGGATAAATGCATTGAAATCTTTCACACAAGTGCCTAATCATAGGATCAAATGGATTCTGGGGATCGGACAGTCAAAAATGAATCCGACAGGAGAAGGTTTTTTTAAGTCATATGCACAGAAATGACTATTTTTAATGGAAAATTAGGTGATCGGGACGGTTTATCAAGGATTTAACCAAGGTTAGGGACTGGGATAAGGCATAATGTATGTGGGGAAAAAGGTAAGGTTAAGGTTCTAATCCGTAGGTTAAGGGAGTCGGGGGGAAAAACATACAGGGAAATAGTCATTTTTATTGAAGTTTAGTTTATAAAACTTCGGGTGATTTTCTGTTCAAAACACATAGAACACATGTTTTAAGCTTTTTCTTCATATTTTATTATATGGTTAATCAAATCGGGAATATTTAATTACCATAGGGGTAGGATTATATATAAGGATAGACTTTAGCCAAAGGGGTTATAAGGGGGGTTTTATTTAAGCATGTGGGAATAAATTACTTTGGCTTAAGTTATCATAAGTGGGTTTTTTCGAATTTATTTATAAAAAGGAGTTATATAATAGGAAAAGGTTAGTTGTAGGGAATTAATACATAAGTCAAATTTAATATGACAAGGGGACAATGTATACTCAAAACACATATTCATAACAAGTAAAGTGAATTACAAGATAATTTTCATTTATCTTATCACTTAGCTCATGATATAATGTTATTTTGAAGGTTTATTGCATTTAAATGATGTAGGAAGTTAGCTAAATAGGAATTACAAATGCCTTTAAGTAAAACTGAGATTTTACTTAGGATTTTTCAAGGGAATGAGTGCATGAATGGTAAATGATGTGATTAAGGGATTAATATAGACATTTCACACTTTCAATTGATCGGTCATAGAGCCTTGGGTCCGGTCCCAACAAAATTCAAGGAAATGCCTTGAGTTTTTCTGACTGATACTTTAGAATGTTTCATGAATATGGGAAGGGGAAGTTATTTATTCTGAAGCCCATGATGAATGATATTTACAATGATATTTTTCACCTTCTTCTACATACCCATCTTACCATACTAACATTTCTTCTTCTTTTGTAACAAGGTGCATTTAAGCTAGCAACCTTCACAGCCTTTATTTTTTCTGAAAGCAAGTAAACTATCTAACTCTACACTTATTTCATCCATGAATCCAGATTAAACTGTTGGATTCACTTTATTCTCTACCTAACTACTGAATTGTTAGGATTAAACTATCTAACAACTCATTATTCTCTATCTACAACAAAGGAAATTGAACAATGACAAGTTAAGATTGAATTGTTTAACTCATCATGGAATAATGGAATTTATTGACACTCTACCATAGTCAAAAAGTAAAACGTAGTAGCATTTGTGCTTGCTCACTTTCATGTTTTATTCATTTTTTTTTGGGGCATCTTATTTAAGTCCTTTGATTATTCTTTTTAGGACTTTTTACCCTCTTTTTATTTTTTGATTTTTTTTATTTTTTTTACAAAAATATGTAAATACAACTTGCATAAGGAAAAGTATGTACAAATTTACAAAATTACCAATAATAAAGTCAAAATTATGACCCCTATATTATAGGTTACTAACATAGTCAATTCATGACTGAGCCTCTCCATGCACATTGGACCACTTCCAAACACACATTGAGATATTTTCAGGGGATGATTACACTTGGTTTGAGATACTTTGTCGAAGATGTCCAACTTCATGGATTCACCGATGTTGACTGGGCGAGAAATGTTATCGACAGGAAGAGTACCTTTGGATGTTGTTTTAGTATTGGATCTGCCATGATATCTTCGATGAGTTGGAAAAAGAAGTCTATAGAATTGAGTATCGTCGAGGTAGAGTATATTGCAGCTAGCATGGCTAGCCACAAAGTAGTTTGGTTGATGAAGCTCTTTGGGGAACTATTTGAGCAGGTTCTAGACACTACAATGATATATTGCGATAACAAGATTGGGATTTTTCTGGCAGATAATCTCGTATTTCATGAAAATTCCAAGCACATAAATATTCGATATCACTTCATTCATGATATGGTACAGAGAGGAGTCATTCATCTCCATCACATATCGACGGATGAGCATATTGTAGGTATTCTCACCAAGGCTTTGTCGAAAGGTAATTTCTTGGTATTCAGAGAGAAGCTTGGAATGATGGATGTGACCCCTCTTGATAAGGGGCACCACTGATAAAGGACACAAAGCTATACTCTTCCC
Organism: Pinus albicaulis; assembly: GCA_034641835.2. NCBI lineage: Eukaryota > Viridiplantae > Streptophyta > Pinopsida > Pinales > Pinaceae > Pinus > Pinus albicaulis. The sequence goes on from CM076584.1 coordinate 780,655,949, forward strand.
CCGTGTTTGAGCTTCCAGGGTGAGGAATTGAGATAGAGGGCTCCTGGGGTTGAGGGAAATTTGGACAATAAGGGTGTCTCCCCTATATGTAACCTAGAGGGTTGGAGTAGTAGCTCACCCTATCCACGTCTTTGTAGATTATTCCCTAGCTGGAATCATACCCACAATATTGGGCTTGTTAGGATTATCCCTCTCCATTTGGAAAATAGTTGAGAAGGCTTGGAGGTGTGTGATCCTTACCTCTTGGTAAGTTGGGTATCTTGTCCAAGCTAGATTATGATGCAAACATTATGCCACATGACTCTTATCGGTCATTGTTGGGAAGATCAACAGGCGTTAGGATGGCTTTAGTAGTAGCTCCCCTATATCACATATTTATCGATATGGGTTGAGTTTTAGCTCCCCCATGTGAAATTTCTGGGTAGTAGCCCGATGAAATTTCTGGGTAGTAACCTAATGACATTTCCAGATAGTATCCTAATGATATTTCCGGGTAGTAGCCCGCTGAAAAATGTTCCGGTTTGTAGCCCATTTGTTGGAGGGTGGTAGCTTTTCCTCCCCATGATTCTTTTTATTTATATTATTTAATGTTTCAGAACATGGAATTGAGCATATTCATACACATGATGACAAGATTACACATTGATAGATGGATAGGTTTTACAAGTGGAATTATCCCTTGTTGAGAGGGAGTGTTAAAATTATGCAACTGCGGTCAAATTCCACATTGGAATACTCAATTTATGGAGATGATGATGGAATTGAGTTCCTCTTTTCGAGAGGACCAAAATCAACCTAAAGATTACCTCATTCGGATAAGCAGAAGTTTGTTTTTAATTTTTCACCCACTCATGGATATTGGATCAGGTCGGATTCACATATTTGGACAGATCGGTTGGACATCATTGACATCCCTTTGAAGCATATAAATACAAGTGATATATAATCTCATTTGGACATCACAACATCAAGAATATTCTTCTCTTCTATCTGATTGGTTTCGACACATTGGTGAAGAAATATATCGTACGAAAGTCTGAAATCTCAAGTTCGAAGGTTGCATTGAAACTAGGGTTTTTGACCTAACCCCGAGCATAAAACTAGTGGATCAAGGCTATGGCTGCGGGATTTCTATAGGAAAGGTTGTGGCTAATAACCTAAAGCTATGGGCATTTTGACTTATGGTAGCATCTAAGGGCTTGACTACTATTTATTATCATCTGAAGATTTCTGAAGTTGTATGGAGGCTGAATAAAGTTGTCTATGATATATTTGACCTTTGTGCACAGGTTCCCAAATTTTTTGGGTTATACTATTGTACATATTGTATTGGGATCATTGTACTCTTTGTTGAAAATTTTATGACAATACAACAGAAGAATATTTCCAAAGGGTTTTCCCCATCGTGGGTTTTTCCCTTGTCTTTGACCAAATATGGTGTCTCTTGTTGATGTGTTGATTGTTTCCTTTGTCATTTCTTTTATTGTTCTATCTTCAATTGTTGTTGATGATTGGAAAGACTAATTTTAATTGGAAATATTTCTAATTTAAGTTTGGAATTGGGTTAAAGTAATTGATGCAACATAGAACAATATGAAGATTCACATTTTGGAAAATATATAAGGAAACCTTTTCCAAGTAGTGAAACAAGGTCTAAGGAAATATTGGACCTCATTTATTATGATGTGTGTGGGCCTAAGTTTGAAAAATCTCTTGGAGTTCATATTTACTATGTGACCTTCATTTATGATCACTCTATAAATACATGGCTCTACCTTCTCAAGACAAAGGACAAAGTATTTGAAAAGTTCAAAAGAATTTTAATCTGAAGTGGAGACCTTGACCGAAAGAAAGATAAAAACTTTGATATCTGACAATGGTAGGGAATACACTTCAAAATAAATATTGCACATTGCAAAGAAGTAGATATTAAGAGGTTTCTCATTGTTCCCTACAATCTCGATAAGAATGGAGTTGTAGAAAGGGAAAATAGAACACTTGAAGAATTTATATGAATGATGATTTTTTATCAAGATCTACCAAAGTTTCTATGGGAAGAAGAAGAAATGGCCACAATATATATAAAAAATAGAATCCCTCATATAATCATTGAGAATATGACACTTGAAGAAGCATTCACAAGAAATAAGCCATATATGGACCATCTCTGAATCTTTGGGTGTCCCACATACATCCATGTTCCAAAGGACAAGCGAAAGAACTTAGATTATACAATAATTAAATGGATCTTCATTTGTTATAGTCTTTCTTCAAAGGCATATACAATCTACATTAAGGAAGGAAGACAAATTGAAGTAAGCATGAATGTTATATTTGATGAAAATCTTGCCTACAAAAGATCCAATGATATCCTTATTGATTCTGATGACGAAGATATACCACTATTTGAAGAGAAGAGCACCTAATACAACAACTACAATCCAAGAAGAAGAAGAATAAGGAACAAGTGAGCCTATTCAACCCGTTATCATACCCAAAACAAAGAAGAGGCCAAATTGGTTAAAATATACTCTTAAAGATGTTGAAGGACATGGAGTTGCTAAAGGAACTTTTAGAGAAAGAAAAAGACCAAAAATATATTCGAGATATGAAGCATATATGAAAAAATTAATAGAAGTTGAACCAACTACATTTGAATGAGTTTCTCATCAAGAATAATGGAATAAGGCAATGCAAGAAGAATATCAATCCATCATAAAGAATGGGGTTTTGGAAATTGTTCCTAGGCCAAATGACAAATCAATTGTCACGTCAAAATGGATTTACAAAATCAAAAATACTATCTATGGAAGCATAGACAAATGCAAAGCTAGATTCGTTGCAAGGGGTTTCTCTCAAAAGTAAGACACAGACTATGAAGAAACCTTTGCACCTACTGCAAGATATACTACTATAATATATTTTTTTTTGTTGGATGCTGCAATGGGATGGATTACCCATCAAATGGTTGTAAAAAAAACATTTATGATTGGAACCAATGATGAAGAATTATAAATTGAACAACTTTAAGGCTTTGAAATAAATAGCAAGGACACTTATGTTTTCAGACTCAAGAAATCCATATATGTCTTGAAGCAAGCTCCTAGGGCATGGTATGCAAGAATAAATGCATATATCTTAAGAATTGGGTTTGTCAAAAGGTCTAAAAATCCAAACCTCTACATCAAGGTGGTGGATAATGAACCAATAATTATTCTACTATATGTGGATGATTTATTTTTACAGGTGTAGAGCGAAGAATACAAGAATGAAAGAAGATGTTGGCAACCGAATTTGAAATGACGGATATGGGAATTATGCTTTATTACTTGGGCTTGGAAGTTTGGAAGAAACTTGGAGAGATATATATGGGGTAAGGAAAATACACAACAAAAATATTGCAGAAATTCGGTATGATGGATTCCAAGCCTATGACTATTCCCATGATCACTAATCTCAAGAAGTTGGGAATCTCTAACTCTAGTCTCGTCGATCCTACTAGCTACCATAAGTTGGTGGGTTTTCTGATGCATCTGGTAAATACGAGACATGACATATTTTTTTCCATAAATATCCTCATTCAATTTCAGTTGGAGCCTTGTCATGACCTTTGGATAGTTTCCAAGCATATCTTGAGATATCTACATGGCACAATATATCATTGCCTAAAGTATGATAGTAATAAAGTCATGTTAATAGGTTTTACAAATTCAAATTGGGGTGACAATGAGACCGATGGAAGAAGAAATACAAGTTGATGTTTTAGTTTGGGATCTTCCATGATTTCGTGGATAAGTAGAAAACAAGGTCATGTTACATTAAGAAATGCTAAAGCAGAATACATTGTTTCATGTGAAGTAGGAAAGGAAGCTCTATGGTTGAGAAAAAAATTTTCAGATTTGTTTGGGAAGCATATATATCCTACTGTGATAATCAAAGGAGCATCAAGATGTCTAAAGATCATGTATTCCAGGCAAGAAATAAACATATCAACAATGAGTACCACTACATTAGGAGCCTAGTACAATATTGGGTTGTAAATATACATTATATTCCGACAGATGAATAGGTAGTTGATGTCCTAACGAAGTTTCTTCTGAATAATAAGTTTGAATATCTTAGAATCATGCTTGGGTTGGTCGACATTACATATTTAGTTGATAGGGAGAGGTAAAGCATCTAATGGAATAATCTTTGGAGGACATTTGGCCGGCCTACGTGTGTTTGATGTCTAGATCCTGAAGAGCGATGGTGGTGTTGGTATTGGAGCTCTGACCTTGGATACGCACCTAGATCCTCAAGTTGATGGTTTTTTAGTAAGCCTGATGGTACCTAGACTAGTTGAAAGCTTTATTCCTTATTATTCCCACTTGGATAGATAACCCTGGTCAGGTATCTAGTCCATGGAATTGAGTGTGTCTGAAATCTTTGTAGTTCATGTGTTTTTAGATATTCCATGTATTTGTATATATATAATTATCAATTCCTCCCTAGTTAAGAGGGATTTTTGAATAATGTAACTAGGTTTGATCTTCATAATTGTATAATGTAATATATTTGTCAAAATAATTTTTTATTATTAATAAAATGACTTATTAAAGCATGGGTTTCATGCTTGGGTCATCATTTTTAGGCCAAACCCTCCATTGTAGACTTCTAGGTTTTATATTGAGACAATATAGTCATTGTCAATTTTATTAGACCCTTCTTGGGCTTTTGTATCACGTAAAAAGAATTATTTTTGAGTCAAATAGGTCATTTGAGACCTCCATGCCAGGTAAAACCTATCCTAATGAAGTCGGCCTACATTATGACAATTTGACCCATGGAAAATGCTATATATATAAAAGAATTTTGATCCATTTGCATCACTCACTCAACAAGTACGATACACAAGAAAGAGAGGCCGAAAAAATGTGAAGTTGCTAGAAAAGGAAGAAGATTGCAAGGGAAGAAAAAGTTGAAGTTTTGGGCTATCTATCTCTCACACGTGTGAAGTTATTGGGAAATTGTTGGGGTCAAAAATATGAAGTTTACTGCAAGTCGAAGTTTTTTTGTAGGGGAGGCAGGAATTCTTCTACTGCAAGATCAAAACTCTAGGTGGAAGTTTTTGTTGGTAAGGTATCATTTGGAGAAGAAGGGATGACTTGGTGGTTGGAGTAACTTTTTGTCTAGGTCAAAGAGTCTTGGATTATCTCATTTTGTCTTATGAATCTACTGAAGGAAAAGTTTTGACTGGGTTTTCCCCTCATAGGAGTTTTTCCCTAGTTGTGCGCCTACATCTTGTGTCTCTTGTTCTTGTGATCTTTATACACATATAATTTGGTAATTACTTGATGAAATATAATCTAAATAAGAAATAAAAGAAGCCAACATAATTCACAAGTAATTATCAAGAAAGAGGAATCAAACCGTAAATTCTACTAGCATTGATTTCTCAACAAACCCCAATGTAGTTTTCGACCAAATTTCAATGGTTTTGGATGGCTACAAAATATTTCACTTGATGCCCTAATAGAGCTTCTAGGTTATGCCTAAAAAGAGGAGAAAAAGGTGAAAATGATGTTCGTTTAAGTGATCACCGAGGGCTAGAACAGTGTTTCTCCTTAGGGAGAGATGGAGTCAACGATATTTTGATATTTGGAAAAGCTTTCACCCAATCAATGAGATCTTAGGAAACTTCGCATGGAAAATTTGGGCATGAACTTGGCTACCAAAGGAATTTATACTTCGATGTGAAAGAATTTATGACTTATCAAGGTATTATCAATGAAATTTAACCTCTAGGAGCATTCATTCATCATACATGATAGATATAACATATGCAATGCCTCATAAATCCAAAAATTCCACAATTTCACATAAGATTAGGGAAATTTCAAATCTAGAGAGCGATAATCCCATAAATTATTCATGTGACAAGAGAAATGTAAAGATAGACATGAAAAAGAGCACTTAAATGCATAATGAGTATATCCAATCATCAATTCAAGGCAAAATTTGAAGCTCCAAGATCAAGAGATAGTATCAAAACATCAAAATTCATCCATGAAACCAAATTCATCCTCAAAAAGGGAATGTAGAATTCTCAAAAGAGCTGCTAATCCAATCCAAGTGATGATGAGAGGAATGAATGAGCCTCTTATCTATTTATACAATATAATAGGGGATTTGAATAGCCTAATTAGCCTAATTTAGCCCCAAATAATAAAATAATGTACAATAATGATATGAATCCATGACAAGCCCACCAAGATAGTTCCAAAATATAAGTATAAGCCTCTTCAGAGAGCTAAATAGTAAACATGATGAGTCGTTGGGCGATTGAGAAGGCCTAGACAAGTTGAGAGAAAATGCTCCAAACATAGTGCCCAAGGGGTTGGCACCTTGATATCCAAGCAAGTCATATGGGTCTCCAAGTGGATCGATATTGTCTGTAAACCATTTCTAAGGGAAAAAATGATTACATAAGCCTTCCATTTGTATCCCATGGTGAGCACATCCTCATTTGGGCCTTGAAACATCTTCCAAGTGTATGGTACAAGTGTGAAGTCGACTAGGCATGGTGATACAGGTACATCATCCTCATCCAAAAGGTGGAACACGAGCAATCAACGAATGGTGTTGGGGATCCATGAAGTGCTCTCTATTATGGTGGAGGTCCATGGCTCTCAAAAATCACCCTAAAAATGTCAATATGACCCTGTAGAGGGCATGGACCCCATACAGGGAGATCAAACCCCAAATGGAGACCCACCTGCAATCATGTATAAGATCCAATGTGTCTCTTCGCCTTCTCGTACAACAAGTCATTATATTAATCAAGTAAAAGGTCTTAAAAATCATGGAATCAAGTGGACACTTCATTGTGGCATGCCCTTCCATAGTGGGCTTTGGCATGTATAGGTGTCTCCAAGCTCGAAAATGGGATAACCAAGAACCCTATTAGGTGGGTTGATCCTCTAAAGGGGCTAAAATGTCCATGGTACATCCATAAAATGGTAGGTGGCATGTGATATAGTGATGGAATGGTGTGGGGCATGAAGGTGAAGCCTCGGGGCACATGCCATAGTACAAGGGTAGCTAAAATAAGGGAAGTCCACACTTTGGTATATGAATGTAGGAGGGAGCAATCGTGGTACATGAGTTACCCCGTCCTTTATTTATCCACCCTTATTCATATGCCTTATTCCTTTTATTTGTTTTTCTTTTATAACTTGTTGGGGATCAAGGGGATGAGAGCATGATGTGTGGGGTATGGTAGTGAATTCCCCTCACTTGGTAGGCCAGTTCATCGCCCACCAGGAGTTGGGACAACCATGGGTTCCTTTCTAATGGAAGGGGTTCATATAGGACCCTAGGAACCATGGTGACGAGCATAACGATAGGGGGTAGAGCTCATGTTTGGCTTTTTCCCATGTGCCAAATGTGTATGTCCCAACAATATTTTTCATTTTATGGTACAATTTCCTATTGAGAGTAGCCAAATATGCTTTTTCTTTTCTTTTTAGCTGCATCAACCTATGGGGCATTGTTCCAGGCCCGACCCAAGGTGTGGACAGGGGAGGGGGGGCTAAATCCTTGCAGACTCAATGGAAAAATGCAGACACAGATGGGAAATATGATGAATGGGGTCATATTGAATGGAAGGGAGTGTTATATATGGTGTCGGGGAGCGGAACCACGTAACAAAAATTGGGGTTTCTCATGTAGTGTCATCCCTAAAGCCTAGTAGTAAGAAAATGAGATCCCATGGGACTAGAATACAAGTTTAACCACCAAAAAGGGTAGATGAGACAAGAGACATACCTAGTCCACTCTTTCCACTGAATCCCCCCATTAAACCATGCCCAAAATTGTCCATGATAAGTAAACAAAAATACCCAATCACATAATGATAAGTCATACCTTCAGGGATGGAAGGCCCACCTTCAAACATACGATCATAAAAGATGGGCAAGGGACCACATGGTTGGCTCAGGTGGCGAAGATAGTGGCACATCGAGCTATCTGGTTGCTGCAAGGGGTTGTTGGTTGCCGACTAAGGACCATCTAGGAGAAAATTTTCTCCTACGGATACTACCCACAGGTGGTGGGTAATAGTCTTCACAAGATTTTCCACAATGGATTGGAAATATTTGGTTTTCTTTATACATGATTATATTGTGTGGATGGAAATGATTCAAACCAATCATTTCCCTTTATGCCAGCTATAAAATGCATGCCTGGTGTTTTCCTTAATATCCAGACACAAAATCACAAGAAACTTTCCTAAAGGATGCAAATCCAAACTTTTCCATGCAAAAATATGTCTTCCATACAGTCACAGTAAAAAATTATTTATATAACACCCAACACAACAGTGGGTAGCCACCTATAAACATGTTTGAAATGTACAAAAATAGGGAACTTTGAACTATGTGTCTAACCCTTTGGATAAATTTATCATTAGACCACATTCTAGCCTCTAAATATTTTCAAGTATTAGATATATGTGTGCCCATGGTCATTGGAAAATATATGTGAGAAGCATTTAAATATGTGGGTAAATCACATGTGATCGCTTATTACAGTTAAATTTCAATATAAAAATTTTTCATGTTTTGTACAACATTGAATTTTTTATTTTAAAATATCTAAAAAAATAGCACAACATTTTCCAATAATGTGTACAATCACTAAAATGATAGCAAGATTTGAACATGATTCCTTAAGATTCACTATACTCTCCATCAAAATCTTGGGGCTTCATTAATTTTGAATGAACATAGAGAATATGGAGAACATATAGTTGAAAATGATTAAGAAAATGGTTTTGATTTATACTATGGTTTTTTGTTTTATGCATTTCAATAGGTAAGACTTAATGCTTTTGGTAGTAATAATTATGTGGGAAGTTTTCGTTGTTGAAATTCTATAACATGTGTAGTAGAATACAATTTTCTGATATGATAATTACTTCCTAATGATTTTCAAACAATGTTTCTTATGCCATTGATAATAAATTACACAGAAAATCTCAATTGTAAATGCAGCAGAAACAATAAAGATCATAGAAATATAGCTATGCACAACAGAGAAAAGATTGAGACTGGGAAACCCAACTTTAATTGAAATCCCAACATTTTTTTCTTGAGGAGAGTCTCTTGGGCAAGGTTTACAAATGAGAAACTTGTCTAGATATCTATGTCAATATTACAAGTCAAAACACTAGTCAAAATTGGTCAAACAACTGTTGGTCAAAATTAACTTGGTCAATGGTGTTCAAAATATGGCATGTGGTTAAACTCTGCGGTCAACCTAATCAACCCGTGGTCAAATTTGGTCAAACTCCTTGCAATCAAACTTGGTCAATTGCAGTCAAACCCTATCAAACAATGTGGTCAAAAATTTGTCAAACAACCTACGATCAATGTTGTACAGATTAGTCAAATTTGTGCACACGTGCGACTATGGTCAAGGCTGGTCAAACTCAATCAGCTCTTCACACATGTGACCTCCAGGAGTAGAAGCAAAATGATAAATATGATCTCCAAAAAACAAATTTCTTCTTAGCCAAATTTTTACACTAGAAAATATTCAATGAGCTTGTTATGTTGATGATTTGTCTCTTCACATGCTTGCCCATTTATATAGAGCTCTAATGTTGAGTGGAGACTCATAAAGAGACACCTCATTACAAGAAACCCCTTCACTTATGGAGCCTACATTAGAACTCAATATCGTGCTATAATTATTTATTCCACTAATGGGCAAAAACCCCATTAGATAAACAAATCAAATTTTCTCTATAAAAATAGATCATTCCATCCCAGAATAGGAAATGTGAGTTTTTTGCACGAATCTCCGTTAGCCAAATCAGCATGGCCCCATGGGAGAAACACTTCCCCTGGGTCATTCACCCCTAGCCAAATCAACATGGCCCCATGGGTGAATGTATCATTCCCTACTAGTAAAATCAACATGATGCTGTGGGAGAATGTCTACCTGAGGTTGAAAAAACATCAACAATTACCTTCTAGATCTAATTCAATATTTCCAAGTCCAACCCGAAGATGGAAACCTAGGGTAAACTAAAAGCACCACTCACCATCAATTTCGTGGTTGCTTCCCTCTCTTTGCACTCGTTCTTTTCTAGCACAAGTGGAGAATATCTTTGATAAATTCACTAACCTATAATTGAATGCAGATATAAAAATCATATTAGTGAAGTGAATTGCGTTTAGGATTTTATAGTGTAAAAATGGAGATTGGGAAGACAAACACCTAACTCCTTGGGCAATTGAGTAAAGTCAAAGATTAGAAGCTTGTATATGTATTTCAAATACATTATAAAGTTGTTGCAACAAAAATATTGTTGATTTTTCATAGGCCTTGTTGCTGATAATAGTTCTAATGATTTTGACTTTAAATCTTCTTATATTCACATCCATCATCAAGCAATTACACAGATCCTCAACTGTAAAACAAAATTTGACAATAGAGACAGCCAACAAGAACAAAAACATTTTACCTTGAGAAAACCCACATGGGGGGGGGACCCAAAAACCTTTTTCTTAGCGAAATTATTAAGTTCAACAGAGATACATCTAAGTCAAATTGATTAGTAGCATAGGTCTTGTCACACCTAGTCAAACTATCCTTTAGAAAAGTCAAATTGCTGCTCAATGAACTTGGCCTGGTCTGATCTGTTAGGGCCAAAATTCAGCGTCCTACTGTGCCCAAGAATCTCGGTCTTGCTGCTCATGGTATGCCCAGAAACTCTGACTCAGATTTATGTCTTAGATCCACTATATTCTCTGCCTCAGATCCACCTAATATTTTTTCTCATACTCATCTTGTCCTTTGCCTCATATTCATCTTGTTCTCTACCTCAGATGGTCTGAAATATTAAAATATGCCTCATAGGTGATCCAAATTCTCATTCTGTTGAGGAGAATGAATGGCCTATATATAGGCATTTCAAGAGCCCGAATGGGTGTGTCCCCTCACTGGGGCCGACTTCATCTTTTGGAGGGCCGAATTGTGATTTGGAGCCAAAAAATCAACTTTTAAAATTCAAAATATTTCTCTTTTGCAACTGACATGAATAACATGTTTTATATTAATTATATTTCAAGGGCTAAAATAAAGAGGACATGAAGAACATGTCTTACATAATTCAAGGGCTAAAATACTAATTATGAAAACTGACCATAGCTACAAAATTCAACATCTATCCACAAATATCAACCAAATTTCAATTCCAGACACCATGAACTGCTTGCAGATGACACTATTTCATATTTAACTTAAAATCAGTTATTGTATGTGCAATTATAACCAAAATACAATCACAGACCAATCCTCTTTATTAGAATAACAACCAGCATAACACCTTGTTCCAGCCTTGATTACATATCAAGTTCAAGAGAACAGAATATAGTCACACCCAAACCTCTTCTTTGGCCCAAATGACTCGCAAATGACAATGTAACTGCTCTAGACATGAAATTACAATGGCGTATTTGAATTTACAACCCAACACTTCAATTTTATTTTCAGTAAGAGAAGAGAATATGAAAGCTTCAAATTGTCTACAATCCTCTCCAATAACCTACCAAAGAAAGAACTCAACTTGGCCTTTGAGGGGATTTTCTTTCCTTTAAATCCACCTTTCTAATGAGATAATGAAAGTTGATCTCCTTTTATAGCATACAACCTCTAACCACCTTTCCATAATATATATATAAAACACTAGAAGCCTCAGTGAAATGGTATAAAGAAAAAACTTAGAAACCTCTAGGGAAGAGTGCCCCTAGAAACTTCTATTATGCCTTTGTGAAAATAGGTCAGGGCCCATGAATGCGAAAAGCCATCTCAATACTGAAATTTGCCACAAATTATGTAAAATATGGCATGGTTAGCATGGAATGACATCCTCAACTGTAGAAAATGTATTAAAATATTTAAATCACCTCCAAATATGTGGAAAGGTATCCAAAAGGTGAGATATGCCTCAAAATATGTAGTTAGTCCACAACATGAGCAAAACCTCCTCTAGATATGTAAAGACATCCAAACATGAAAATACCAATGGATCTCCACCAAGCCACCGCCAATACTCCAAATCGTTTATCTAGCCATAAATGATGAACCGAGTAATGTTAACACAAGACAAAACAAGGAAAAATATGTAAATGCAGTTGATTCTTATTACACATCCCCTGGCACTTCACTACTCTGCTGAGAAAATAATTCTTAGTACACATCCCCTAGCACTGCACTACTCTGCTGAGAAAATAATTCCTAGTACACATCCCCTTGCACTGAACTGCTGAGAAAATAATGCCTCTGAAAATAAAAAATCAACCATGCATATTCAAGCAGGCCGGGAACAACAATGGACACAAAAAAATAATAGTGCTCTCCTGGTTTGGATGAAAGTAAATTTAGGACCACACTGATAGATTTTTTGCTGGCATACTTGATTAAGAAAATTATTTTTAATTAGAATATAATATTTTTTTGTCCACATTTCAGTAGCTAAAATGGATTCTGTAGGTAATGGACATTGAAAGAAAAACAAGGGACACACGAAGAGGTGCTCACCTGGTGTGGATGCACAATTTAAGACCATGTTGATAGGTTCATTACTAGCGCACGTGGATGACCATTTCTTCCTGTCTCACAAGTTCACCAAGGTGAAATGCAGACCTTTGAATCCATGGAACCTAGTAGCCTCATGGATCAATCATACTAGTGGTCGAATAAGATGCAACAACCATTTGTCAATTGGAATTTAGTAGACTAGGATACCGAACTCCAAAATTAGATAATATGGGTAATCGACAATGAAGAATTCTCCCACAAATGCGAATTAATTTGTAAATTTGTCTCAGATGAGACAATATTAGCTCTCCTATGGCAAGATTTTTGGATTCGTGTGTGGCATCCAAGGAGGGTAAGAAAGGCAGAGCGGCAATAAAAATGTGGAGAACCATAATGACATCCCTAAAAATATAAATGTCTCTCTTTTTTGTGCTTATAGTCAATTTTTGGTCTTCTTCTAGTTTAGTCTCGTTATTTTCTAAATTCAGTTCTCTAAGGGAAAGGCCTCTAATTTTGCAAACTGTATAAAAACTTTGGTTTGTAGTAAAGCTTCAAATTCACAAGAGGTCAAGATTCAAAATACATTTACTAGTAGTTAAGTATCCTTATGTATCCAAAAAAGGTGTTCCATGGCTGATATTTACATTTAATTGCTTCTATATCTAACAGTAAGTGCTTAACATGCAAATCCACCCACCCAAGATAAAAATAAAAAAAAATGCAAAGAAGCTGCAAATATTTTTTACAATTTAGTTTATGCCAAAAAAAAATATATTATATAATAAAATACATAGATTATAAAACAGGTGCACCCATTCGCACATACAAACCTCAATCCATAATGGTAAACTTGTACAGTCACATATTGTACACTGTAGCTCAATGCTATCGAATTTTTACAAGATTAAGCTCCTATCTTACACAGGAATAGATGACCTGTGCGGTCACATTTTGGCTCCATGATGTCTTCTTCTTTTTTAGAAATGAAATATATAATATACAAAGTTGGATAAATAGTTAAGCAATTTTGACAATATCAAAGTTAGTGTGAATGGATTCCATAACAGCATTGACAATCACTTGTGTTTTCCTCATAATGGAGGGCCAGGATGATTCATTTTTCCCTCTCCCATCTCTTATATTCTTCACAATTCTCGACAATTCCTCTATCATGGAAACTTCTTGTGGAACCTCTGCAATCACATCACGCTCATCTAGCCTATTTTCCCACCCAAGGAAAAGTGGCTTGGGCTTCATGTAGGAAATAAATTTGAAATATGTCTTCGTCTCTTCAAATGGAATGCAGAAGTCCTCCACATGTAATGTCCCTCTGGTGCCTTGTACAATCAAATTCATGGCTGCATGGGATAGAAAGGAAACATGGTAGGTGGCTAAACGCCCATCCTCCCACATGAAAGTAGCACCACAACTCATTATCACTCTTATTGCATTGAATGTTGGTGCTGGCATGGCCCTTACATTTTGGGGCATTTGGTAGTCATTAGCCTACAAGATTTCCCAACAACAATAACATCCTATGTCTCCATTAGATCATCCAAATCTGGCTTCAACCTTATGTTTTTCGCAAGGAACTATTGAGGGGCAGCATATGAAAATACAGAGTGAACCTATGTAATATTCCAAAATTAGCATGCAGCTAATTGGAATATTGATTTTTTTTATTTGCACATAGGATATGAATAAATGGGTAAGGAGGCCCATGCATAATAAAAATATGAATAAAATCCCTCATAATGTGAAAAGGGATCATCATAAGAGCTGGATTTTACACCCTCATGTGTGAAAGAGGACATTTTCATGTGGACAAGGTCAAGTTTGAGCAAGTCAATAGCGCTAGGATAGGAGGTGGAGATCATCTTGGGAGACATCGAAGAGATAGTGGGAGGAAGATTCCTTGGTAGAGGAAACGCTAATGAGTGGGACCCATGGAGAGAGGGCTTCCATTTGTATAAAAGGAGGGAAAGGTAGCCATATGAACACATGTTATGGATTATTGATTTTATGGTCTAGTTAGACTTTTTTTCATTTTCTTGTTGTTTAGCAGAGTTGTTGTGCTGCTTAGCACAAGGCATTCCTATTTAGGAATTCCTTCTCCTTTGAAGAGAGGCCTCTTGAAGGAGATTGCACTTCATTTCTCCACATCCAGGCTCAAGACCAAGCCACCTCCTTCAGCTACAATGTTATTTTTGCTGAAGTAACGTTGTGTTGCGAGGTGTTGTAGTGGAGGGTTGACAACACCACTTCCATAGCTTGTTTTTCAGATAAGGAAGCTTTCCTTCCTTTGGGAGATAAGCAAGGAATAATTTGGAGCAGATATCAGATCTTGGCACTTGGCCAACATATTTCCTTTCTTCTACAGCGTAGTCCCTCTCCTTGACTGTGTTATTTTCAGTGTACATTTGCAGTAAGGGTTTCCAAGATTGTTGGAGGGTGAGATCTTCATTGTTAGGATCAGCCTTTCATTTGGGAGATTCATTGGAGGATGTATACTTATTCAACTTATGCATCATATCCAACCATCTCCATCCAGTTCTTGAGTTGCAGCTGCTACTCAGTCCTAGGACTACAAGTTCGACATTTTTTCCATTTTTCATATTTCAGGAAATCCTTTCTGAATTGTCCTGAAATTCAGTTTGGGAGTCTATATCTTCACTCCCAAAAACTTTTGGGCCCTATATTTGTATATTTGTGTGTTGAAACTTCCCAAAAAAAATATCTCTAATAAAACTGTGTTGTCATAGCCTTGGGAATTTTTCTTTGTAGCAGTGATCTTATGTTTTAAGTATGTGTTTCTTGAGGCTGGTTTTGCCTATCTTGAGTGAATCTTTCCTCAAGATCTTGTATATATTTTCTGCTATGATCTTAGCATGATGGCTATTTGGATCTTCTGGAATTTTATGTGTTGATGTATCACTGCTCTTTCATTGTTGTGTTCATGTATTGTTGCATTCCCATTTTGGGATATTACAGTGGTATCAGAGCATAGTTTTGGCTCAGCCTGTGGATCTTAGCCAATATGCTATCTAGAAGACAAGAAGAAGAAAATATGAATAGAAATAAGACTCCATTCCTTGTAGGAAGAAAGGAGGAGAAACTTCCAAAGTTTTTGTCTCAAAATTTGCAGAGCATTCATGAAGACCTTAAGAAGATGAGGAAGGAGATGTGTAGAGAATCTCCAAGAGGGTTTGAATCTGTAATAAACTCCAGATTTTCACATAATGAGAGTGAGCATGCAGCCACACACTATGATGCACAACACAGGCATATGCCCAAATTTTCCATGAGAGAGATGGAAGAAGAAGGAATGACTAGGAGGGAAACTCTTAGTGATTTTCTGCAAGAGTATGAGTCTCAAACTCAGAATTTTAGAGATCATATCACTTTTCTAGAGTTTTGCAAGATCAAGGTGAAGAGAAGAAAGCAGCATGATAGATTTCTTCGATATAATTTTGATGTTTCACCTACATGTTCAGCCAAAGCTTGAGTGGAAGAACTAGACACCTTTTTGCAGCACCACCAAATTTCTGAAGATGAAGCCATCAAAATTGCAACACTGCATTTTGGAGGTAAGGCCTATGCATGGAAGATATTTGAGTCCTTTTCTTTTAAGAATGCAAATACTTATTCTTATTCTAGGTTCACTAATATATTAGTGGAAATATTTGATGGAAAAATTTCTGAAACACATGTGGTGGAACCAAACAAACCCAAGCAAACGAAAACCTTGCATGTGATGGAGGAAACTATAAACTCAGAACCACTTCAGAAAACCATGGAGGAGGCTGACATCTTGCATCATACCTTGTTAGAGGCAAGGCCTCTATCTCATATTCCTGAACAAGAGGGCATGAAGATCCTTCAAAAGAGGATCCAATTCTTGGGAGGTTTCCCATACATATTGATGAGGATGAGGGCAACAGCGCTGTCATGTCTAGATTTTATCTAGCACCTCATGCAGAGGAAGAGGGAGCTCTTGCTCCAACTAGAGGGATTCTTGTATCATTGCAAGGAATTCCCCAGGATATCACGTGTGGAGATCAAGGCACAACTCATGATTTACATGTGCCATTGATGATAGGGTGTGAAACTATGGAGATAAAAGGAGGAGATAGGGAGGATGACCAACATATTGGGATGAGGAGCACACACCCCTATCTATTTAGAGAGGTTGATTCACCTAAGAGGGAGACTAGATTGCACAGTGAGAGCAGGGAAAAATATTTCCATTCACATATGCAGCCTACTCTTGATCTTGATGCCTCATTGTATGGAGGCATTTCACCGGTGAGACCACCAGATTAGCAGAGGAGGATGGATGCTTCACATTTTGAGGCACCAATGATTGATTTCAGAGGAGTGGAGACCTTGGGAGAGCTTGGTACAGCGTTGGGAGTCTTGGGTAGACTCAAGCAGGAGGGAGATATTCTCCCAACATTATCATTACCTACTCTCACTTCAGATTCTGCACTGTGGTAGGAGAATCATGGGAGGGATAGCAACCTTCCAACTTGCATCTTTGGCATGGGAGGTGTCAAAGAGGAGGATGACCATATGTAAAATGTTCTTCATGATAGATCATTAGCATTGTCACTATGGAGGATAGATCCATATTGGAATTCCCAGCTATTGGTGGAGTATTCCAAGGATATTTTCACTTGTATGATATTGGATGACCAGCTACGTGAGGAGGGATATACAGTTAGAGATGGGGTCATCTACTATCATGGTAGGATATTCTTATCTAGAGCTTCCAAGCTCAAGGAGAAGTTACTACAAATAGCTCATGAATATTTCTTTTCCAGCCACACTTATTCTATGAAAGCATACCGCACCATCATGGAGGGGTATCTTTGGGAAGGCCTTGAGGAAGAGATATATCATCATTTGAGGAGATGCATGGATCATGTGGAGATGGAGGAGATACATAACTCTTTGGAAGAGTTAACACAACCACCTCTTTTTTCGATGAGGATGAGAGGGGATTTACCTATGAGCCACTCCATTTTCATGAGAAAAACATATGGTAAGGGTAATGTTTGGTTGCATAATGATTTGTATCATGAATATGTGCATTCCTTAACCATGTATGTGCAGGAATTTGCTCAAAGGAGGAACATTCTTCCTTCTAGACTTCATGGTCTACTTGAGACCATGAGAAGTTTTGATGGCCACTCTCTAGAAGGACTTGGGGAGGAGATATCTATTGGAGAACATGCTTACTTGACACCATACATCATACACTTTCTCCAAACTTGTGAGGAGGTTGGGACAACAAGCAAGTGGTTGAGAAGCCACACCTTATGTCATCATTTGTTGCAGTTGAGGGTCAAATTGCGTTGGTTGCATATGAGGGACCATTTTCCTTCTCCATTGCTACATATGGTAGCAAGTATGATTCTCATTATGGTTCCCTATGTTTCTATTGTTCTTATTTTTCTTGGGAGCATGATTGGGGGAGAGACACATTGGTTGGATGTGTCCTTTGGGGAAGAGGATTCCCACATTTTTTGCATTACATGTTCTAAGGGGAGCATGGGAGATGATATGGCCACCACAACAAAACACTTGTCACTTTATGAGGTGTGCCATGGGATTGATTGGATGCCATATGACGGTTATTTACTACTCATCATATATGCAATGGTTTGGGCCAGCATGATTCATAACATTGGAGAGAAGATCCTTGGAGATCCAGTCTTAATCTTGCCACTTGAGGGCAACATTATTGAAGCCAAAGATCAGTAAAAAATCTACACTTATCATAAGTGGAGAGAAGGAAAGCGTGGGGTAGGCTACTTTGTCTACCACATTCAGATTTTCATCCCACCTACATTGCAGGAGCCGAAGGTGGAAGAGGATTTTCAGGAGTTTCCATGTTGGGAGGTAACTCATTTTGTATGGATGATTGCTTGGGGATGGAGGATCCACATGGGAATGATAGTTCCCAACACTTTTCAAATTCCATTCCTCAAGGGGACCTTTGGACAACACCTTATTGCCTTCTTGAGTACTCTACTTGTTCATGATGATAGCTATTTAGCTAACTTACATGCTTCGGAGGGGCAATATGGAGATTTATTGATGAGATAACATCTCATTCTTTGGAGGAGCATATCACATGTGGATGCTACAACAAGAGGAGGGGAAAATTCTCAGTTATGTCCTTGCAGTTTCTTGAGGAAAAGCAACATTTGGGAGGAGAGGACTGTAATATTCCAAAATTAGCATGTAGCTAATTGGAATATTGATTTTTTTTATTTGCACATAGGAGATGAATAATTGGGTAAGGAGGCTCATGAATAATAAAAATATGAATAAAATCCCTCATAATGTGAAAAGGGATCATCATAAGAGCTGGATTTTACACCCTCATGTGTGAAAGAGGACATTTTCATGTGAACAAGGTCAAGTTTGACCAAGTCAACAACACTGGGATAGGAGGTGGAGATCATCTTGGCAAACAACGTAGAGATAGTCAGAGGAAGATTCCTTGGTGGAGGAAACCCTAATGAGTGGGACCCATGGAGAGAGGGATTAAATTTGTATAAAATGAGGGTAAGGTAGCCATATGAACACATGGTATGGATTATTGATTTTATGGTCTAGTTAGACTATTTTGCATTCTCTTGTTGTTTAGCAGAGTTGTTGTGCTGTTTAGCACAAGGAATTACTGTTTAGGAATTCCTTCTCCTTTCAAGAGAGGCCTCTTGAAGGATATTATACTTCATTTCTCCACTTCCAGGCTCAAGGCCAAGCCACCTCCTTCAGCTACAATGTTATTTCTGTTGAAGTATAACGTTGTGTTTCAGGGTGTTACAATGGAGGGTTGACAACACGACTTCCATAGCTTGTTTTCCAGAGAAGGAAGCTTTCCTTCCTTTGGGAGATCATAAAGGAAGAATTTGGAGTAGATATTAGATCTTGGCACTTGGCCAACATATTTCCTTTCTCCTACAGTGCAATCTCTCTCCTTGACTGCGTTATTTTCAGTATGCTTTTGCAGTAAGGGTTTGCAGGATTGTTGGATGGTGAGATCTTCAGTGTTAGGATCAACCTTTCACTTGGGAGATTAATTGGAGGAGGTCTAATTATTCAGATTATGCATCATCTCCAGCCATCTCCATCTAGTTCTTGAGTTGCAGCTGCTACTCAGTCCTAGGACTACAACTCTGGCATTTTTTCCATTTTGCATATTTCAGGAAATCCTTTCCAGATTGCCTTGAAATTTATTTTGGGAGTCTAGATCTTCACTCCCAACATTTTTTGGGCCATATATTTGAATATTTTTGTATTGACACTTCCCAAAAATAGTATCTCTAATAAAAATACGTTGTCATAACCTTGGACATTTTTTTGTGTAGTAGTGATCTTATGTTATGTTTCTTGAGGCTAGTTTTGCCTATCTTGAGTGACTCTTTCCTCAAGATCTTGTATACATTTTCTGCTATGATCTTAATATGATGGCTATTTGAATCTTCTGGCATTTTATGTGTTCATGTATTGATGCATTCCCATTTTGGGATATTACAACCTGAAATAGGTATTAACATAAATTAGGACACCATGTAAAGAATGAAAAAAACATTCTGATATGAAGCTGGAATTTGGAAGTTTATAACCACCCTTCACATAATATTTTATGGTTTTTTTAGAAGTATGGTGTTCTCATTATAACTGATTCCTAAAGATATGTTTCTTGAAAGTAAAACTCACATCATGCAGGGAAGTCCATTTGATTTTTTGTTCTACAATTTTTTCATTTCCTAATAAAATGGAAATATATCTGTGAGCATTTAACATGACACATTATATTAAAATATGGTGTGAAAAGATTAAAAAATAAATAAAATTCTGATATTCTACTCATACGTTTTTGACATTATAAATTTTTTTAGGAAATTGTTTCAGATTTTTCATTTTCCATAGTTTTTTTTTAAATACTTACTATAGACTCTATTTCACTAAACTGCCATGCTATGAGGGGCTCATCTTATCCATCAAAGTCACCCAGTTCTTACAACTGGCCACATTTGCACCTATTCTGGGGGTTTTGAACGAGGGTCTCCACATTAATACAAGCCAAATCACCTCGGGGTTTTGAACGAGGGTCTCCACATTAATACAAGCCAAATCGCCTCGTTACCTGCTGCTAGAGCACACTCCTGTGTGTTACATTTTCCATAGTTGTCAAATACATTGTAATATCCACACTTTCATTTCTAATAGTTGTATCAAACTGATTTTACAACATAACAGTTTGAAAATTTGATCTGATTTGGATTCCCCAAAGCTCATGGGTGTTCCCCTTATGCATATTATCTTAACCACTGTCAAGAGTATGTTTCCAGGGATAAATTTAAGGAACAACTTGCAGCTTATTTATTTTTGCACTTCATCGCTTTAAAAAGAAAGATAAATAAAAAATTGTTCTATTTTAACTGGAAAATTTTAGTAAATTTATATAATAGCATCTTGAAACCTTCAAAAATAAAAGGAAAAAGGTGAGCCTAAAGTTTTCTTGCTGGTTTATAATAATATTTTTGGATACGCGTGCTCCACAACATAAATTCTATAGTTCTATGAGAAATAATTATCGAGATTAGCCTCGAGGATTAGCTCAAATGGTCATGAAACAAGCATAAGATCTCTCCCTCATAGTTAGGAAGGTCACAGATTCAACTCTCTTGATCCCCTCAGGGTTAGGCTCCTAAATGTTTCCCATCCATGGATCATGGAGTGCTAGGAGGGCTTTACACAACATATGTTCCTTTGGAAAAGGGAAATGATTATGGAGATTAATATTTCTTAATTTTTCTTAAAATTGAGGAAATTTCAAACTTGAATAGAAAACTCGATAATCATTATAGAAATGTGTTTCCAACTACTATAGGAGGCAATGATGTAAAACGTATATTTCCCTGGTGATTAATTATATTGGCTACCAAATCCCGAAAGAGAAGCTGGATCTAGCCAAACAAGAAATTATTACGAGCAGTCAGTGTACCACAACATACCATTGAACTCTACTTAAAAGATTAATCAGCTGCATCCCCAGAAAAGAAATTAAATGACACCATGATACCTCTAACAAGTCAAG
This sequence comes from Pinus albicaulis, assembly GCA_034641835.2. Lineage (NCBI taxonomy): Eukaryota > Viridiplantae > Streptophyta > Pinopsida > Pinales > Pinaceae > Pinus > Pinus albicaulis. Next base: position 780,677,658 of record CM076584.1, read on the forward strand.
TAGAATATATAGTTTTTCCCCTACCTTTGTCCATCCAGCTCTTAATTTTTGTCCCCAACAAAAGGAAATATCAAAAACATAGTTCACCAACGTGTGTACCACATTGGTTTTCTCATAAGCTTCAACTAGATCATGATCAAGAAAGACATAGTGTTACTTCCAATATCCTGATGCATAGTTCGTATTTATCTCAGGTTTAGTATGTGTTTTAGCCTTTAGGTTGTTAGACATTGTCTTGTTAAAAAATGAGCTTGACCTTCCTGCCATTAAGAAATACCAATACATATACTATCATTTCCCTTATCGCAGCCCAAAGTTGTGGGGTTGACTTGGTCACTGGAAACATAGTCCACCATCTATACCATTCATTGTTGGTATTTTTCTTAGCTATAACATTTATTTCTGGTTGTTAAGCATTGTCTTGTTAAAAATGAGCTTGTGTTTCGTGCCATCTCAAATAGACCAAATACCTTTATTATCATTTATCAATATGTGACCCTACAAAACTTAGGAACTTCAAGATATTCGCTATAATATTCTTAAGAAATAGGGAATTATATTAATGTCCAAAATGACCAAATTAAGTTAATTAGACTTGTTACCCACCAAAAAGTGGGTAACCCATAAGATAATTTTTTTCTCCTCATTTGACAGCTAGCCAACCACCCTATGATGGTATTTAGAAATTTTTATGCCAAATCTCTCCACCTATTGCTCTGGCCAGTGCTTTCGCCCATCTAACATTCTTCTTAAAGGAAGGTGGGTCATCTACCATTAGGTAATTTACCCATTTTAGCAATCATGTGCTTTCATTTAATGTTACGGGCATATTAATATGAGTCACAGGGTAAACTGGATGATTTACCACTCCCAATTGTATCCTTGTTCCCACACTTCACTTGGGAATTTAGCCTTTGACCCTTGTCTAGCGGGACCTCTTCTAAGGCCTTATAGTTTAGCAATGCCACTAATAGAGGTCACTTATTGATATAGTGTGTCCATGGTAATCCGTACTTACTACTTTCCATCCTTCCTTGATATTAATCACCATCCTTTGGTTTGATTGCCATTGGTCATTGGGATTGGAACCCTATATCCTCATCTTTGAGTCTTAGCCCAGAAAATTTACCCCAAAGGATGATGTAACCTAAATAAAAATAAAATCATATAAAGGCACAATAGAAAGAAAATGTAGAATGCAAAAGATAGTTGAGACTTATTTGTAATGTGGGAAAAAGCATAGCATGAGCTCTATCCCCCTCATTAGTCATCACCTAGTTCCTCAAATATTTAATACTTCATCTAAAATAAAAGAAATCATAAATGTGCCAACCTCAATGAGAAATAAATTGCTACATCTTTAAGGGGTATTGGAAAAGAACAAAGCAAGGTTGGTGCCCTAAGCTATGCACCAGAGAGGTGGAAAAAAAAGGTCGAGGAAAGGGGTAACTCATGCCTCCATGATTTCTCACTTCTACATAATTTTAGTCAAGATGTTGGACCCCCATTACTTGGTCTCATGGCTGTGACATCTTCCTTGAAGTCTTTCCCACTCCATGACAACATTATTACTCACACCTATGGATTGATGGGTCTAACTAGGACATGTCACTCCCCTTCCACGCTGCAAAATCTTGATAGGTTTGTTAACCTAATCATCCCTAACATAAGTGATTTAACTTGTTTACAAATATTGAGCTAGTTAGATATATGAAGGTAAGTCTTGTGTGAAGCATTATCGCGCCCCTCAGAATTAGATATGGTCTACTATGATGCTTTAATGGTTTTTTTCCCTAATGATGTTGACCTCACTTGATATTGAAAGATTTGTTATGGTGATATCACACATGCAACATATATCCCTTGGAGGATGGATTGACTCTTTTCCAATGCATTCCAAAGAATGATTTTCCCCATTTTGAGAGAAAATGTGACCTTATAGCCCCAATTTTTCCCCTCCAGAAATCAGCATTGGATCTTGAGAAAATTCCACATCATGTCACACCTATTCATGTACCTCTAGATGCTAAAACATTGGCATGAAAGCTTGGGCATTGACTTGAATGATGATGTGCCCAGATAGATCTAGGAATCCCCCAGTCTGGCCTTGACATTGCTTGATGAACGTTGCCTTGTTCCAAAGCCCAGATGATGATGGATATCACCAAGATGACTTGGAAGGTCTAGCACACCATGCCTTGATGCCAATGCTTGCCAAAGATGATGCTCTGTCATCCCTACATCCTAGGAGAGTATTGTAAGCCCATTTGTGGATGACATCGCAGTGGAGGAGGTTCCTTTTGGAGATTCAAACATACACTTTGATGATTTCTTGGAGTGATAAGCACTTAATGGATTACTTTATCACTTGCTTGATGGAGATTGATCATTCTTGGAGGATGGCATCATGGTGGAGAGAAATGAAATAGGGATCGTTGATCAATCGCAAGCACTTGCAATTCCAAATTGGCTCGACGAAAAAAATATCCTAGCAGAGTCTTGAAAATCAAACTCGCGTTGGCCGATTTTGACTTGTGGTCAACGAGATTTTGACTCGGGAGTCTGCGATTTTAGGAAATTTTGGCGATTTTGGTGATCACTTGGAAAAGTTAGGGTGTGCTTTTTTGTACCTTCTTGCCATTGCCACATAACCCACGAGCTTAGTAAAACAAAAAATACGCTCGGGGACTTAGTAACTCAGTGCCCTGAGTCCCGACGACTTGAATTTGGATCATTCTCTCATTAGAGAACTTCACACTTTTTCCTTGGTGGATATTTTTGAATAATGGATGAATTTTCATGTATGGATTGGGTTCTTCTATTCTTGGAGCTTCTTATATTGCAAATGTGATGTTGGTTGCATATATTCTCTTACATGTTAGTGGAATTTTAACGCTATTTTCTTTCATTTTATTACGTACATTGGTTATGAGATTTTTTCTATTTTAGGGCTAATTGTTACATGCATTTACGACATCAATGTGGAATTATGTTTCTACTTAGCTTGTCTCTATGTATGGGACATGATCGATGAAAGAATTTTCCTAGAGATCGATTCATCTCAATAGGCCTCTTCCATTTGCAACGAAGTATAAATGCTTTTAAGGTCACTTTTCTTCTCTTGCCCTTAACATTGGACGAAGTTGACTTTGAGAGCCTTCTTGAACAAGAAACGAAATCCATCTTCACAATTCTTATAGACTCCACATCGCCAAGAGGAATTAGGTACTAATTCATCAAAGGGTGGTAATTTAAACCATATTTTTCACCAAATTCCTCCCTCTTCTAGGTCTGGCCACATTGGGTCACCTAGGCCATCAATTTCCCGGGAAACTAGCCCTAGAAAAATTTCGATATCCTAGGGTCTACTGCGCTAGTGTGTCCTTAAGGTCTCCTCTAAATTTGAAGAGATTCTGAAGGTGGGATTGTGAGATACCTCCAGCCCTAGGTCTAAGATCAATTTTTTCCCTAGTGTTCCTAAGGCTAGTACCTCATAGGATCAATTCAACATCTTTAGGTGAAAATTCTTATTTGATCCTTTCCCCTTGATTTTGTCAAGTTAAGAATATCGTCAGTTGCTAGATTCCATTCCCTTAATTTGGATTGGGTACACTTGGCCCCGTGTGGTCCCATTTCTTATCAAAGAGAATTAACCAAGGACAACTCGGGAATCCAAGTTCTATAAAGATTTTAGGGATTGGGAAATTAATCTTTTCATGCCATATTCCTATATCATAACCCTTAAATACTCATCTTATTTCCGTAGAAGGTCTTGTAACTTATTAAAGAGAAATCAAGCTTCATCATTAATCCTATCTTTGGGAAAGGGTCTCTAAGGTCACTTCACACCTATTTGTTGATCTATCTTTTAAAAGTGACTTCCTAATTACCGGGTCTCCTCCCATCAATGAAAGTTCGTAAAGGGCAGGGAATCTTAGTTGTGGTAACAGCGGGCTAAGACTCCATCATTTCCCTTGACCTAGTAGTTTCCCTCTTAGGAGTCCCTTTTAGGTCCCCTGTAGGTTTGAGTGGTAATAGGGACATTAAACACAACGAAACCATGGGACCTTTCACAGTGGGGCTCAATAGTATTTCCTTTCCAATTTCGCTCTCTCAACCAAACTGAAATTACAAGAAAATGCCTCTCACCAAGACTGGGGGGATGAGCTTCCCCCAACCACTGAGACCATCCATTGACAGCCTAAACCATGCGAAAGAATCCTATCACCTATGACCCACTCGATAGAGCCAGACACTTTCTTATTACATATTTTCAGACAGTTATTCAACAATTTATAGAGAGGTTCAGCCAGAAGCCTCGTGTGGCTTTGAGAGGAATATTTCTTACCTTTAGGATCCCACTGAGCTGCCATGATTTCCCTGTTACCTGAAACAACCTTCACCTCACACACTTGAGCCTTCAAATGAGCGAACCATCCTATTTGAACCAGGAGGAGTAAATGTGGCTCACTCTCTAAGGGGTTTCACATGGAGTTTGCTTGATTCTTCAAGAAATCGACCTAGATACAAGGGACAAACTGAGGCATTCCCACACTTAACACATCTAATATGCCAAGTGGCCTTACATGCCCAGTATTACAGCCTCGTGTCAAGTGGTGAGTGAGGTTATTAATCGAATGATGTCAAATGTGAGGGGAGAGGGGGGACACACAGGGAGGGTGGGGAGGGAGGATGTTATGGAGATGTGGAGGTCGGGAGGAGGGGTGAGGGGCATGATGATGTGGAGGCGGGGGGGAGGTCAGGAGAGGTAGGTCAGAGGGGGGAAATGTGGAGGATGATGTGGAGGCGGGGGGGGGGGTGAGGGTGAGGAGCATATGAGGATGGAGGGTGAGCTCGTCCAAGGGGAGGGAGGGAGAGATTTTTGAAATTATATGTCCCTTTGGTGCCATGCTTTGCGACTTTAGGAAGAGATCCATGTTGGAGGAGAGAAATTTTGTCATTGAAATTAAGATCTTTATTCAAAGACTTAAGGAATGGGTAAATAACCTTTAATTTCATTGACCTTGTTATGACCTTCTTTCATTTGGTATGCCATATTGGCTTGGATATCCGCTTCCCTATTTAGGCTTCTTAGACTGTGAAAAAATCGAAGTTTCAAAGAGGAAGGGAGCATACCAGGGGCTCCCTTGAGGATCCAATTTGGCTTGTTTTTCTGGGCTGAAGAGTTCGAGCTCATGTGTTTTATGATCAAGAGTGAGTCTCCCAGAAATTTCATTTCATTAATTCCTTTTGATGAGCTAAAATGAGGCCAGGATATAATCCATAGGCTTTCACTTGGTTGTTGGTCTTCTTTCCCAAGCCCCAGGCATAACGATCAACAATTATTCCTTCGATATTAAAGATAATCCCTCCCCCTCCTGCCACCCCATCCCAAGAATCTCATACACAAATTTATGTGTAATTTCTACTCTAACTGCCATTTTATAATGAAAACAAACTGCTTGCAAACCTGATATTTTTCAATTTCTTCAATAGTAAGAGTACTTGGTGTCTTCAATCTTTGGTTTATTTTCAACTTTTTCATCTTCCGCAATGTGTGCTTCACTTATCTCTTTCGTCTTGTTCTTCTTCTCAATATTAGGATCTTTAGGACAATCTCTTTTATAATGTCAAAATTTATTGCAACCAAAGAATTGCACTTTAGACATGTCTCGGTTTCCATGTGGTTGACTATTGTTGTTGTATCTATGACAAGGTTCAAATATTCCAAGTCTTCCAAACTTATTCCTTGATCTATCAGGAAAAGATTGAAGATTTTCATTATTGGGTTCGATGTCATCCTTGGCTTTTAACCTTGCTTCTTCTAGAACACATAGTGCCTAAAGTTTTTCAATTATTGGGTTCGATGTTGTCCTTGGCTCTTAACCTTTCTTCTTCTAGAACACATAGTGCCTAAAGTTTTTCAATTGTTGGAGTTTATTTTCTTTCATAGATGCTACTTACAAAACCACTCCGATTTAGAGAAAGGGCATTGAGTATGAAAGTGATTAATTCAGATTCAGATATGGCTTCTCCATGCCCTTGAATTTGATCCTTCAATTTTGATATTTTCATAAGGTATGAGGCCACATCTTGATCTTTTGGTATCCTTGTTCTATAAATTTGATTCCTTAAAGAAAATTTCTTACCTGTAGTATTGACAGAATATAGTTTGACCAATTTTTCATAGACTTCTTTGGATGTGGACAAATATGGAAAAAAAGAGATAAGATGATCTTTTATAGATTCAAAGAGGATGCTTTGAGCCTGAACTTCTCCCTTATTTTATTTGGCGACTTCTTGATCCTTGTCCTTATCTGGTTTTGTAACTTCGCCTAAAATGAAATCCATGACTTAGTTTTCTATGAGAACCAAATCAATTCTTTTCTTCCAAGCCTTGTAATTAGAGGCTCCATCAAGCTTGTTTCCTTCCTTACAAATATGTGCCATTTGACTAGGAAGTTGAGATATATAATGTAGTAAAGTAATTGTCAAAGGAGAGTAGGTTGTTATAAGAGTGCTCCACAAATTTTGATGATGCTTCCAAAAATATCCAAAGATTTTATTGAGTGATTGTTTCTATAGTGATGTCTTCAAGGATGGTTGCTATGATAATGTCTTCAAGCTACTATGATGATTTCTTCAATGATGGTGATGAATGAACCAAGAGCTTGTCAATTTTTTCAAGAGCCTTCAATGATATCTTCAAGAGAGAGAGAGAGAGAGAGAGAGAGAGAGAGAGATGTTACAATGGTATTCTTCAAAGGTGAGTGATGATTGCTACAAAAATGATGATCCTTGTGTCTTCTTCTTTTGCCTGCAAGAATATCTTCCAGTATAGCTTCTACAAATGGTGTCCTCTAATGTAGCTGCTACAAGTGTGTCTCAAGAGTGAGATAACTGATGTATAAGTGTCTTTAAATATGCCAACAAAATGTGACCTTCAAGCTACCCTTCCTTCACCTTAGCTATGATACCATGTTGAGAAACCAAGATGCTAGTAGATTAGGATTGATTTCTCTTAACTTGATAATTACCTGTGAATGTTTGTTGGCTTATTATTAGATTTATATTATATTCATCAAGCAATTACCAAAATGTACAAAATATAAATATCACAAAGAGACAAAGGACACAAGAAATTAGGCTCCAAGCCAAGGAAAAACCTCATAAGGTGGAAAAGTCAAAACCCAAGAAATCCTCTTGAAAGTGAGATATCCAAGACCCAAGACCAAGACCAAGATCAGTACTTCCACAAATGCCCCAAGTCATCCCCCCTCATTAAGTTTCCTCAACAAGTCAAAGTCAACAAAATTCAAAGTTGGTCAAACTTCTCAGAAATATGGTCAAATATCTAAAAATATTAGACCTACACTGAAGATTGAATTTCAGCCCTATAACAGCCTCAGAAAGCACAGAAAATTTTGCATGTGTGAGCAAAATTAGGGCACAAAAAATTTATTTTCTCTCTCGTTTGACTTTCACTATTTTTCTTCTTTTTCTAGCACAGAAATCGATGTGATTGGATTGGTGATGAAATGAGGTCAAACTTGTCTTATTTATACATGTCTAGGTGGGTCAAATAGCTGCCCCTAGGGCCGACTTGGTCTTATGGATGATGTTTTGACTCTTTGACTCAAGATAAAAATAATATTTCATTTTCTTACAAGAATTACGAATGGGACTTTGACTCAATTACATATAATAAATTTTCTTTTGACTCAATTGACCCTATAAGCATGAAAAACATGCTTTGACTAGAAATAAAATAATAATAATGAATATAATAAATAAATCAATAGTACATTTGAATTACATTATGAAGACCGACACTAGCTACATTTTCAACACACGTGTGTTGAGATATAAAGAGATTGACACCATGGATGAGGCAAGAACATTGTAATAAAATTGGAGCACAACATTAACTTGGCTCATATAAATCTTTTCAATCATCCAAGGGTCAAGCTTCCAGCTGCAAAGACTGGAGGTGATTCTAGTATGAAGGAGGTGGTCATGGCCTTAGCAAAGAAAGTCAATAAGATGTATGCTAGTCAAAATGTTGTTATGAATAAGATAGCATCCCTCAAGAAGGAAAAGAGGGATGGTTATATTCCAAAGAATAAATTCAACAAGATAAGTTTTTTCCCAAAAAAATTGATGAAGGAAAATGTATTGTTCAACAAAATGTTCCAAACATATTTGTTCCCACCAACATGGTCGGATAAGGTGAGTCTCCTAGCCAATATTATAAGGAAGAAGATAATTTGCAAGAAGAAATTGAAGGTGAGGAGGAGGCTGAGAAGTTTAATAATGTGGATCGAGGTAGCCCATTTAATATATTGTTGATTGACACATACATTCATCCATGATTGGACCAAGTCAAGAATAAAGAAGAACCAAAAGTGGAAGTCCTAGCAACCGAGAAAAATGGAAGGTTTAAAGGGATTCAATATTCAAAGAAAAATGACAAACAACCCCAGGCAAGTTCAAAGGAATCCCCTTCCCAAGAGAAAGACCCTACCCAAAGCAAGCCAAACCACAAGTCCAATATCAAAGAGGTTGACTTAGATATTGATACTAGCAGTGTTGGGAGGAAAATGACCATGCAAGTACCCATAAAAGAGATTGTGAAGCTTCCTACTCAAAGAAGGTAGGTCAAGAAGTCTTTGGGGCTTGATGAGGATTATGAAGATCCTCCCATTATGCTGCAAGATATTCATGTGTCTAAGACTAACCCTGGGCATGAGCCATTTCTATTGACATTAGCTATAAACAAATTATTCCTCCATAATTACCTATTGGATTCTAGGGCCGCTACAAACATGATGTTAGTAAAGGTTGTGAACCAATTAGAGTTAGATATTACTAGACCTTACAAAAAAATTTATGGTTTTGAATCTTGGTCTATCCATCTGTATGGGCTCATTAAATAACCTAAGGTTTCCTTATACCGTAATAAAGATATATTTGTGTTAGTGGATGTTGTTGTGATTGATATTATTGATATATGGGGAATTTTATATCTGTAAAGTGTCATGCATATATAGGTGGCCAGTTACAAATGGAATTATCATATGCTACCATTCCCCAACCTAATGGAACCCCATTCTTCCTATATAGGGAACCCCAATTCCCCATTCATGTGGAGGATTTGGACCCCTTTCCATATCCCAAACAACAACCAAAGATAATACACCTAGGTAAACCATCTGAGCCCATTTATATTTCCCCTCCTCAAGAAATATGTTTATTAAAATGGCCCTCCTCACTGACACGAAAACTAAAGAAGAAATGGGTTCCTAAGACTTGTTCAAGATGTAACTAGTGTCAGTGTTCATAAAGAAAATATTTATTTGTATACTATATATATATATATATGAAATGGGTTTCTTACCCATTGTAGGTCAAGCACCCATTGTGTGATTTAGTATTTGTTGAGTCATGTCAAAGAGTCAAAGTCGTGATGTAATAACACTTGTGTGGATCAAGAATCAAAGAAAGAAAAATATTATTGTGTAAAAGATGAGCCTAAAAGCCCATCAAAAGGTAAGTTGGCCTAGAAGAGGCCTCATCTTCCCATTAAGAAGCCTATAAAAGAGAAGTTTTACCTCATTAGAGGGACATACAACACATCAATTTTATGATTTGTTTTGAACCAAGAAGGAAGAGAAACATTTCTAGGAGAAGTAGTGAAGAAGAGGAGGAACCAAATTTTTGACTTTGACATTGTTACCCTATGAAAATTCCAAGATCTAGATCTGGAATCCCAACTGAAACAAGTTGAACTACTTCTCCTAATTGAAAATTTGATTTAACAAGTTATATAAGATTAATTATTAAATTATCGAAGCAGTTACTGAAGCTACCTTCACCCATTAAAATACATTTGTGAAAACTGAAACTGAGCAAGAAAGAATAATGCAAACAAAGGACACCGTTATTTTTGGAAAAACGTACCCGAAAACCCAATGCGTGAAAACTGGTGCAACAGATCTGAGGGTTTATATATTATGCAATAATTTCCTAAATACAAATCTGGGATTCCTTTCTAGCAATCCCTGTAGAGAATATGACTGAAAAAGAGTTAGTGAGATAAATCTCACACTGATTTCTGAAAACCCGGCTAACCAACAACCCCATATAGAAAGCCCTCCACTGCACTACATAGTCTCTGCGTGGGGACTGTGTGGCTTCTATGTAGATGGTCTTATATTGGCTAGATATTCCCTTCTAGCCCCTTCCAGTCTCACACCCTGGCATTCCGGAACTAGATCTGGCTGATCCTCAGCTGAATTACTGATTCCCTTAAGGGTGCAGCGCTGTCTCTACATGGGACTGCACTACCTCTGCATAGCTGCTACACTGCCTCTGCTGATATGCTCTCTACCTTATCTGTTTTTGTATTCCCATCTTAGGAAAATATCCAACCGGAATTACTCTACCCCTTAACTTTAGTCAAGAATCACATAGATCTTATTTTCATCTGAGTGCTGCTCCGTCAGAAAAATTCGATCTCTAGATCCTCTCGGTATCATTTACAAATGACCCTCAAGTCTTCCTTTATTGCCTTATCATTGAAAAATAAACAGTCGATATTAGATCTCCATAAAAAGCTAAGATTATATTAGACTTGATCTGCTTTATCTAGAATATTCACCCACAGTTTACATTAATACTGAATTTTAATTTCCTAACTTAGACTTAGGGTCCTCATTAAAAATTATTAATTTTTCTTATAATTAATTATTTGTGGGTGGAATTTCACAGAAATATTTCTGGGTTATTTTTTATGCATGTGTCTAAGCCTCTCCACAAAGTTAGAGACTTAGAGCACATTCGATGCTACCAAAAATCAACACTCCCTCTTAGCGAGGAATGTGCTCTAATAGATATGCCCTGCTGCACACTGCTTTGACTCTGAAGCATCTCCCTCTGTGATGATGATGTCTGACATGTTTCCCATCAATAACTATGCTACTACTACAATTTATTGCTTCTAACCCTACCACAATCAACAGTGCATCCATACTGCAACTCTCTCTCAAATATTTCATCTGCGGGTAGCACTGCCGTCGTTAACATGACAATGAAACTCAGCTGCTGAGAGAAGCAACTGAAAACATCCATGAATTTGAACATGTGTTCAGGATGCATCTCTGTGCTATAAATATGACTGCTTCTAGACTCACATTGTCCCTCTGAAGCACTATGTTGCTACTGCTTTGTACAGTGTCCTCTGCACTGCTAAGATGTTAGCACTGCTAACTATTGCATCTGTTAGTTCTTCACTCCTCTACACCACTGAAAAACTCCTCGAACTTACTACTACTGATTACGGTCACCTGTAGCAAGGTTGTGATTCGAGAGGTGGACTCCTTGTTGCACTGAAAAATTTTCATCTTGAAATTCTGCTATCTGTATGAGTTCATCATCACTCATACTTCCTCCTTTGCAAGTCTAACACATCAGTTCCTCATGTCAAGCCTTAAAAATAAGAGAAAAGTTCTCAAAAATCTCTTTAACTCTGGTATCACACTTTCTCTTTGTCTTGCTTGTGGTCCCGCACCTAATGTTCATGACTCCTGCGTACCTAAATGCACTTTTTCTATGTTAAGGGTGCGGACCCCTGTAAAAGATTAAAAAGGTGCAAGGAAACTCAAAAAGATCACTTTCAGTAATTTCTAGAAGCCTCTGGAAGGAATCTTGCGGTGGCAGAACTGCTCTTTTGAGGTTCATGTATCCCTTGCCTTAAGGAGCTAACCCCTTGATGTGAGGAGAATATCCCTTTGAAGGAGGACTTTATCCCTTCATAATTGGAACTGTAACCTCCTCTTTTGCACTATAAAAAGAGGCCTTGGGTAGCCTCAAGGGGAGTTCAAGCTTTAGAATTGTTTGAGGTAAAGTGCTGTTGGGATTCAGACTCATTTAATTGAGATTTTGTGAGGAAATATCACATACCTCTATCTGTCTCTGTTGGAAGAGTGCAAGGCTTGTCAGAGTAGAGCAGATTCCTGCTTCAGACCTCGGGAAGGCCTGTTCAACATCAAGGCTAAGGTTGTAAGGTTTTATTTATTCAAATTTAATACAAATGAATTCATTTTTCTCAATAATATGTTAATTAACTGTTTATTTCATGGATTCCTTGATCACCATTATAGGCATTATTTATAATATTTACTATACAGGTGCTATTTATTGTTTTCTTGTTTTTGACTATAGGTCTATAAAGATAACTCCTTCAAGCGATCAAAGGACAACTACTTCGAAAAAGCATTGGATCTACGGTAAGACCTAAACACCGTTATAGTATTCTTTTGTAAATTGCATATGTCTAGAGAAAGATAGGTTTATTTGGCTATTTGTTGCTAGATTACCTTTTGGTACTAGGGAGATTGATCTTGTCCACAAGATTGATTTATCCAGTCAACACTCCTCCAGGATCCTGCTCAACTGAATTTCTTGCGAACTTATAGCTCAATGTCACCCCATATCCCTCCTAGAGATGGGTGATCACTCATGGTGTACTCATATTCATCAATCTTCACGGTTCCATCCTTCAGATCATGCTTCTATTCCTTGACCTTATGCTTCAAAGGACACTATGAAGCGTAGTGAACAAGTTCACCACACTTGAATCATTTGATCTTCGCGACATATTTCTTACATCTCCACTACTTTTTCTGCCCTTTAGATGCAAGGGTTGCATATTCCTCCTCCTGCTTCACCTTCGATCTACTGCCACTACTGCCATCAATTTTTTCACTTGACCATGTTGTTACACAAAAATTTGTCACTGCCCCTGTACTCCTTGTTCCTGAATCTTGAATAATCCTTGGCAGTAACCCCTATGTTTATTTTCCATCATAAAAATGGTCCATTATATCCCTTACAACATACTGAACAAACTCTATGTTGACCATTCTTGAAGAAACTCCTTAAAAACATGTTAAAATGGAGTGGTGCGCCCTAGCTTTGGCTTACTCAAGTCGATCCCTAAATTTTGGTTTGAGGAAGCGCCGATTGGTGCAGGAATGGAGATCATACCCATGCCAATCCGCTTCTGGAAGGTTTTTAAAAAATGGAAGTGAAGCTTTGAGATATAGAAGCTTCGTGGCAAAGATTTGGTTGTTTGTTCATGAGGATATAGTCGAGCTTCTCCTTTTGGGCTTCTTGTTCCTACAAAAGAGGAACTACCCAAGGAGATAAGCCATTTCCCCACTTTGACTGGATCGATGTTCCCTCTCCCCTTGCTATAAAATGAACACTCTCCTATACCTCTGCTAGTTATAATAGAGATAGAAGAACAATAGAGAGAGAATCGTCGCTATAGGTTTTGAAGGAGAGTTGAGACCGCTGGCCTCTTTGTAACAAGTGTAAATGAGTGCTTTGGAGACATGCCTGGATCTAGGCCCGTCGAAGGAGAGCTACAAAATCAAGGCGCAAGTTGTAACTCCCCCTTTATATATTAATACAATACATCTGGTTCTTTCTTTCCAATATTTTCTATTATGTATGATTTTATTTCTAGCACTCCTTGATCAACTAGATACGTTGCTTATATGAAATATATGCCATGATGTCACGTTTTATGTTGTTTTATCTCTTGTGCATGTGACTAAGCACTGGTGACAACGAGGATCTGACTTGGAAGTGCAAAGGATCAAAGGATTCAAGAGAGGAGCAACATCGGGTTGAGGTAGGTCATCTATACATGATCCACTTATATTTTCAATCTAAGAAAGTTATAATTAGTTTGCTCCCTATTGTTACTAGACCCATCCTAGGGAAAGAGGGATCGTATTTGTCCATAGAGAGAATTTTCTTGCATCAAAATTTGACGAATCCACTACGGAGTGCTTGCCTTTAGTCTCCTGTTTTCTCTCTTTGATTTTTCGTTTTGTCATCGATATTTAGTCGAATGTCTGTCTCCTTTTCTCTGTAACTTCTATAATTTCTTACAGAAATTCTCCTCTCCCTTGAAGTGATTAGCCTGGTGTTAGTTCAGTAAACCATTTTATGTTTAAGTCTTCTCCTCAATCGGCGCCTATATTGCTCTGACAGTCGCACCGATCGGTGCTAAATACATTTTCACAATAGCACTTTTCCTCTTCTAGCACAGGTTGCAGCTTCACAGCCGCACCGATTTATATGTACTATTTTTTAGAGTTTCATCCCATTTTCTCACCAGTGTGTCTTATCCTTCTGGTTTTTTTTCTTCTTAGATAACTCATGTTCTTCTCTGTTCAAGCATCACTTTTTGATTTAATTTCTCCATCTTCGGTTTTCACTTTTTCAAAGCAAGTGCATCCTTATCATTCTAGGGCTTCTAGGTGTTCTTGGGCCACCCGAATGGTTGCATGCCTTGTTTATTTCCAAACTTTTCATTGAGTCAAATTTTTTCATATCTTTTAAGATATTTTTTTTATTGAGTTTTCCTTCTAGTTGATCCTCACAATTAGAGCTTTCAAGTGTCAGCCTTGAGTTCATTTGGGTCACTTTTCTCTGTTGAGCATAGATTACATTGCTTGATTTCGACTGAAGTTTTCTTTGAGTGTTGTTCAATGTTAAAATGAAGAGTGTCTCTCTTTCAGTTTGGGTCTCTCTTTGATTTACGAGTCTTTGTTTATTCAAGAAATTTGAGATATTTCATTTGTATTCAAAGTGAGTGATTGCTTTTGATTCACATTCTAAGTTTTTCATTGTGCTCATAAAAAAACACAAAATGATTTTTGTTTTGTTTTGCTTTGAAAATGAAGTGTTTCATTTTGATTAGCTTTTAGTGCATTTAGTGAAAGAGGAAGAAATTAAAATATTTTTTTCTTCGCTTTAAGATTGTTCACTTGAAGAAAAAATGAATGTCATTCCATGCATTTGCTTGTTTTCTACATTTATTGTATGAATTCATTCTTCCACATTAGCATAGTTTTCATCGAAATGAAATATTTATTCTCTCATTTAGCTGCATTCTAGGAAGTTCAGGTGAAATCATTAGGAATTTGAAACTGAGACATAAATCAAGATCAACTCTAAATTTTTTTCAATCAACCTAAGGAGAATTTGGACCTAACGAATCACATTTAGAGGTCTAGGCTAGAGACGTGTTTCGGTGTCATTAAGCATAGGAGCTATCGCTAATAGTATGTGTTACAAATCGGGGGTGATATATCATCCCACGTACGAAAGTGTATTGATGTATGATAAGTATATGTCGGGACACTCTCATCGAATGGTTACACATTAGACAACACTACTATAGACTTGGACTCCCACGTATCGTCGAGTATATTTTGGGAGACACCATTAGGCTACAAACCTTCCATAGGTAACTGAGTTGGCCACCTTGTAGACGTGATACACTGAACACAACATTCGGGGAGATTGACTACCGTACGTTAAGTCCTTGGTCATTTTTCTTTCATTTTATAACCAAGGTGTATATTGCAATTCACGGATACCTTGTAATCCTTTTTCCTATTTCACCCCTTTTGATTTATTTTGGTTTTTCTAAAATTAATTTCCCACAATCGCATGGCTTACCTGTTATGGTATTTATGGGCCACATCATGAGTAGCTCCTTAATGATATTGATTAAAGCCTTGAATTAATCACCTTCTACTCTCTTTTCTTTTTGAGATAATATCATCATCGTTGAACCATCAAGTTCGTCTTCCTCTTCTTTATCCCTTTTCGAGGAGACATTATCACTAGTCCCTTCTGACTCCTTGCCTTCAACTGGAACTCAAACTGATGAATATGCTCTCATCTCGAGTATCCAACCTCTTGCTACTCGATCTCCTCCTAATGTTCTTGTAGGATATGTCGCCTTTCCTTTGGATCCATTATTTGATTATGTCAAAATCTCCCCTGAGCATCCATATAGTCCATTTGATACACCTTTTGTACCATTCGTACATTAGCCGCGTCCATTTCGGACCACCGTTCGTTAGTTATTTCCAATGGCTTTTGAAGGAGAGGTTTAATCTCCCTTGGAGGTTTCTAGCACCATTAGTGGTGTGGATGAGACTTTGTTTGAGGGACATCAATTCCCCCCTGAGGGTTTTCCTTAAGGGGGGCAAGCCTCTCAGTGTCCATTTTAAGGATGGATGTTTATCTTAAAATTTAAAAACTTGGCGAATCTTAGTAGTCCCCAATATGTGAATTGTAAAAAAATTTATGTTATTTTTGTAAAAATATTTAGTTTTGTAATCATTTTATATTAGTATATATAATTTTTTAGCGATTTTTAGGGTAAAATATTATTATATTATAAAATTTGGGCGAATCAATTTAAAAAAAAAATGGGAATTGGTGAATCTTTTTTTTGGAAAAACCATGGAAAATTAGCCCACCTGCGAATATTAGCCCCTAAAAGTTTCCATGCACCCATCATATATGCTGCATGGATACACCTCATTGGGGCACCTAGTTTAGAGTGCTTTGAGTTCCACGCCTCTGTATTATAATACTATTTGGCAGAGTACTGTGGTATCTACCCCTGGTCCGATTGTATCCAAGGTAGCTATTTCCATGCCTGCTCAAGAAATGGTTACACCCACTCCTACACAACCAACTATTTGCATTGGGGTCTCAGCGTCTCCCATCAGTGTTCCTATGTCTATCCCATCGATTTCGATTTCTGGAAGGGGTCCTTACTCGCCGAATGTTTCTCAACTCTCCATTGGGCCATCTGTGAGTGGATTAAAAACTCACAACCCGAGCTCGTCTCAAGATGTTGGCAGCATTCCTATGCTTTTTGGATCATCTATTCCAACAAGGTTAACATATGATCAATATAAAAAATATTTGCAGAGCCTTAACCAGCAGCCTAATATCCCTTTTGGTTCCCAACAATTCCAGACCTCATTAGTAAATCTGCAAGGATTTCAAGGGCAGTCTAGAATTCAGGCAGAGGCTTGTACATTTTAGCAGGGTCCTAATTATGGTCAATACCGACCTTATGGGCCGCAAGATCAACCATATGTGCAACAATAAATGCCTTATGTACAACCTAATAAACCTTTGTACATCAAGGTTAGTTTTCCTATTATCAACAGGGACAACCTTCTGGTTAGCAAGGCCAACCTCACGTTCAACAGGGTTAGCCTTTTGTCCAACAAGGACAACCCTCCTCTCAACAAAGCCAGGTCTTTGTTCAGCCGGGTCAACTTGGTCCTCAGGGGCAACCTGGTCAACCTCAGCAACCCATTGGTGTCATGTCTTCAAATCTTCAGGGTACCATCCAACAGCCCCAAGGTCAACCCTTGGGCTCACAAGGTCAACTATTGGGTTCCCATGGTTACCTTTTGGTTTCGTAGGGTCAACTGCAAAGTAATCCATACCAAACTTTTTCAGCAGCCACAAAATTCGTATGCTACAAACTATGGTCAAGCTGGGCCCTAATGGTTTGCTACGAGTCAAAATCTGTTTTTGGGTTAGAAATTAGGATATGGTCAGAATAGACAAGGTTTAAATCCTTATGGATAGTATCAATATGGAAAAAATCCTTCCAGAAAAAACCCATGGGGGTAGAATTTATCCCAACTTGGTTGGAATCCACAAATGGGCATGTATCAAAGACCGAACATCATGCCTTTCAATCTGCAAATATTGCCTTTCCTTGCAACGTTGGAACTTTCTGATGTGTCAATATTGACCAATGATCCAATTCTTCATAATCCATATTGGCTTCCAGATCCAACCAAGATTCCAAGAAATTGCCCCAAGTTTGAAGGCAAGTCTGGAGAATACCCCCAGGAGCATGTTAGGACATGCCATCTATTGTGTTCCTCCAATTCCTGGTTTGATGATTCCATCCATCTCCATATTTTTCAAAGGACATTGAATGGTGCCACTGCAAAGTGGTACATTAAACTTCCACACTTTCCAGGACTTCAACTCGTTAGTTATGGATTTTCTTACACATTTCCAGTTATCGGTTCATTATGAAATGGGAAATCACCTCCTTACCTCCTTGAAGAAAGATACTGCTACACATATCTCCGATGATATTCATGAATAGAGATGACATCGCCATTTGATCAAGTTTTAAATCCATGATCAAATGTTGACTGAAGGGTTTACCAAATAATTCATCAATAAGATCGCTAAGGATATCTTTATGGGGGCAGCTGTCACAGAAGAGCAAGCCATTTCTCGTGCTCAATATCTCGATTTGGTTTATTCCCAATCTGGCACATTATATGATCTTTTACTTGATGCTCCACACCTAGAATCCAAGTCTGTAACTTCAAAAGCTCTGGTGGCACCACCGGTTGACGACATCATTGGTTATGTTTCCCAGAATTCTCGGAAGTCTTCCTCTGCTTCTAAGAAGAAATATTATTCCTCATTGGATTTTGTTCCACAAAATACCTCAAATCTTGGAAAAAATTCAGAGGTCAACGTCATTCAGTCTACTGTGGCTAACAAATCCTCTAAAGGTAAAAATAAGGGAAGAGGTAAATCCAAATCTGATGCCCCAAAGTAGGATTCCCCTAAAACTCACACTGATGATGGAACTAAATATAAACTGAAGTATCCTTTGTGATGAAAATAACTACACTAAATATTGTCCTCGATAAGCTGAAGTGAGTCATTTACTGAAGGGTACCCAAGGAACTCTGACTATTCTTAAGGAACCGTTTCCATCTGAGTAGACTCAAATGGTGGAACAACCCCAAACTTCCACCTCTTTTGGTTCTCAGGTGTTTATGATGAATGGTGATGCACCCATTTCAATAGTCACAAGATCTAAGGATTTTTCCAATCAGTCGGCGGGGAAAGAAATTTTCGATGCTCCTACCCCTTCTCCCCCACCCGCTTCCGACCCTCTTCACATTGAAAGGCCTAGTCTCGATCACGTTGTCCAGACACCTTCTAAAGGTGTATTCCAAAAATCCTCGTACAACCCAAACTACCACGATGCTCAACACTACAATATTGTTTAGGATTTGGCTCAGGCACCGTCCACCATTTTTTTTCTCGAGTTTCTTTAGATCTTTCTGTCACAACATAAATCGTTGCTATCCTCCATTGGAGGAATCGATCCATCTGATTCGAGCTTCATTAATTTTGATCTAGAGAATTTTGTTTTGCATCTCCCTGAGCAGCTTACTTTCCTTATTCAGGTTGGTATTAATGGAAATAATATCCATTGTTCAGTCGTGGATGAAGGTGCATCCACTTGCATCATGTATGTCGCTTTTTGGAAAGCCATAGGCTCTCCAACTATTAACCAGTCTCCAAATACTTTGGAGGCTTTCGATGGAAGGGACTCTCGCGCTTTTGGTATCCTCCTCGACTTACCTATCATGTTGGAAGGAAAAACAGTCAAAGTGGAAGTAGAGGTCATTGATTCCAAACTCAATTATAATCTTCTACTCGGTCACAGTTGGACTCACACTATGCTATGTGTGTCATCCACTCTCTTCATGTTCTTCGTTTCCCACCCGAAGGAAAGATTATGACTGTTGACCAATTGTCATTTTTCGCTTCCACCTCTTCAGAAAGTAATGTATCATATGTGGAGCATACCACCACACCTTACACAAGTGTGGGGGTAGGAATTTTTAAATATTCTACCCTTATGGGTCTCTTTGATCTTCCTTCACCGAATAACACCCAGGCTAATATGATCTCCACTTCATCAGATCCATGGATCATCTCTACTCTTGAGCAAGTTGATTCATTTGGTGATGTCATGCCGTTAAGCCCTATGGAATTCAATTATTCTGAAATCATTTCAGCTTCGACTTCTGATTCTGAACATGCTTCTCCCAGCATGCATTTCGACGCGTACTCCCAATCTCCTTGGCTTGGTTATTCGGAATCATCAGATCCCTTGAATAAGACATTTCCTTCTGATGAAAGTATCGTGGAAACCATGTCTCTTGAAGAAACACCCTTGAACAATACTCATCATTGTTCTTCATTTCTCCCAAACCCTGGAGTAATTCAGTCATGTCTCGAAAATGTCGCCCCCCATGCTTCGGATACTCTAATCCAAAAACCCATGTCAGCACATAAGGACGTTTCTGAGGGGAATGTGGGCATCATCACTGAGACAATGACTATCAACATTTATGTGAAACTAGGAATTTTCGAGAACATTCACATACAGGTAACTTGATCTCCAGATGAGATCAATATCTACACCAGTCTCTTCTAATAATTTCAAGATTTTTTTGCATGGTCATAAGAGGAGATGCCTGGCATCAATCCAAGTATATTGGTGCACGAAATACAAACCTACCATAATGCGAAGCCAATTCATCCACGACTTCATCCAATGACCCCTAGAAAGACAACCACCATAAATGGAGAAGTTGAAAAACTTCTTAAGGCTGGATTCATTTATCTAATTCCTTTGATAGATTGGGTGTCCAATATCATCCTTGTCAATAAAAATAAGGGTATTATTCGAGTCTATGTCGATTACCAAGATATAAATCGGGCTTGCCTGAAAGATAACTATCCCACTTCGTTCATTGAACATATCATTGATTAATGTGCGCTAGTGGATTAGAAATAAGAGTGATCAAGAGGTACACACTCTATAACCGTTGGAAATATGATGTAGAGTGTTGTCCTTGATGGCAACCCACTGAATGAAGATGAAGACATGTGACTGTTGACATGTGTTGTCCTTGATGGCAATCCACCTGATGAAGTTATGCTTGACTTGATGGACTTAGTATATGATGTAAATCTGATGTGATATGATGTTTGTTGACAATATGATGCTAAGTGTTGTCCTTGAAAGACAACCCACTTGATGAAGATGATGAAAACTTACTTGATGAAGTTGTGCTTAAGAGAATGTGTTCCTAATGAACAAAATATGATGTTTCTACAGTGTGTATAGAAGGCTATGAAGAAAGGATTTCAGAATGTACTCAAAGTATGATGAAAAAGAGTATGTCTCTTGGTATACGCGGATTGGCCTAGGGGAAGTCGCGTATGCACGCGAAAAAGAACGTGCCAAGTCGCGTATGGGCTAAAGCGCTCAAAAAGTGCAAAACCAAGGGTAACCACCATGGTATTGACCCATGGTATTAGGTAATGATCCGCCTAATTGACCCCGTCCAGGTAGTTTTGGGCTCATGGTATTGTTTTGGCCCATGGTATTGAAAAAGGGGCTCATGGTATTGAAAAAGGATAAACATATATAAGGAGAAGAATTTCATTGTGCAAATTACATGTGTGAGAGAAAGATGGCTGAGCTTGAATGAATACTTCTCTGTGAAGTATATCTGTATGGAAAGGGTAAAGGTTTGATGATAGATCTGAATCTATGAAGCACTTATGAAGAAATGATGAAGCGGGATCTTTAATGTACTTGTATTTGCTAGATCTGTTTATGGAGTGATTAGATCTGTAATGAGGCGAACATCTTGGCGAACATCTGTCTGAAGTAAAGGGTTGAATCTGAGCTGAATGTCTGATCTGATGAAGTATGCTGCTCTGTAATGATTGAAGATCTATACGCTACTTAGACGCGGAGGAAGCGCGTATATACGCAGCTTCAGCGAAGAGAAAGCGCGTATGCGCAATAAAATATACACCGAGGTATACGCTGGTTTGTGTGGACGGAAGCGCGTATATACGCGACATCAGTGAAGTAAAAGCGCGTATGCAAACTAGGGTTTGCTGAAGCAAGGGGTATGAAATATTTGATCTGTTCTGCTGTGTTTCTGCTATCTGATCTGTGTTGATATGTATCTGTTGATGATGTATGGTTGTGCTTAAAAGTATGGAAAGGGTTCGGTCTGGAAATATGATGAATTGTGGCCTGCAAGTTGTGTTCTATTAAAGTGGTTGGATCCAATGTGAAAATTGATGAAACGTGGTCCAAGGTGGTGCTGAAGGTTGTAGCCTTCAGTCAGGGGGTTGTAGCTCCCTTCCAGGAGAGGCTGGTAAACGAGATCGGGGGTCGTAGCTCCCTTCCAGGAGAGGCTGGTAAACGAGTCAGGGGGTCGTAGCTCCCTTCCAGGAGAGGCTGGTAAACGAGCGCAGGTGGGTGCCTGCGTGCTGGTCAAGTCTGCGCCAGCACATATGTTGTAAGATGTTTTCTCTATAATAAAATATTGAAGGCTGAGCAACTGCAGCAGTGGTTTTCTCCCGATTTGGGTTTCCACCTAAAAATCCTGGTGTTCATGTGTGATGCTTTGTGTGATGGTTTATTCTGTTCTTACTGCACATGTTTACTGTTTATTGAACATCTGATGGATGAATGATGGAATAATATAAGTGAAGATTTAATGACAGATCTAGATCTCTGTGTATACGCTAGTTTCATAAAAGGGATCCGCGTATATACGCTAGTTTACTGAAGGAAAGTAGCGTATGGGTGTTAAAGGAATGAAAAAGTAAAAGATTTGAATATGCAGTAAATACTGATTCACCCCCCCCTCTCAGTATTTTTCCCAACAATTGGTATCAGAGCAGGTCCTTGTGCAGAAGCTTGATCGCTTGAAGGAGATCCGTCGCAATGGGAAGTCAAGAAGGAGTGATGTCTATAAAGCCACCTCTATTCAATGGAAGCAATCTGATATTTTGGAAGGTACGAACAAAAGCATATCTGCAAAGTCTTGGTGCAAATGTATGGGCAATCGTGGAAGAAGGTTATCAATACCCGGCAAGTATTCCTACCGATGCAGCAGAAAGGAAGAAGTATGAAACCAATGCCAAAGCAGTGAATGTCTTATTGGGAAGCATGTCTGAATCAGAATTTGCTAAAGTGATGCAACTACATTCAGCAAAAGAAATATGGGACAAAATCATTCTAAGCTATGAAGGAGACACAAAGGTAAAAAGTGCAAAACTCCAAACTCTTAGAATTGAATATGAAAAATTGAAGATGCATAGTGATGAAAGTGTTGCCAGTTTCTTTCTTCGTCTAGATGATATTGTAAATCGGATGAGAAATTTGGGTGAAACCATGGCTGATACTACTCTGGTAGAAAAGGTCTTAAGATCTTTGACTTCAAAATTTGACTCTAAAGTTTCAGCTATTGAAGAAAGGCAAGATCTGCACTCGCTTACTATTGTTCAATTACATGGTACTCTGACTGCTTTTGAAATGAGACAAGGAGGTCCTTCTCAAATAAGAGAAGCTGCTTTTAAGGCATCTACAAAAGGAAAGGAAAAGGAAGTTGTCAAAGAATCCAGCTATATATCCGATGAAGAAGAAGCCAATTTCGTGAGAAAGCTCCAACTAGGTACTGGAAGATTCAAAGGTAAGCTTCCCTTCAAATGTTTTGAGTGTGGAAAAGTTGGTCATTATGCTGTTAAATGTCCTTATAGAGAAAATCATGGTAAAGGGAAACAATTTGAAAAGAGAAAGAGTTATTATGCAAAAGAAGATGATGATGAAGTGTCCAGTGAAGATGAAGAAGATTCTGACCAAGATCTGAAAGTGCTCATGGCTAAGAAGAAAAAGAAGAAGGTTACTCAAGGAAAGGAGATACCTCAGAAATCATGTATAGCAAAAATTGAAGAAGATGAAACAGATTCCGACGAAGATCTACAAGCACTCATGGCAAAGAAGAAAAAGGAGAAGGCCACGTGTAATACTCTTCTTTGTGCAAACAATAGTAAAGATAATGAAAGTAAAGTTGTGGATCTAGAAGAAGCTCTCAAGATTAAAGTTGAAGAACTGCAAAGTTCATATAATAATCAAGAAACTATCTACAAAGAGATGATCTCACAAATGAAAGATCAAGTAGAAATGCTGAATGGACAGGTGGACAAGTATCAAAGGTTTCATACTTATGCATCCAATCGAATTAAAGATCTAGAAGCAGATCTTAAAAAATCAAGCAAGAAGAATGAAGGACTTGAAGCTGCAATCATTTGTCTTCAGGAAGATTTAGAAGCATCAAGTAAGAAAAATAAGGAACCTCTACAATCATTTGAAAAGGAAGGCCTTGAAGCAGAAATCATCTCTCTCAAAGAAGATCTGGAAAAATCAAATAAGAAGAATGAAGAGCCGCAACAAACATGTGAAGGAAATGAAGATTGGTTGAAAGAAGAGATTCTAAATCTGAAGGATCAAGTTGAAGATGGAAGAAGAAAAGAAGAAAGCATGACAAAGAAATGTCAAGCCTTGGAGGTTGAGGTAAATATTCTCAAAGGTAAATTAGAAGAAAAGGTTAAACTTCTGAGGTTTCATGATAGTACTAACATTTTGGACAATATTCTGAGTAATCAAAGGTCTCCTGCTATCAAACATGGTCTTGGTTTCCATGAAACTGTTAAAGGAGAATCTAGCTCACAAGGAAGTGCCAAAAATTCAGAGGATGTCAATGCAAAACCCGAAGTATTGAAAGAGACAAAAGCTCAACCAACAATCATGAATTCTCAAAGGAATTCATTCAAGAACGTTGAATGTTTTAAATGTCATAATTATGGACATGTTGCAGCAAATTGTAGGAGCAGATCATTTCAGCCTCAAACAAACAGTTCCTACATAGAAAGGTACTCTGGTTTCTTCAAGGGATATTGTTTTTCATGTAACAAGTATGGACACAAAGCAGCTGATTGTAAAAGGAGGAAGAATAGAAATACTCATTATGATTCTTATACTTATTTTTCTGGACACATGAGATGTTATTCTTGTAACAAGTATGGACATATAAGAAAGGAATGCAGGTCGAACAGATATGAGAAATTTCAGCACACAAATAGAAAACAAATCTGGAAGAAGATGGAGGGATGGAATAAGAAACAATCTAGAGAAGAAAAGGATGTT
Organism: Pinus albicaulis; assembly: GCA_034641835.2. Lineage (NCBI taxonomy): Eukaryota > Viridiplantae > Streptophyta > Pinopsida > Pinales > Pinaceae > Pinus > Pinus albicaulis. The sequence goes on from CM076584.1 coordinate 780,702,412, forward strand.
TTTGTGGATGCTCTAGAAGACAATGATTTTCTTGAAGAAAACACTCAATTCAAGATGAAGGACCGATCAGAAACATAGGGAATTATGACCCTACTGCAGTCATCCGCTTCTGAAGCTGACTTTTCTTATTGACTGCAGGAATGATGTGGGATACATTATGAGATTTAGTAATGTATCGTCACAGGGGGAGAAATGCATGATGTCTCTCATGGTTGATTTGATTATACTGGTTATGTTTACTTCTGACAGCGCATCTGATGTGGAAAGGACAGGTACATGAGGTACAAGCTCAGAAGGAAATGAAGGAAGATGGAAATTTTCTATGCTTCACTTTCCATACGCAGGTTCCATTAACTAAAGTCGCGTATACACGCGAGTTCCAGAAGACGCAGTCGCGTATGCATTGATGATAAGAAAATTTATCTGATAGCTGAAGATTTGAAGCAAAGGTCCAGGGGGAGCATCAGTCTGACTGCTAATGATTGCACTATTCTGGTTATACTCATGATAATGAAATGATACATGGGTTCTTTTGTTGAAGATTATGGATGAAGCCTGGTAGCTTTATGATGAAGAGCATTCATTGTTGAGATGAAAGTCTTATAGTTCAGAGATGAGGACAGATCATGCAGAGATTGTTATTGATGACTTGCTGTTGAAGGTATCTCAGATTGCAGAAGTTAAGGAAGAAGCACTGGTTTAGGGGGAGTAGCAGGTTGAATTCTAATGGTTGCATTGTTGAAAATATGACTGCTTATTCTTTGGTCTTGGTGATACTCATGCTCAAATGATGATGATTTGGTACATGGATTATTATGATGAGATTTTGAGCCCTGGTTGCTTTGTGTGGATGAGTTGGATATCGTTTGTTTCAGATCATATAGAGTTTGGTTGCTATGGTTGAGATCTTTTGCCTACATATGTTACTTCATGTTACATCTTGAATATCATGGTGTTTTTGGACCACATGGATGATTGCTTGACACATATCTGAAGATGCTGTTCTGGTATGATAATCTCTTTTGGAAAGAATATATTGATGCTGCAAAGGATCTGAAGGCTTGGTTACTAATGGGCTTATGCTACAACCATTGGATGACGCTTGAAGACACAACTACACTATTCTGTTATATCTGTAGTCCAAGGAAGCAGTCAAATATCTCAGAAAGAAGCTGAACATTGTATTTTCCTCATAGAGAATCAGATCTGCATAAATTTTAGAATATGGCTTGGGATACGCGGGTTTCCTGAAACACAGTCGCGTATGTACGCGAGCGCGTATGCATGATTGCTGACAATTTTTGCTTGGTTCAGCTCTCTTCAGCACAGCTGCAGTGCTGTTTGGTATCTCTGATACTGTTTGGTATCTCTGATAGTGTTCCAGTTCTCATAATTCTGTTTCTAATGTTTTGATGAAAATGCCTTGATGATTTGTTGGTGGAAGTTTTCAGGATGCACAAACTAAGGGGGAGCCTTAGTCTTTGGAAAGATTGCTTGGTTGCACAGATTCAGGGGGAGCATTAGCTTTGCTGAGTATAATGCAGTGTTGGCATTATGATGGTTCTGAAATATGTTCTCTTTCTTGAGGACTTTCTGGTGTTGGTCTTAAAAGTTATATTTGTAGTTTGATGAAAAGGTCATGTTGAGACCCATGATGTAAAATTGTAATATTCAGTCATGTAAGGACTTGTCTAATTTGTAAACCCACTTGGTTGGGTAGCTGAGTCAAATTTTGTAAACCCACTTGGTTGGGTAGCTGAATTGAAATGTGTAAACCCACTTGGTTGGGTACTTGAGTCTCATATGTAAATCCACTTGGTTGGATTTTTGATGTAAGTATGAGTCATTGGTGATAGGAAAGTCTTTGAGTCATGTACTTTATTGAAAAATATGTTTGAAGATTCAGCATGAACTCAGGGGGAGCTTGGCCACTTCAGCACACATCAGATCTGCAGAATGTTCCTTCCACATGAGGAGAAAAGGGGGAGAGTGTTGGTTTTTGATCCGCCCTTTGCCCTTGATGTCAAAGGGGGAGAGTGGACATGGTGTTTGAATAAAGAAAAGATAATGATGTGACATATTTGGGAGAGTGACATAATATCTATCTGCTGTGGTAACCAAACACCATCGTGGTTGCCATCAAGTACAAAGGGGGAGATTGTTGGAAATATGATGCAGAGTGTTGTCCTTGATGGCAACCTACTGAATGAAGATGAAGACATGTGACTGTTGACATGTGTTGTCCTTGATGGCAATCCACCTGATGAAGTTAGGCTTGACTTGATGGACTTAGTAAATGATGTAAATATGATGTGATATGATGTTTGTTGACAATATGATGCTAAGTGTTGTCCTTGAAAGACAACCCACTTGATGAAGATGATGACAACTTACTTGATGAAGTTGTGCTTAAGAGAATGTGTTCCTAATGAAGAAAATATGATGTTTCTACAGTGTGTACAAAAGGCTATGAAGAAAGGAATTCAGAATGTACTCAAAGTATGATGAAAAAGAGTATGTCTCTTGGTATACGCGGATTGGCCTAGGGGAAGTCGCGTATGCACGCGGAAAAGAACGTGCCAAGTCGCGTATGGGCTAAAGCGCTCAAAAAGTGCAAAACCAGGGGTAACCACCATGGTATTGACCCATTGTATTGGGTAATGATCCGCCTAATTGACCCCGTCCAGGTTGTTTTGGGCTCATGGTATTGTTTTGGCTCATGGTATTGAAAAAGGGTCACAGAAGAAAAGGATAAACATATATAAGGAGAAGAATTTCATTGTGTAAATCACATGGGTGAGAGAACGATGTCTGAGCTTGAATGAATACTTCTCTGTGAAGTATATCTGTATGGAAAGGGTAAAGGTTTGATGATAGATCTGAATCTATGAAGCACTTATGAAGAAATGATGAAGCGGGATCTTTAATGTACTTGTACTTTGATAGATCTCTGCTTATGAGTATTGATCTCAGAATGAGGCCAAACATCTTGGGAACATCTGGTCCATGCAAAAGGGTTGAATCCGAGCCGAATTTCTGATCCGCAAGTATGCGTCGAAGCTCAGAATGATTGAAGATCTACACGTTTCGACACTGACAGTTTAGAATGAAAAATTTTCCGTCAAGAGAAAGCGATGCTAACAAAAATATACACACTGAAAAGCACTCGTCAGTGACTGGAGCGTATATACGCGACATCAGTGAAGTAAAAGCGCGTATGCATACTAGGGTTTGCTGAAGCAAGGGGTATGAAATATCTGATCTGTTCTGCTGTGTTTCTGCTATCTGATCTGTGTTGATATGAATCTGTTGATGATGTATGGTTGTGCTTAAAAGTATGGAAAGGGTTCGGTCTCGAAATATGATGAATTGTGGCCTGCAAGTTGTGTTCTATTAAAGTGGTTGGATCCAGTGTGAAAATTGATGAAACGTGGTCCAAGGTGGTGCTGAGGGTTATAGCCTTCAGTCAGGGGGTCGTAGCTCCCTTCCAGGTGAGGCTGGTAAACGAGATCGGGGGGTCGTAGCTCCCTTCCAGGAGAGGCTGGTAAACGAGTCATGGGGTTGGAGCTCCCTTCCAGGAGAGGCTGGTAAACGAGCGCAGGTGGGTGCCTGCGTGCTGGTCAAGTCTGCGCCAGCACATATGTTGTAAGATGTTTTCTCTATAATAAAATATTAAAGGCTGAGCAACTGCAGCGGTGGTTTTCTCCCGATTTGGGTTTCCACCTAAAAATCCTGGTGTTCATGTGTGATGCTTTGTGTGATGGTTTATTCTGCTCTTACTGCACATGTTTACTGTTTATTGAACATCTGATGAATGAATGATGGAATAATATAAGTGAAGATTTAATGACAGATCTAAATCTCTGTGTATACGCTAGTTTCATAAAGGGGATCCGCGTATATACGCTAGTTTACTGAAGGAAAGTAGCGTATGGGTTTTAAGGAATGAAAAAGTAAAAAGATTTGATTATGCAATAAATACTGATTCACCCCCCCCCTCTCAGTATTTTTCCCAACATAACCCGGGACAATAACATCCCACCGGCCATCAACACAAGGCTACCTTCATCTTCCCATGGGGAAATTTTTCTTACAAAAAGATCCCTTTCAGTGCTACCTTCCAACGAGTGATGTCATATGATTTCCATGATATTAATCAAATCGTATAGCCTTACCTGGATGACCTTCCCGATCATTCAGCTAAGTACCGAGACCATCCTGCACACCTTCGAGAGTTTTTTCTACATTGCCGACAATATAATATTTGCTTGAATCCACATAAATGTGTCTTTTGCGCGTGTTAGCACTAAAATCAGAACTTGGACTACGTCAAGTGCTTGACCAGTCACATCCTAAGCTCTAGGGAAATTCAATGATTTGGATTGTATGATTGGTAGGTGGTTTAAGCTCTCAATCATTGAAAAGAGATTTCAGTCAACTTCATTGTAACACTAATGAGGGTATTGAGTCCTGATATGGTAGCAAAAAGTAAGTTTGTAGCCTATGGAAGGAAGAAAGTATGAAATAGTGGAAGGGACAGTGGGTCTGCAAGGCAAAAATCCACTGTTTTGATGAAAAATAACACAAGAAACAATTTGAAAATATATCAACAAGAGAAAGCTATATCAAGACTTACAATAATCTTATTGAAATATCATGAAAGGTCACTGTCATAAGGAATTCTCTTTAAACTATTATTATATATATCTCATCAAGAAATATCACTGAATAATACTTATAAAAGTTGATAAGATATATAAATCCTTCAAGATACTCATAAAAACGTACAACAACATTTGAAATTACAAACTATAACTGAAGAGATTGAGGTGTGAAAACACATACAGAGGTTATCAATACACATATCAAGTAGGTAATAAGTCCTCAAGAGTTTTCTTCAATATCATTCATTGAAAATTACATTGATCATATGAGTAAAATATTCACAAACCACAAACCTTTTCTCCATTGAGTTTCACCATATATATACAAAAGGTATTATGATGACATTTCCACAAAAAGTGTGAATATGTTCTCTAAATGTTATTACATTCCTATACAAAAGATAAGGCTTATCCTAAACCTTAATACAAAGTGGTGAAAAATAAATAAAATAAACATCATGATGGCTTGTAGTTCGAAGTAGCTGGATGATGTGGCAAGCTGGTAGTAGACTAATTTTATTTTTTGGTACAACTACTTCCTCCAAAAGTGCAACTGACAACTGAGATTGACATGTGGTTGTTTCCCAAAAAGTGCAAAAAACAGAATTTAAAAATTTGGAAGGGAGATTTCTCAATTGACACCTGGCAGGAGATTCTTATGTTGATAATGCATGCATGTAACTACTCCTCAGTAGCACCCCTCGAGACTTGAACAAAAACTGCCTCCACTCCCCTCACACAAAAAATGAAGAAATAATAGCAGCCCTTTTCAAAATTTGGTATCTATTACCGGAAATTCTGCAAATAGATGCATTTATAGATTAAGCCAAAAATCTATGAGCCTCTCCTGAAATATTTAGATAAAATCAAGTATTGAAGAAAAAAATTTGAGAGACTCTACCTTAGTGAGCCTTTTAGTTATCTTTCTTGTTTGCTTTTGTTTCTAAGCTTTGGCCTTCTTGGCTTCCTTTCCTGGGCTTTCATCAACATTGATGATTTCATCCTTCAATCTAGGATTAAAAATCATTTTCCTATTCAGTCTAAGATTATTTTCAGGCCTAGTGTGAGGCCTCTTGAGGTATGGATTAGGAATGCTAGACTAACCTTCTTCATACTTTGTCTCTAATAAATCTTCACCAATGATGTCTTCTTTAAAGTATTAATAGGAGTGAATGAAATTTGTATCCTTCCTCATAATAGATGTCTTAGGTTCCTTGAGAGAAGAAAAAAACTGAGCTGGTGTTGGTTCCTCCACTAAATGGGTGTCCATGTTTTCTTCTTGCTCTTCTGCAACTATTGGGATAGAGTGTTGAACTAGAACAGGCACTTGCACTGGCACATGAACTGGTGTTTGAATTTCCACTTTAACTAAAACTTCAAGGCTGACTTCCTCTTAATTTTTCTCTCCTAGAATAAACCTTCTTATGCCTCTATATCTTAAGGAAGAAGCTCTGTTTTCCTCACATGTAGACTTAACTCATTTTCTAGGTTGAGTTTTCCCTTGTTTGAATCTCCTGGAATGTTCTCTAATGAATGCTGCTAAAGTCTAAGGTTCCTTTGGATATTTCCTCACATAAACGTTTTTTGTTGGTTGTACACTAGGTATGGGAGTGACAGGTTCAGTTCTAGCCCTCTTAGCTAAACCTCTATTTTTCCTACTAGTTAATGGGATTGACCAAGCTAGTTGTGAACTATTTGGCACAAGTGTTGTGCTAGTTTTTTCATGGTCATTTTGCTTCTTAGGTCTCCCTACCCTCCTCCTAGAGTCAATACTACCAAATCCATAACCTGTTAGGAATTTATCCCAGGTAGTATATTTCTTTTTAAGGTGGTATACAATCAAAATTTTGATTAAACCCCTATGATAGAGGTTATGTAGGGAAAATTTAGGGATTTTCTACAACTTCAAGGATATGTATAGGAAGTAAGGAAAATTTAAAGGTTTGTCACCTGTGATATGAGAGATAAATCTCATTTGGTACTAGTGGACAGAGGAGAATCTACCCTCACAGGTAATGTAGTGTTGCACAATGCTGATTACATGTTGCCATTCTACTCTAAAACATGAAATATGTACAGTTGGATTCCATTTGACATTCACATGTTCAAGTTTGAGGAAGGGGATTACTTCTATTTGCAACGTTTTCTTCTTGAACCAATGTTCTCTAGTGGCCGAGGTTTGAGTAGCTCTAGCTATGATAGTTTAAGAGATTTTGAAAATATTGCTCCCAAGCCTAACTTTCTCACCATCAAAACTCTTAGCAAAGGCCTGTGCTAAGGTCACATTTTCTCCGAAAAAGTTATGCAAAAACTTATAACATCTTGCTGAATTAAATTGGGGCTTTGCTCTAGCATCAATAAGCCTAGTTTTTTTTGACTCATACCTATTAACATTCCCACATTTTACCATACTTATCAACAACTAAGCTCCCTCTAAACACACAACTATTCGACCTGGAGGTAAAACCATACACACAACCTTGATTTCCTGCCTTGGAATGATAAACTGGTTGCTAAAGTATGTGACTCTGTTAGCTATAACCTCCATAGAAAACTTTGATCATTATACTAGTATGTGACTCTGTTAGCTATAACCTCCATAGAAAACTTTGATCATTATAGTCGATCATTATAAAAATTGTCCAAACCATAAATTGTCGAACTTACCATGTTTCTCATCGTCTTCCTTTCTGACATAGCAATGCAACTCTAAATCATTTTCCTGAAATAATTGCTAATTTTATATTTTATCAAAAATATATTTGACTTTGGTCTGATATTGTTGTAGTTTTTCCATCAATGATTCTATGATTTGATGAGCTTCTATCAGCTGCAACATTCTCCTTTGAATTGGATTTTCATCATCAATTTCATCTTGGAGAAACTTCATAACAGGAAGAGCTAATTGCAATTGCATTACAACATCATCAAAACCATAGAAAAGTTGAAAGGGAGACATTCCAATTGATCTTTTTCCACTTACCCTGTCTACCCAAATAGCACAAACTAATCAAGTGTCCCAATTTCTCTTTTTTTCAGGAAACATATTCTCAATGATTCTCACCAAGATTTTATTGGATGACTCAGCTAACCCACTACCTTGATGGTAATAAGGTGTATAATGAGTCAATTCAATACCATATTGCTCACAGAAACTATTCATATTAGTAGACTTAAAAGCCATTGCATTATTAGTCACTAATTTCTGAGGACAACTAAATCTAGACATAATGTTTTCCAACATAAATTTGATTATTACCGTGTCAGTAGCAATCCTGATTGGAACAACTTCAATCCACTTAGTAAAATATTCTGTAGCTGTAAGAATCCATCTATGTTGTCCTAATGAAGGTGGATGAATTTCACTGATGAAGTCTGACCCCCACTGCTGGAAAGGAACATCTGCTGAAATAGGAATAAGAGGTAATGGAAGTAGCTTTTTATTACTAGAAATTTTTTGACATTCAACACAAGTCCTGATTTTGGATAAAACATCAGAGAAAAGAGTTGGGCAGTAATAAATAGCTCTTGAGATTTTGTTTGTAGTAGATTTCTAGCACAAATGTCCTCCACACACCCTTTCATGTATCTCTAACATAATATCTTGTGGCTCAGCTTCATCTACACATCTTAATAAGACTCTCACAGGGTATTTCTAGTAAATATTGTCTTCCACAATGCAATAATTTACAACCTTCAATTTAAAAGCTCTCCTTTTTTACTTCTACATTTCAATGGGATAGTTGAAATTTAACAAAAAGTATACTATATATTTATACCAATTTGAATGAATGATTTTACGATAATCAGATATTACTTCTTCATCTTTTTCCTCAGCTACCTCCATTTTCAAATTTAGAGCCTCGCAGTTAGATTCAACCATCAAGTGAGCCAAGCCTTGTACTTTTATCAATTTAGTAGGTTTGATCTCAATATCAAATTCTAGAATTTTGGTCAACCATATTCCCCTCCTGCCATTTGTATCTAGTTGCAGCAGTACATCTTTGACAGTAATATTTGAATAATTTTTTAATGTAACACATAAACTCGAAAAGAATTTAAAGCCTTAACTAGTGCATATGATTTTTTATTTTTTTTTTCTAGTCAAGATGTACTTTAATTAGGCATCTCTTAAAGTAGGACTAAAAAATGAAATAGGTTGATCTAAACCTTCTTTGTTCTTTTGTAACAAGACAATTGAAATTGTTTCTTTTGAAGCATATGAAAAAATAAAAAAATATTTTTCAAAATCAAGGTTGATTAAAGCTGGAGCTTTAGTTAAGGCATACTGAATTGCTGAAAAATAATTTTTTCCTTCATCTCGCCACTTGAATTCTGCATCTTTCTTCAACAAAACATTTATGTGTTTAATTAGCTCTACAAAATTTGGAACAAAGTGCCTCAAAAAATTAATTTTCCCCAAAAATGACTACAATTCTTTTTTATTCCTTGGCAAACCAATATTTTCAATAGCCTCAACTCTTTGTGGATCAATACAGATACCACTCTCTGTCACAATATGTCCTAATAATTTTCCTTCTTGAAGAGAAAAGCATGACTTCTTTGCATTCAAGGACCAACCAAATTTTCTGCATTTGTCAAAAACTTGTTTCAAATGTTTCAAATGATCTTCATCATATTTTGAAAAAATTGTAATTTAATCCAAGTAAACGACTACAAATCTGTCTTTTTCTCCTACAAAGGAAATATCCATTGCCCCATTGAAAAGTTGCGCTTGCATACATTAGACCAAATGGAATTTTGTTGTACATGAATTTTCCCCACGGTGTAGTAAATGTTGTCTTTTATTTTTCTTTTTTATCAACTGAGATTTGATTATACCTCAAAATCCATCTATCATTGAGAATCTCTTGGAGCCTACAACTTTCAACAAAATATAATCCATCTTGGGTAATGGATAGTTATCCTTCAATGAACACCGGTTCAGATTGCAAAAAATAACACAAATTCTTATTTCGCCATTATTCTTTCGAATCGGGACTATATTAGCTACCCAATTAGCCTAATCTTAAAGGAAAAATTATTTTTTCTTCCCATAATTTCTTATTTCTTTTTCAATGATAGGGAGAAACATTGGATTGATATGCCTTATCTTCTGTGCTACATGCTTTGATTTTTATTTTAGGGGAATTTTATGCTCCATTATATCTCTATCATAGGACTTCAACTCACTGTAGGACCAAGAAAAAATATCTGCATATTGTTTTAGAAACTTGACATATTTTGTTCTAGTTTCTAGAGAAATAAATTTAGAAACTTTGACTAATTTTGGTTGATCTTCCGTACCAATATTATAGTAAATTTTACTCTCTTCATTAGCTTTATTTTCAAGCTTTAAAAAGACATAATTATTGTCAAATAATATTTCTAAAGGAACTAGGCCTTTAGGAATATAGTTAGTTTTCATATCAATAAAGTATTTCCCAGCCATGGACTTTTTGAAAGACTTTCTATTTTGATTTCAACAATGTCATGCTCATCATCAATTTGAATGTCTGCAAACTCTTCAACACACTCTAAATTTTTTTGAATTTCTTTGTCATCCTAAAATACTTGCCAGTATTTGATGTTATAAGGATTAGAAGGTCTATTTTCTATTTGAACATCATATGTTACCTTGATATGAAGAGGAAATTTGAAATTACTAGCAGCTATAACTAGTCAATTGGCCATTTGATTTTCCTCTCTAACGAAAATTTTTACATTGAGTGCTGAAAATAATGCTCAATAAAGTCCCACACTTCATTCCTATAATTCTTCAATTTGGAATTTTTAACTTGATAGTTGTTTCTCACCTGCCTTATCACCAATTTTGAATCACCAAAAGCAACTAGTTGCTCAGCCCCCAAATATTTCACTGCCTTCATACCCAAAACAAGTGCTTCATATTCAACAGTGTTATTAGTGGTAGAAAATATCATTTTATATGATATAGTTACCCTTTTCTGAGTAGGAGAAATGAGAACTACACCAGCTCCTGATCCTTCTCTTGATGATGCTCCATCAAAGTACAATTTCCAGATTCGTCCACCCTCTAAATGCTGCTCATTTGTATCTTGGAAATGTTATTTTTCATGGATTTTAGGCTGGAAATTGTTATCATCAGTAGCAAGGTGTAAAATTGATGACCCAAATTTCTTTTCCTCTGCATATATGGGATGGTTTGAGGGATTATGATGATCACTAATGATATAGGCCATTTGGGTTTCCCTATATGACCTCCTGAATTCTACTCCAAACACTGAGATTGTGGCATATGACATGTCCATATGAAGGGTGCCACCTAAGTTTTTAGACCAAGATCTCGAAAGCAGCATTCCAAATATAGAAGGTATGTCTACAACTACTATGTCCATCACTAAACTTTTCATAGGAAGCTAGGTAAGAGAAACAACCAAGTCTTTAATCACTCCCAAACACTTGAATTTTTTGGAGTTAAAAGTGTATAGGTCATGGTATTACTTGGTGATTTCTAATCCTAATTCATCCATCACTTTCTTTTTCATTGGATTGTGAGAAGCCCCAGAATCTAATAAGAAATTATGCAACAAATTGTCATGTATATTGAGTGAAAGATAGAAAGGTGGTGAATTATCATCGTTTTGGTCTTGGACATGGTAGCCTAAGTAAATAGTAGGATGTTCATCCTCAATATTGATTGAATCAGGAGTGAGAGGTGGTGGTAATAAGATTTTAAATGACTCTTTGTATGCTGTATTTTTCAGCAATTCCAGAAGTGGGATAGGGATCTTAATTTTATTCAGTTCTAATTTGAAACTGAAATAAAGAGGAGCTAATTCTTTATTTTCTGCATAAATTTTGATGATTAGGGCAGAATTATGAGGTGGAGGAGCTTCACTGACCTTCGCTTTTTGTTTAGCAGCTTTTTTATCAGAATCTGATTTTTGTTGAGGTTGCTGAACAAGACCTTTGAACCTCAGAGGATAATTTCTATTTTGAGTTTCTTGCAATTTTTTATCATTTTGTGCATGAATTTGAGCATTATTGTCATTTGAAAACATATATATCCTTGAATGGTATTCATATTCTTGCAAATTCAAACAAGTAGACTGTGATGTTTCTCCTACAAGGTTTATGTCTTAATTTTCTTCACCATGTTCTTGCTACTCTTCTTCAACAAAATTATTCAAAGGAGGCTGAAAATTTTGATCATCAGCATTCCTCCTTGGGCGCCGTAGGATTTGTTGAGTTGAAAAGGTATTCTTAAGGGAGTTTGTTCTCTAACTCGAGTTTTTTCATCTTAGAGGCAAGTTCTTTGATCAAATTTGACATTTTATCAATCTTTTCTTCAACTATGAGAGTTTTGGAAGAAGAAGGTTTTTCTTCTTTCATTTTTTTTTTGTCTTTTGATGCTTTCTCCTCTTCCATTTTCAATTTATTTGAATCCATAAGATTATAATGCACTCCAATTATAGCCGCCTCTTTCATTTCCATCAATGTTTGTGCTTTCTCAGCCCTTAACCATAAAGCAAAATCAGAATCTAAATCATTGGAAAAAGTTATCATGGCTGTGGTTTCAAGAGGCTTAATTTCTTCAGGAATTTTTTGATAAATTTTATTAAATCTCTTTTTAAAATCAACCAATGACTCATATGTCCTTTTTTTTAGAGTTTCAAACTTTGTAAGGTAGTACACATAATCTTTCCTATCACCCAATTGTTTAATAAATACTTCCTCCAATTAATCTATTCCTGTTATTGAGTTTGGTAGCAGACTTCTAAACCATTTATGACCTTCTCCGTCCAAGATATGAACAAAGAACCTTGACCAGACATCTTCATGTTCAATGTTCTGGCTATCAGCATAACTATAGAAAGCAACCAAATTTTATTCAAAAGAAACTCCTTCTCCCTCTCCTGTATATTTTGGTAGATATTTTAAATAATCCCCTTGAGGAAGAGGATGCAAAGGTTGAGGAAGAGAAAGTGATGCATATATTGCAACCACTATCTGCTTCATCCTTGTAAGGGTAGGATGAGCCATGGTTTGCTGATGCAGAGATGACGGATGACTAGTTGATGTAGTTGTTTGGGATCTAGGAATTACAATCCATGGAATTTGAATATGATTTGGGACAAAAAAAAATTGGAATTCTTGGGCTAATTCTTCAAGTTTTTGGACTGAAAATAATGGATTTTCAAACAGATGAAAAAAGGAGGTCTTGGTTTCACCTCCTATAGAAGAATCAAATTCAAAAATTGTATCTCGAGGGGATGATTTAAATTCAACTCTATTTTGTTGAGCTAAAAAGTCAAATAAGCTGAAAGTCAGGCCTTCAGGAACATTCCCTTCTAGTAGATGAGAAGAGGATGACCAACCGCTGGATTTCAAGACAAAGGAAAATACTCTTGCTGAGGGGTGTAAAAAGACTGATATTCAGGATGATTTTGAAGGAAATTTAGAATGGTTTTAAATCTTCTTCAGTTAAAACATCCCTATCTAGAAAAGGTGCAATTACCAATACTTGTTCTAAATACCTTTCTGTCAGCACAAATTCTTTTGATTCTTTATTGACACTTAAAATCTATAATTTTTATTCTTTGACTAGAATGGTACATATCTCAGATTTACTAAATTATGAGTGAGAAAAACTTTTAGCTGAACCTAGGTTAACATCATCTACTTTATTTTCTTGGGAAATAGTTTCAACCTAAGATTTTTCAACAAAATATTTTGAAACTAAAACTTGTTTTGATTCTAAAATAGATGAGGGTACCTTTTTCTTTGGAATTTCATTTTTTTGTACCTTCTTCATTGACTGAGATGTGGCTTCGAATGATCTATGTTTTCCTTTTGCATCTTTAATGATCTTCTCTGGGTCAACAAATAGAGTCACAATAGGTGATCTCTGATTTCTCCTTGTAGTTGGAGGTCTTGAAACCCCTCTTCCTCTTTGTGGAGTCACCAAGTGAATCAATTTGAAGTATTCTTCAAGTCACCAATTCTTGTTCACCATCAAGAATTGATTACCGGCAATTTAAAACAGGAGACTCAGGAGAATACTTTGTTTCAAGGCCTTCGTCTCCCAGTAGAGGCACCAAAGGATGTTAGTGTTGGAATCCACACTTGGAGTGCTTCAAGTGTTTGACCAGTCACATCCTATGCTCTAGGGAAATTAAATCATTTGGATTGTATGATTGGTAGGTGGTTTAATCTCTCAATCACTGAAAAGAGATTTTAGTCAAGTTCATTGTCACACTAATGAGGGTATTGAGTGGTGATATGGTAGAAAAAAGTAAGTTTGTAGCCTATGTAAGAAATAAATTATAAAATAGTGGAAGGGACAGTGGGTCTGCAACGAAGAAATCCACTTTTTTGATGAAAAATAACACAAGAAACAGTTTGACAATATATCAACAAGATAAATCTATATCAAGAATTACAATAATCTTATTGAAATATCATGAATGGTTACTGTGTAGAAATTTGAATAATTGATATGTTATCCACCGAGATTCTCCTGATCACACACTATTTTAACTTCATGCACAATACAGAATCTCTTCTACAATTGATCATTAATTGCGAAAATAAAAAACAATCGCATGCGCACATTAAAACCATAAACAATCACACATATGAACACAGTATTTTATGGGAAATCTTAAAGCTGAAAACCCCCAAATATATATATATTATATTTCATAGAGATCATGTAACAATCATCATACAAAGCTCCTCACAAGCTCTTAGTACAATCTCCAATTGCTACACACTAATCAAGCTAGATCTAGCAAATCACATGCTCCAATCTCTGCCACTTGATAGCCTTCCTCTACTGCGCAATCACTGTTGAAGAATGGCTCTTAATTAACTTCGAACCACCTGGATTGTACTGCGCAATCCTCATTGGCATCTCCAATCATTGTTTGTTTCAAATCATGCAACAGTATAGTCACAACTGATAGTCACGCTACTCTTTCACCTACCTCTTCACTGGTCTCCACTGAAACTGTCCATGCACTAAAGTTAAATGATGTATTATTTAGTTGATTAATGAATTTATAATGAGTGAATTGATTAATAATTAATTCACACCACTCTCACTAGTGTATCAGTCAGTTAGACTAGATACAACTAGCTCAACTATGTTTAACTCAGTTAAACTGAACACAACTCCATTAACTTCCTCAATCAACTCCACCAAACTCTCTCACATGAGTTATAACTGAAGTATCCATGAAATAGCTCCACTTAACCCTTAGGAATATCGTAATTCCTTCTGTCAGCTCCTATGCCACATCTTTGCAATTAACTAAAGTGCTCCAAGAGAATAAGATAATGTTTATAGTCCAAATATTATTAAGAGCTAATAATATTCGACATATCTATTTTTAGACTGGAAATCTAAGAATAGATTCTTCCCAATATGTCTAAAAATATAAGTCCATATATTTTTCCAACTTGACCAACCATCCACAAGTAGCATCCTGCAACTCATAGAATATGATCGACATGTCTAAAAATAGACATAGTCTAAAAATAGACTTTGCGCCAAAAATAACGCGGGCCCACTTAGTGAAGGCAACTTCTTTCCACTAAGCTCATCATCTTGTTGCAATCTCAACACTCCCTCTCAACAAGATAAGGATTATCTGCCACCCATATCCTGCCTTTGTGGTATTCGAATTTGCTCCTGGTGAGCGCCTTCGTCAAGATATCAGCATCCTGATCCTCCATGGGAATGTATGAAAGTAACATGATCTTCCGCTGCACACAATATCTGATATGATGATACCGGATGTCAATGTGTTTAGATCTATCATGAAATACTAGATTAACCGAGAGTTTGATGCAACTATGATTATCACAATATATCACAGTAGGATCTAAGTGTGAACCAAACAACCCAACCAGGATCTTCCTCATCCATATAGCCTCACATGCAGCCAAACTAGCTGCCATATACTCGGCCTCTGCTGGACTGAGTGCCACGGATCTCTGCTTCCTGCTGTACCAAGAAACTGCTATCAACCCGATACTAAAAATCCCTCCAGATGTGCTCTTTCTGTTCGTTGGGCTCCCTGCCCAATCGGCATCTGTGAAGCCACGTAGCCTCACCTCATCCAACTATCTATACCATAATCCATATCCTGATGTGCCTCTGATATATCTCAGTACATGCTTGCCTGCCTTCCAAAATATCTTGGTAGTCTTAACCATAGCTTGTGAAAGCTGGTTAACAGCATATCATATGTCGGGTCGTGTATTGACCAGATACATAAGCGACCCCACCAACTGTCGATAAATAGTGGCATCCACTACCTCTGCCGAAGTAGCATCCTCCTTCCTCCGTCCACCAGGAAGAGGAGTATTAACAGGTTTGCAGCCATGCATGTTGAACTTCTCCAGTATCTCCCGGGCATACTTACCCTGAGAAACAAACAGTCCACCACTGCGCTGCCAAATTTCCAATCCCAGGAAATAATGAAGGAGGCCCAAGTCCTTCATCTCAAACTCCTTTGCAAGATTAGCCTTGCATGAGTGTATCAACAGTTTATCACCTGTCAAAATCAAATCATCTACATAAAGTATAATGATCAGAAAATTACCCTCGACCACAATCTGGTATAGGTTTGGATCCGCCTCACTCTTGGAGAATCCAAGTCTGGTGAAATAACTATTTATTCGTGTGTACCAAGCATGAGGTGCTTGTTTCAACCCATACATCGCTCTCTTGAGCCTGCACACATGCGACTCACTGCTGAAGATCTTGAAACCTTCGGGCTGCTCTATGTACACCTCCTCCTCAATCACCCTGTTGAGGAACGCAGTCTTCACATCCATCTGATGAATGTGCCACCCCATCTGCGCTGAGAGAGCAAGAATCGTGCAAAGGTTTTCTCATAATCGATCCCCTCAATCTGTGAGAAGCCTCAGGCAAAAAATATTGCCTTGTACTTCTCCACAGTCCCATCAGCTGCTTTCTTCACTTTGTAGATCCATCTCGAACCCACCACTGATTTCCCTTTCGGCCTTAGGACAATCTCCCATGCACTGTTTCTAACAATCAAATCATACTCTTCCACCATGGCAGCTACCCATGCGGAATCCTCCACAGCTTCCTCGAAAGAGGATGGCTCCATCACGATACACTTGCTCATAAGAGCCATGTATCCAGTATACCAGTCAGGTGACTGTCTCTGTCTGCGCTGTGATGTAGGTGCTCCTACAATCCTCTCTGCATCTTGAGCCAGTCGCTCAGCTTCTGTAGTGCGCTTCTGCCCTCTGATGGTTGGTGTTGCATGAGTGGTCTCTTCCACTCCATGAACCTCCTCTTGTGGCTGATCCACATCCTGAGGCTCATCCTTAGGAACTAATAGCTCCTCATCTGCATGCAAGTGTGGCTCCCTCTCAACAGAACACTTCATGGCTTTCTCCTCATGAAATTTGATATCCCGTCACACAACAGTCTTGCGACTGTTTGGAAAGTACACACGATAGTTGTGGGGTGTATCAGTGTACCCCACAAATATCCCAACCTTTGCAATCAGCTCCAGCTTCTTCCTGGCATCCTTCATCACATAAATGTAAACAGGTGAACCAAAAATCCTCAAATGGGAAATATCGAGCTTCTTACCAGAAAACGCCTCCTCGGGTGTACTCATGCCAAGTATCTTGTGAGGACAACGGTTTTGCACATAAACCACAGTATTGCATGCCTCAGACCACAAGTGTATGGGAAGGCCCTAATCATGCAACATCGCCCGTGTAGCACCCACGATCGTTCTATTCTTTCGCTCCGCAACCCCATTTTACTGTGGGTTATGAGGTGCTATGAGCTCTCTTCGAATTCCTTCTGCACTGAAAAAGTCCTTGAACTCGCCAGAGATGAATTCACCACCATTGTCGCTCCTAAGAGCCTTCACCTGCTTCCCCAATTCTTTCTCAACTAGTGCCTTGAACTCACAGAACTTTGAGTATGTCTCACTCTTCTTCTGCATGAAGAAGATCCAACACTTACGAGAAAAATCATCAAAAAATATCACATAGTACCTATGCTTTGCTGTCGAAGCTACTGAGGAAGGTCCACACACGTCTGTGTGAATTCTCTCAAGGATCTTCGTGGCACGACTATCCTTCTCGTGAAAGGTGGCTTTCACAAATTTTCCCAAAGTACATCCCTTGCACTAATCTGATTGCACAAGTGTACCTTTGGGAAGCTCGGTAGAAATATGCTGCAAAATTTTCAAAGCTCCAATATCCTATGCCACAGCTCACCATCATTCTGGCTCACCACTCCTTCTGCCTTGCCTGCCATTGCTACGCAGCCATCTACCTGCAAATGATAAAGGTTCTTATCTCGAACCCCTATCCGCCAGGTTTCACTAGTTGCCTTACTGCGCAAGAAAGCCTTTCCCTCGCTAAAGACAACATCATATCCCTTGTCTTCTAACATGGCCACAGAGATAAGATTCTTCTTCAATTCTGGAAAATGCATCACTTCCTTCAATACAAAGGGTTTACCAGACTCCCTCTCAAAGGAAATGGTACCGATACTAGTCGCACTGTATCTACCATCATCACCCATGTCGATGTGCACTCCAAGATCTTTCTCATCCAGATCAGTAAACAAATCTTTGTCTCCGGTCATATGAAAAGACACACCATTGTCAAGAAACCACACTGAACCCATCACACTTGAGACCAAGCATGCGATCAGTGAAAAATCCAGCTCAAACTGCGAGGCTAAGGCCTCTCCAGCTACAGATCCAGCACCTTGCTTATTTTTCTTCTTCTATGGACAATTAGTGGCGTAATGTCCGTGTTGGTGACAGTGAAAGCACTTCACCTTGGACATGTCCTGCTTCTTTCCTTTTGCACTAGATTGAGAAGCATTCTTCTTTCTCTTCCCTTTCCTTGTTTGGAAGCCAAAGAAAAATTTTCTTTATCTGAGTTCTTTGATGAAGATCCATCCCTGGTACTTTGCCTTATCTCCTCTTGAACAAGATTCGACCAAAGTCGCTCCCATCCTGGAAATTTGTCCCGACCATTGACAGAGTCCTGATAGGAATGCCAACTCTTCGGAAGCCCAAGGAGAGCCAAGCTCACCAATTCCTTGTCATCAACAGTAACCCCCACACTTCCCAGCTCATCCCTGCATTGGATGAACTTCGTGAGGTACTTGGGCATACTGTCGCCTTTCTCCATTTTATGTTCCTGAGTTTATCCTTGAGCGCCAACTTCCTCTAGTCGCTCTTGCTTTGAAATAAATCTATCAAAGATTTCCACATCAAGAATGGAGAAGCTTTACCATGAAGGTTAGACACTATGTGATCCTTCACACCTTCCAACAGAATCCTTCGACACTTTGCTATCTTCTTTTGCCATGCGTCAAGTATGGCAGCATCGCTAGAAGTAGGTTTTGGAATTTCTGCATATATGAACTCCTTCAACCCATTGTCATCTAGCACCACCTCCATCTTGTCCTTCCATGAAATATAATTCGATTTTCCCTCAAGGGCATACTCCAATCTCAATCCCTTGAAAGACATCTCAACTTCGACACCAAGAAAACACTGCTGCAAATTCGAATTCCACCAGCTCAAAACTCAACCGCTTCGATGTTTTGCAATTGCTCCAATGATCAATATCGCTCCAATACCATGTAGAAATTTGAATAACTGATATTTTATCCACTGAGATTATCCTGATCACACACTATTTTAACTTCATGCACAATACAGAATCTCTTCTACCATTGATCATTAATTGCGGAAATAAAAAACAATTGCATGCGCACATTAAAACCATAAACAATCACACATATGAACACATTATTTTATGGGAAAGATTAAAGCTGAAAACCCCCAACTATCTATATATTATATGTCATAGATATCATGTAAAAATCATCATACAAAGCTCCTCACAAGCTCTCAGTACAATCTCCAATTGCTACACACTAATCAAGTTATATCTAGCAAATCACATGCTCCAATCTCTGCCACCTGATAGCCTACCTCTACTGCGCAATCACTGCTGAAGAATGGCTCTTAATTAACTTCAAACCACCTGGATTGTACTGCACAATCCTCATTAGCATCTCCAGTCACTGGTTGTTGCAAATCATGCAATAGTATAGTCATAACTAATAGTCACACTACTCTTTCACCTACCTCTTCACTGGTCTCCACTGAAACTGTCCATGCAATAAAGTTAACTGATGTATTCTTTAGTTGATTAATGAGTTTATAATTAGTGATTTAATTAATAATTAATTTACACCACTCTCACTAGTGTATCAATCAGTTAGACTAGATACAACTAGCTCAACTATGTTTAACTCAGTTAAACTGAACACAACTCCATTAAATTCCTTAATCAACTCCACCAAACTCTCTCACATGAGTTCTAACTGAAGAATCCATGCAATATTCCTCAATCAACTCCACCAAACTCTCTCACATGAGTTCTAACTGAAGAATACATGCAATAGCTCCACTTAACCCTTAGGAATAGTGTAATTCCTTCTGTCATCTCTTGTGCCACATCTGTGCACTTAACTGAAGTGCTCCAAGAGAATAAGATAATGTTTATAGTCCAAATATTATTAAGAGATAATAATATTCAACATATCTATTTTTAGACTGGCAATCTAAAATAGATTCCGCCCAATATGTCTAAAAATAGAAGTACATCTATTTTTCCAACTTGACCAACCATCCACAAATAACATCTTGCAACTCATAAAATATGATCGACATGTCTAAAAATAGACATAGTCTAAAAATGGACTTTGCACCAAAAATACCCTGTGGGCCCACTTAGTGAAGGCGACTTCTTTCCACTAAGCTCATCATATTGTTGAAATCTCAACATACTGTCATAAGGAATTCTCTTTAAACTGTTATTATATATATCTCATCAAGAAATATCACTAAATAAGAATTATAAAAGTTGATAAGATACATAAATCCATCAAGAGACACATAAAAGCATACAAAAAAATTTTAAATTACAAATTGTAACTGAAGAGATTGAGGTGTGAAAACACATAGAAAGGTTATGAATACACATATCAAGTAGTTAATAAGTCCTCAAGATTTTTCTTCAATATCATTCACTAAAAAGTACACTGATCATATGAGTAAAATATTCACAAATCACGAACCCTTTCTCTATTGAGTTTCATCGTATATATACAAAATGTATTATGCTGACATTTCCACAAAAAATGTGAATCTGTTCTCCAAAAGTTATTACATTCCTATACAAAAGGTAAGGCTTATCCTAAACCTTAATACAAAGTGGTGCAACATAAGTGCAACATAAATAAAATAAACAACATGATGTCTTGTAGTTTGAAGTAGCTGAATGACGTGGAAGTATGGTAGTAGATTTGTTTTATTTTCTGGTACAAATACTTCCTCCAAAAGTGCAACTGACAGCTAAGATTGACATGTGGTTGTTTCCCCAAAAAGTGCAAAAAAAATAAATTAAAAATTTGGAAGGGAGCTTGCTCAATTGACATCTGGTAGGAGCTTCTTATATTGATAATGCATGCATGTAACTACTCCTCAGTATCACCCCTCGAGACTTGAACAAAAACTGCCTCCACTTCCCTCATACAAAAACTTAGTAAATAATAGCAGCCCTTCTCAAAATTAGGTAGCTATTACCAGAAAATATGCAAATAGCTGCATTTATAGATTAAGCTAAAAATGTGTGAGCCTCTCCTTAAAGATTTAGATAAAATCAAGTATTGAAGAAAAATTTTTGAGAGACTCTACCTTAGTGAGCCTTTTAGTTCTCTTTCTTGTATTCTTTTGTTTTTGAGCTCTGGCCTTCTTGGCTTCCTTTTCCGGGCTTTCATCATCATTAATGATTTCATCCTTCAATCTAGGATTAGTAATCAGTTTGATATTCAGTCTAAGCTTATTTTTAGGCCTAGTGCGAGGCCTCTTGAGGTATGGATTATGAATACTAGACTGACCTTGTTCATACTCTATCTCTCAGAAATCTTCATCAGTGTTGTCTTCTTCAAAGGATGAATATGAGTGAATTAAATTTTTATCCTTCCTCCTGATAGATGTCTTAGGTGTCTTGAGAGAAGAGAAAAAATGAGTTAGTGTTGGTTCCTCCACTAAATGGGTGTCCCTATTTTTTTCTTTCTCTTCTACAACTATTGGGATAGAGTGTTGAACTAGAGCAGGCACTTGAAATGGCACATGAACTCGTGTTTGAATTGGTACTTGAACTGACACTTTAGGGCTGAATTCCTCTGAATTTTTCTCCCCTAGAATCAACCTTCTTATGCCTTTATATCTTGAGGAAGAAATTTTTTTTTTCCTCACATGTCGACTTAACTCCTTTTCTAGGTTGATTTTTCCCTTGTTTGAATCTCATGGAATGTTCTCTGATGAATTCTGCTAAGGTCTAAGGTTCCTTTGGATATTTCCTCACATAAAATTTTTTTGATGGTTGTACACTAGGTATGAAAGTGACAGGTTCAGTTCTAGCTCTCTTAGCTAAACCTCTAGTTTTCCTACTAATTGATGGGATTGATCGAGATGGTTGTGAACTATTTGGCATAGGTGTTGTACTAGTATATTATTGGACATTTTTCTTCTTGGGTTTCCCTACCCTCCTCCTAGAGTTGATACTACCAAATCCATCCTTTGTTAGGAATTGATCCTAGGTAGTATTTTTCTTTTTAAGGTGGTAGAAAATCAACATTTTGACTAAACCCCTATGATAGAGGTTATGCAGGGAATATTTAAGGATTTTATGCAACTTCAAGGACATTTTAAGCAAGGATTTGTATAGGAAGTAAGGGAAATTTAAAGGTTTGTCACCTGAGATATGAGAGATAAATCTCATTTGTTACTGGTGCATAGAGGAGAATCTACCCTCATAGGTAATGGAGTGTTGCACAGTGGTTATTACATGTTGCCATTCTGCCCTAAAATAGGAAATATGTACAGTTGGATTCCATTTGACATTCACATTTTCAGGTTTGAGGAAGGGAATTACTCCTGTTTGCAACATTTTCTTCTTGAACCATCGTTCTCCAGTGGACAATGTTTAAGTAGCTCTAGCTATGATGGTTTCGAAGATTTTGAAAGTCTTTCTCCCAAGCCCGACTTTCTCACCATCAAAACTCTTAGCAAAGGCCTGTGATAAAGCCACACTTTCTCTAGAAAATTTCTATAAAAAATTATACCAGCCTATTGACTTAAAATGGGGCTTTTCTCTAGCATAAAAAAACCTGGTGTTTGCTGGGTCAGACCTATTAACATTCCCACCTTTCCCCATAATTCTCAACAGTTAAGCTCCCTCCAAAAGCACAGTTGTTCGACCTGGAGGTAAAACCCTACACGCAACCTTGATTTCCTGTCTTGGAATGATAAACTAGTTGCTGGAGGATGTGAAGCTGTTAGATGTAACCTCCACATAAAACCTCAGTCATAAGACTAGTGAGTCTAAACGTCTGAATCTGGGCCCTTAATCATTGTATGGTGTAATGGCACAATTTGAAATGATTCAAATATGGGCACTAAGTCACCCCATAAATCATAACACTCCACTGCATCATTTAATAATTGATACCTTGTATCATAATCTCCGCTTCAACTTAAATAGGGTAGCTATATGTTAGCTTCATTAATAATATGATCATTCACTTATAATAATTATCCTAAGTTAAAAGTAATTACTCTTTTAAAAAATAATAATCATATCATACATAGTAGATCTTCAAATAACTACAAAGAGGAATTATCTCTTCTTGAAAATACTCCTTGCAGCCCCTGATGCAGTTCTGGCGAAATAACTTCCTTAATCTATGCATTGTAGTGTAACTAAAATTCAGAGAAAAAATTTCCCTTTACTCTGTGTCACCAATGAAAACAGGCTCCTGAAGAAATATCTAACCTTTTCTCTGTTTCACCACTGTAACCTTCAATTTGGAGAAATAGCTACCCTTTTTTATCACTATGTTAGAAATGAAATTTTTATAAGGGTAGCTATAATACTGGAAAGAGAAACTATTATTTCATTACACAAATGAAAAATAACCTTCGACACTAACCTAAGTTAAAACAATGGTTTTAACTTCTTTTATGAACCTAAGACACAATACCACCTATAAAACTTAAAAAAAATTTTGGTTTTGAGACTCGTTTTTGGCTTTTATTGAAAATGACTCGAACTTTGACATAGGCTAAGGAACAAGAAAATTTTGAAAACAATGATGCAATGGAGGTAAGAATATTTATATTTATAGTGCTAACAGTGGCTCCTATTGGGGATTAACTCCTCCCTGTGAGGCTTCAATGACTATAGACTCAATGCCTTAAAACTTTCAAAATTCAGAAGACTTCCTGTTGATTGAATCGACTCAAGACTGACCATATTTATAGACACAAGTACCATTGTGCATGGAGTTTCATTGACACATCACTCTAGATATTCACAATGGAATGAATAACTAACTCATTAAACATGGAAATTCTTAAGGAAATGACCATTAACTGGACCTCCAGTCAGCTGATCATCATCTACATGCTTGAGCAAAAATGTATTGTTTTCCAAAACTTGAGCAATTCTAAATGGTCCAAACCATAAATTATTGAACTTACCATGTTTCCCATGGTATTCCCTTCTGACAACCCATCACAACACCAAATAATTTTCCTGAAATAATTTTTGATTTTCTCTTTTCTCAAAATAGATTTAAATTTGGTCTGATATTTCTGTAGTTTGTCCATCAGTGATTCTCTGATTTGATGAGCTTCTATCATCTGCAACATTCTCCTTTGAATTGGATTTTCATCATTAATTTCATCTTGCATAAGATTCATAACAGGAAGAGTTAATTGCAATGGCATTACAACATCAGTACCATAGAAAATATGAAAGGGAGACATTCCAATTGATATTTTGCCACTTACCCTGTGTTCCCAAAGAGCATGAACTAGTTGAGTGTCCCAATTTCTGTTATTTTCAGGCAACATTGTAATATTCCTTTTTTAGAAATATCACAAGTTTGTGCCAGAGATGGAATGCAGGGGCATTTAATAGATATTTCACCTTCTAAATAAGGGTGAAATCCGAAGGCTTTATGGCCCTTTGCAGACTTTGTCTACATATATGTGAAATTTCCTAGTAGGAATGGCTAGCAACCCAAGCCTGGAAAACACATTTCCTAGAAATGGAGGTAGCAAGATTTGATCCCTGGTCTAGGATCCTTAACATATATCTATCTGGATCTGAAATCCTAAAGTGGACTCAAAACAAATCCTTCTAGGGGCTTTAGGCAAGCCCCCTTCACCTATATCTTCACAAAAGGGCCCAATGAAGAGGGTTGCAACAAAACTTTGCTCAATAAAGGAAATGACAACGTTATTTCTAAGGAGCTATGTCACATGAAGATGAAACCAATCTATAAATATATGTGCAGAAGAAAATGTAGAAAAACTCTTGAGGAATCTATTACTTAAAATAAGCAAAAGAATCTCAAGGAGACAATGTACTTAAGAATGATGAAAACACTACTCACATATCTTATTTCTACTAATACTACACAGTCTATGGGAGGTATTGTAGTATTAAATATATGAACATGAAATATACAACAATGTAAGCTCAAATAAATATGGGGGAGCAAGGCTTCAACCCTTGGAAATACAATACAACAATCCCTTAAGGGGATTAGATGAAAACTAGATAAAATGGAAAATTTACCAAAATGCCGGAGTTGCTAGGCAGTTGCAGCAACTCAATAGAAGTGGAAATGGAAGGAGATTTCTGAATATAATTCATTTTCTGAAATCAATCCTTTGTTCAATCTTCCAAATGAAAGGCTGATCCTTTCATTGAAGATCTCACCGCCCACTAAAATACTGCAACCCTCACTGCAAATGCTCTCTATGAACTGCGCAGTCAAGAAAGAGGGATGCTCTTCTGCTGATGGAAATGATTGGCCTGATGCTAAAGATGATGGATTGAATATCAAAAACTCCCTCACTAATCTCCCAAAGGAATGGAGACTCCCTCCTCTGAAATACAATGCCGGAAGTGATGTTGAGGAACCCTCCCCTGCAACACCTAGCAACACAACTCAACCACCAATGGAGACTGTGCTAGAGCTGAATGGAATGATTTGGCCTCAAGCCAGAATATGGGGAAAATGAAGAAAAATCTCTTCCAAGAGCTACTCAATTAAAGAGATCGGATTCCCACCCGGGAACACCCACTGCATCTCAGCTAAATAGCCAAAGAATGCTCTTGTTTGAGAAGACAAGAAAAATGATAATCAAAAGCATCAATGAGAATGGTTGCTTTGTTGTCCTTTTAAAAAAGTGAAGGGTGATTTGTCATGTGCCCCACACCTTAGGGTTTCCTCTCTAGAATGATCTCCTCCTCATGCAAACTACGTTGGCCCACCAAGTGAACCTTATCTTCTTAATCTGCGCAGTCAACTTGGCCTCTTCTAGAATTATCCATCTGGTCTCTTTTCACACATGGGGTGTGAAATCCAGTTCTTATTGATCCCCTTTCACATTATAAGGGTTCCTTATTCAGATTTTTATTATCAATGGGTTTTCTTACCCATTTATTCTCCTCCTAAAGAAAATTCAAAAGTTTTTAATGTTCCATAAAATTTTGGAACATTACAGTCCTCCCCTCCCAAATGTTGCTTGCCCTCAAGCAACTTGTAAGGATAGAACTAAAGGATGTCCTATCCCTCCAACTGTAGCATCTATTTATGATGAACTCCTCATGAAGTATGAGATGCTATATCAACAAAGAGTCTCCATACTGCTCCTCTCAAGTAATGTAAACTAGCCAGAGTGGCCATCATCATGAACATGGAGTATACTCAAGAAGGCAATAAGGTGTTTTCTATAGGTCTCCTTGAGGTATGGTGTCAAAATTTATTGGGAAGAACATTCCCCTCATGTGAATCCTCGATCTCGAAGCAATCATCCACAAGAATCTAGTCACCTCTAGATAAGGCAACTGCTGAACATCATCTTCAACCTTGAGCTCCCACAAAGAAGGTGGGCAAAAAATTTGAAAGTGGTAGGCATCATAGCCTACCCCACATTTTTAACCTCTCCACTCATGAAAAGTGTATAGTTAAGGCTTCTCTTGGGCTACAGAAATGTCGCCCTCAAATGGCAATATGAAGTTTGGATCTCCAAAGATCTTCCCTCCTCCATTGTGAATCAATTTGGCCCAATGTCTCTCCTTTGTGATGGGAAGGAGATCAACACCATCATATGACTCCCCACTACTCTCATGGCTCACCTCAAGAAGAAATAAGTGTTGAACTATGGTGGACACATCATCTCTCATGCTCCCCTTAGAGCATGCCCTGCAAAAAGTATGGGGATCTTCTCCCCCAAAGGAAACATCTTTCTTAGGTGCCCTTCTTCCTATCATGCTCCCAAAAATAGTGTGATCTATAACAACATAGAGAGCCAAAGTAAAATTCATGTTGGCTGCCATATATAGAAAGTGAGTGAGACATTGATCCTTCTCATGCAACCAGCGCAGTTTGAGCATATACTGCAATAGAGAATGATAAAAGATGTGGTTCCTCAACCAATGGTTTGCTGCTACATTCTCCTAATGCATTTGGAGAAAATGAGTGATGTATGATGCATGGTGAGCATGTCCTCCAAAATACAAATCTCCCCCAAGTCCATCAAGGGGATGGTCATCAATTATGCTCTTGGCCCCAAATAGACCAAGGAGCCTTTGACAAAGAATGCTCCTCCTTGGAGCAACATCCTACATATACATGGTTAAGGAATCAACATGTAAATCATATAAATTAACAATATCCTTACCATGTTTTCTGCTCATGCAAAGGGAGAAACTCAAAGATGAATCTCTCCTCTTCCTCCTAAGGAAAAGAAGTGATTGTGCCCATTCCTCCAAGGAGTGGTGTGCATATACTGCTCCCATGCCAACTGTACAAGTGGGAAGGCTGTTGTCCCTCCCTTGCTTCTCATGCCACAACGTAGGTACTGAAAGGAGAGTGGGTAAGAGTGATAGTGACGGGATGCTACCCTCTTCTTTGGTTTTACCCAAAACCCCTAGCACTGCAATAAGCTATCCCAAGGCCTCCACATTACTGAAATCAGTGATTGATGCCTCACTGTCTGAAGCATCTATCCTCTTCTTCTAAACTAGTGGCTTCCTTGGTCTGATGTCTCCACTCAATGAGACTTTCTCATTTGAAGATGAATATATACATGGATGAAAAACCCTGTCCATGCTTCCACCGTGTAGCTCAATCACCTTCCTAGGTGCAATGACCTCCAAAAATGGATATATATGGGCCCTCCTCATCACATGGTGCTGGGTCTCTCCTCTATCTTCTTCCTGAATCTTCATGGTTTTACACCTCATATTCCATGGCACATGTGAATCATGTAGTGTTCCTTGATCTCTATGCATGAGATCTTGGGTACCTTCTTACAAAGACACAAGAATCCCTCTATTTGGATTAGAAGCTCCTTCCTCCTCTGCATGAGGCACCAGATAATCTCTAGATTTGGAAACGTTGTTGCCTTTTGTCTCTGCAATAAAGTTGGGCAACATCCCAATAATCTGATCCACCTTTGAAAAAGAGAGTTCTCTGGTTTGTTGCTCAAAGGTGTGGAATGAAAGTTTGGCCTCCAAAAATGCTTGATGCAATTTTTCAGCCCCTCCAATTGTTTCTTGAGGTGGTTTTGCGTTTCTATGCAAGGGTTTTGTTTGATTCCCTTGATTTAACTCCATCTCATGAGTTTCAAGAATGTTCTAATCAAACCTTTTCACCAATGACTTAGTGGAATTTCTATAATATGAAGCTTTGATATTCTCAAAAGAAATGGACTCAAGTTTCCACCATGCATGAGCCTTACCTCTCGAATGTAGTGTTGCAACCTTGATGATTTATTCTTATAAAATGTGGTGCTACTGTTGGAAGGTGTTTGGCTCTTCCACCCAATCTGGGGTTGAATATGAAGGTGAACCCCAAAAATTAGATAGATGAAATCCATCTTGCTGCTCCTTCTCTTTCACCTTACTCTTGCAGAACTCAGAAAAAGTGGGCTGATTTATGAATCCATGAGTGTGAGACTCATACTCCTTCAAGAAATCACTAAGGGTTTCTTCCTTAGTCACCTTTCCTCCTTATTTCATCTCCCTCACACAAATGTTGGGCCTTTGACTGCATTGTTCATCATGGTGTGTGGCTACATGCTTACCCTCACCATGTGAAAATCCAGGGCTTCCTTCAGTTTCGAACCCTCTTTGAGATTCTCCATCAATATCCCTCCTCACCTTCCTGAAATCTTCATGTGTGTCTTGCATAGATTTGGGAAGAAGTCTTGTGAGTATTTTCTTCTCCTTTCTTCCAAGAGATGGAGTCTCTCTCCTGCTCAACTCCTTATTTCCTTCTAGATGAGTTTAGGAAGTGTAGGGGTCTTCCTTTTCTATTTGATCTTCCTCCTTGGGGAGGTTCTTCTTCTTCTCAAAAATGGATGAGATAAATCTCATCCTCTTCATCTTCTGTTCTCTTTCTTGGGCTTTGAAGGCCACCGATTGAGCCAAGAAAGATGCTCTGATACCCACTGTAGTAATATTCCCTTTTCATAGATATCACAAGTTCCAAAAGCAGAGTGATCAGGAATTTTACTAGAGGCGGTCACCTTTCTTTAAGAAGGGTGAGATCTAGAGGCTTTCTCTGCCTTTTCAGAATTTCATTCAAGGACATGTGAAATTTCCTGGTGAGGAAATACATTAGCACCCAAGCCCTGAAAGCATTTCCTAGTAATGGAGGCACAGGATTGATCCTGTCCGGACTTTTAAGTGTATCTATCTCGGGAGCTGAAATCTTTTGGAAGTGGACTAAAAAAATCCTTTCTAGGGAGTTTGAGACAAGCCCTCCTTCACCTCGTTATTCCTTAAAAGGGCCCAACAAGAGGGTTGCAAACAACACTTTGCCTAACAAATGAAATGACAACATTATTTCTAAGGAGCTATGCCACATGAAGATGAAATCAGCCTTCTAAATACATATGCAGAAAATGTAGACAAAATTTTGAGAAATATGGTCAATTAAACCTAAGTAAAGAGTCTTAATGAGACATGTGCATGTGAATGGATACAGAAAACACTGCTTGTATAGTTTATTCTAACTAAGATCAAGATAAGATATGAGAAAACCAAACAAAATATATGTAAATGAATGATACAAAGAAATGTAAGCTCAAATGCTAAATATGGGGGGACAATGATTCAAACTCTCCAAAATACAATAAACAATCCCTTAAGGGGATTACTGAAACTAGACAAAATGAAAATTTACCAAAGCTTTAGGTTGTTTGCAGAAACAACTCTATGTTGAAAATCTGGAAATGGAAGGAGATTTATCAATATGATGCAATATATGATGTAATCTCCATCCTCTTAATATCCCAAATGAAAGCGCTGATTTCTTACATTAAGACTTTACTTAACACTCACTAATACATAATTTCACCTTCATAGAATATTTCTTTGAATCAATAATAAGAGGTGCCTTTCCTCGTTGATGAAATGATCGGGCCTAATGAAAGATGATGGAATGAAGATCATAAAATCCTTAACATTCTAAGAGATGACTCTCCTTTGAAATGTCAATGTTGTTTGTAAGTAAGAGAAATCCTTCCTCAGAACACTCAAAACAATAAATACTAACCCAACTAATGAATCAAGATCCATTGGATTTCACTGAAATGTTTTATTCTAAGTTTGAAGAGGTGTAAAATAATAATGAGCTTTTCAGATAACTTAAGAGATGGACTTCCACACCTAAAGAAAAGATCATCTTGAACCAGAGGAGTTTGAGAATACTATTCAGAAAGACAAAGTAAACAGTAGGAGGAACTCAAAGCAGGAATGAATGGTCACTTCATTCTCGTTTTTTAAACAAGTGAAGGGTGCTTTGCCATGGCCCCACACCTGTGGTTTCCTTAGAATATTTCCTCCTTATGCAAATCACGCTGCCTACCAAGTGAACCTTATCTTCTCAAGATGCGAGTCAACTTGGCTTTTCTGAATTGTCTACCTCGTAAATTGTCTCTTTTCACACAGCGGGGTGAAATCCAGCTTATTAATCCCTTTTCACATTATAAGGGTTCCTTTATTCAGATTTTATGATTAATAATGTTTTCTTTTGTACTCCATTTATTCTTCCTTCCACTTAAAAACTAAAAAGCAAATGACTCTAAAATTTTAAGATACAGATATAAAGCGATCTATAAAATGACCTAGATTTGCTAAAAAGAGGTGTAGAAAGTCAAAGAAGAAACCGTAGAGGAAAAATACCTGAAAAATAGGAGGTGACAGTAGCACCCTGAAAAAATGATGAAAATTTTAAAGAGGTCAAACAAGACTTCACCCATGATAGCTGCATTGAGAATAAGAACCTACTCTGAACGGACTAGTTATGAGATTGAGACTAAGCTGCCATGGTAAGTGCAAAGAAAGATGATGAGATATCGCTGACTCCGCTGATTTATGTCCTTCTGAAAAAAGAATGGAAGACATGCTTATACTCACTTCCCAAAATATCGAAACTAAAGAAGTATCCTACATGACTAACAATAAATTTCTAGATATGATATCAATGTAAGCTTGAACTGAACCCAATGTGACTTTGAACATCAAACTCCATAAATTTACTATTTAATTCTTCACCAGAATCAGAAACTAAGCAATTTTTGAAGAGGCTGAAAGTCATAATCCTAGGAAAGCCTCCTAAATCAAAAGTTAGGCTTCTGAAAGCTACAAGGCCAAACCTTTCTTATGAGTCCCTGAGAGTGTTAAAAACTGACTTTTTGAGGTCGATACCACCTGCTAAAAAACTAGGAAACATGAAAGCTGTTACTTCTACTATTAGATAAAAGTAAAAAACATTAATAAGCTAAGAATACAATTAATAAAAACCTAGGTACTAAATCAGATGTACAATGAGAAAATCCTAATAAAATCTTCAGAGAGTCGCTGTTGTTATTATGAAATCTAATTCCAAGTGTACCTAAAAGATATCACTACTTTTATGTTAAAAAACCTAACAAGAAAAAGATGGTTTATTCAAATTTTTAGATATGCAATGTATAAACTAAAAAAATGCAAATAAACCTATATCTGCTAAAAAGAAGTAACTAAACAAGAAATGAAATAAGAGTTTTCAAAAATATCCAATGGACATGACAGAATTATAAATAATTTTTTGTGTTATAACACTTGTGAAGGGAAAAATAAAGAGTCCCCTCAATGGGATGGGTTTTGAAGTTATCTCAAACAATTGAGTCAAATTTTCTCCAATGGTCATATAATTCAAGACATGTAGAACTCAAAGGGAGCCTATACAAAAAGAAAATAAAGGTGAAATCAAATATAAAACGATAAGAGGATCAAAGTTCCACCAAGATAAAAGGACTGTGCAAGAAATTAATGGAACCTCTTCTATTTATAACAAATATTTAGTTATCTCGTGATAATGGTATAATAAAATATTATTAACTAAAATCTAGGATTCAAATTACTCGAATATTTTTATTATATTTTCGATGTGGATAAAGGGATTTGAAATTGTTAAATCCTTTATTTTAGAAATAATAAACAACAAATTATTTATTTATCATTTTGAGGATGGGGATCAAGGAATAAATTAAACAAATAATGATTCATTTATTATTCTAAACATTTCAAAACAATGAATAAGGTGGTATATTAATACCAACAATGATTTAATTAATTACTCCTAGAATAACAAGACAAATAAATTACACATCTAAAAGAATAATTATTTTCTATTAATTGGTTAAATATACCAGGAATATAATTAAATAAAGGTTTAATTAATTATTCGGAGGAAAATCAAATAAATAGATTACTTTAATTATTCGCGGGGTTTCTTTTATTTAATCGTGAACAATCTAAGAAGCTATGGTTTATTAAATTATTTTAGTGAAAAGAAATTACTATGGTAAATTGGTCTTTATTATATGGTGTATTTAGATCCATCTAATTATACATGGTTAGATGAATTCAAAATTGTGTAACAAGAGAAATGAAACTTGTTGCTTTAACCTCCAAACCCAAAATGTAGCATATTTTCCGGTGGTTTATCAGGTTTGATCATAAGGGTTTGTATTTGAAAAATTCATGGTTATGATGTACTAAGATGAATCACAAATGGTGGAGAAGTAAGTTATTGAGACGCCAGAAATGAAGATTTTAATGCTTGATGGTCCTTTCTGCTTGAGTTCGCTTTTTGTCTCAGATGGTGGACATCGCAATATTTTGAGAAGTGACTCATGAGGTGAGACTATAATCGTAGTTTTATTTCTTTGTTCTCAGCTGCTTACATTCCAAGTGGGTTTGAATGTACCTTTGATACCATTTTATCAAACTTATCCTCAATTGGCAAAACCTCATGATGGTGACAATGGTGATGGCATGACTCTGCGTATATTTTGATTTAAAATGAGAAATGATCTCACCTAATGCATATCCTTTAACCATGATTTGGAAACTAAACCTTTTTACATGAACTTTAAACGAATTAATGACAAAAATAATGACCAAGACACTCGTATTTACGACTGGAAAATGCCTGAGGTATTATTAATGATACTCAGGACATGACCAAGACTCATTTGACAAACCAAAAGACATGTCATTTGCACCACTCAAAGACATCCAACAATACTAAGAGAGTGGAATTTCTGGATCATCGCAATTCCACAGACACTAACATTGTCTCCAATCGGGGATGAAGTTTCTTTTTAGGAGGTGTCGTTAGAACATTTTAGACCAAGTCGCCTGCTCATCAGGCAATGGAGTCAGCCATAACTACAATCTCAAACCCATCAAATAAACTAAAATTGAACCTGTATATCTCTCCCCATCATAAACTTCATCGAAATCAAGACACATTGAAGAAGATTCTCATAATTTGAGTTTATTAATCACACTCCACTTACCTCTTAAATCATCCAACCATAAGCGATCTGACTGCTAGCCTAAGATCTAGTGTAATCCAATCAAGGCTAAGAAATACTTGATGATACTTTGTATGTCCCTAACTCCACTGTGCATAAAATAGACCTAAATGAAAACTTAAAATGGAATTTGAGTCCAAAAATTATGTTAGAATAAAACCACCCAACGCTTCCGATGCTTGCAAAATACTCTCCTCAAGGTCTTAAAAAATCATGAAACATTACTCTGCTGATCAGCAAAGAAGGGATATGATTTTCAATTATAATGGTTGATCGTCTTCATTTGCTGATCCCACCTTTAAATATAAAATGAAACAAACATGACCTTCCATATTATCAAGATCAGAGAGATCAGATGTAAGGTCTCCAGACTTCAACCCAGACAGCCAAATTAGTACCAACACAAATATCCACAAGTGGTTTTTCATGTATATCGTAGTGAGAATTGTCTTGGCTTTGAAAAAATTTATTTTGATTTATTTATGTCTCAATTATTGTCTTATCAAACCCAAGATAAAAACATGTTGTACACTTTTTTACTTCAACAGAGCAAATCACGCACTTTCAGAGTTTCTTTTATACAAGCAAACTCAAAATTTTGACTACACATTTTTCCGAATTTCAAAACCAAGAGACAGGATGCAATGGCAGTTGGAAAGAACATCTTCCTACACACACACACACACACATACACATACATATACACACATACACACACATACACACACACATACACACATACACATATATATATATATATATATATATATATTGACTACTTGAATATTGGTGGGGAAAGACTACTTAAATTATCATCAAATTTGAAATATGGAAGATCAGCTGCCATCCTTTAAACACTATATGCCCAAGTTCTCATGGTCATCCAAATGTAGAATCCATGGACTTTCTCAGCAGTGGTGAAAAAGTGGTTTTCATTCCAAAGCAACCAAGATTTCCTCATCATCCATGTCCTTATCTCCATAAGCACTTTCCCATCTTGGAATATAATTATCAAAGTGACTGCAACAATCCCCTAACTCAAAAATCAAAAGAAGGATGATTTCATACTTTCAAAAAATACTCTATGAAAATCCTCTTCGAGGAGAATAATACATGAGGCAAGATTTAATATCAAAACCATGCTATTTTCTAATGTGATCATGAAAACATCTTATTAAACAATATTCAGTTGAAAATTAATCTTTAGCCACGTATTACATGCATAATAAGTGAAATCTTATTAAATGAAAGTAGTATCATCACCCTTCTCATCTCCTCGTCTAACTCAAAACATTTTTAACAATCACCCGAGGACATACTATTGGAAAGCTAGAACGTGGATCTGATGTATAGGAGCATATATTTTATAATGAGAACTTATTCTATTTTCTAGATCCTACTACCAGTGGAGTTCTGGACTCAAAGTTGGAATCGCTAAGGAATGGTTCAAATTTTGATATATGTCTCGACTATTATCCACCATCAACACTAGATCTCATGAAATTGAACAATATTTAATGAGAATATGAAACCTTTTCTTTTTGTACCCATCTTAAAATGTTAATCTAATTAGTTTCAATGTCGAGAAAGGAAGTAAGTGGTAACTGTGAGACCAACTGAATTGGTATCTAGCTCATCAAATAAAAGAGGTTCTCTATGTTAAGCTCACAACAATGGAGATGGACTGGAGAATAAGGATTTAGCTAACTAAAAGCTCCAGGCTTCTGATTAGGTTTTTATTTGTTATGCTGATCAAGATCATACATCTAGGAAATGTGTCGTGTTTCCAATGATCATTTGGCAGTGGGATGAAAATGAGGCAAAGTAGGTGTGTTTAGTGACATATTTGGGTCATTACTTTTGTATAGAGTTGAAAATGAAGGATCAAAATGAGCTTATGAAAATGAATTATATTCATCAAAAGAAATGGAACAATAAACATGAAGATCTCATAAAAAAAAAGCATAAGGTTTATAAATTGCTTAAAATTAATGTAGGGAGATGATCACATGAGAGCACAAATATATTGTATGAGAATAACATTCAAATTGAAGATAAAACCTAAGAAGAAACACTATCAATGCTAAGAATAATTAAGCAAGGAGTTCCGTGATACCTCTGTGTATCTGCTATATTATCGTAAAATGTGTACACAAGCTCCACACTATGATTACCAAGTATCCAACCCTCACAATGAGTTGAGTTTAAGAACATATAGGAAAAATAACAGATTCCACCCTATGGGTCAAAACCTGATCCAAACAACTAATTAATTCACATACACGACTCATAACCTAATTTCCTAAAGAGTTAAAAACAATCCTCCACTTTTCTAACTAACAATTTCTGAGTCTTTGTCTCAAGCCATTAAACGTAAGATACTTTAACAATAAGGTTGAACATAAATAACACAATTAACCATGAAGGGACAGCTGTTATATAGGCTAATTTTTGACCTTTAACCTCCACATGTCCAGAAATTTTCAAACCCTAAGCGCAACGTTTCTCATAAATGCAAATTTAAAGTGTGTGGCTTAATAAAACTAATTTTGATGGAGAGTTTGATGACTTTCAGTGGAGACTGTGTTATGAGCTTAGAGGAAGGTTGGAAGCAAGTATATGTGAGGATGTCTATGGTGGTGGATTTGACGTGACAAGTGGCACGGGAACACACCGTACTTTGGGTTAGAGGTGTGGTCTTACCCTTATAAACTATTGTCACAGCAAAGTGGTGGAGTTTCAAAACTATAATCTAGAGGAAAAATATGCTAATGTATGTCAAAGTAAACTAAAACTAAAACAAAAATATACAATCTATCAAGAGAGTCAAAACAATAATAATGCAAACGATGGCTCAAAGGCCCTTCTTTATTAAACGCTTGATATGGAGAAGAAAATTTTACCTACTTGCCAAAGGGGCCTCGTAATAATGGTTCTAGGTCTCAGCCACATAAGGATGTTGGTTTCAAGTTCTCACCCTCCATATGCGCCTCTCTCCACTATGATGGATCTTTACTAGGGATCATGAGTGGCCAACACACTGAGTCCCCCTATCTCTAGCCCCAGTCACACACGTGGTGTATTTCTTATGCAATTCCTGCCAAAGATAACAATGTGACTACCCTTTCTTCATTCCTTTGGTGGCTTGTAATATTCTTCTTAATTCACATTATGTCTTATGATTTATTTGCTAGGGAGCATAAAGTCAGCAAAATAATGGGGGAAATGGGATTTAGATCCCTTATTTAACACACTAAGACATATATACTCTCCCCAAAAGATATCTCAAAGAACAACTCTAGGAGGGTTATTCCGTATCTCTCTCCTCGTATCTTGTGCAAGTGCGTTCAAAGAGTGAGCTATAGCAACATATGAGAATAATCATGAAAATATGCAAAAATGTACATATATCAATATATGGAATATAACATGCAAATGGTAATTACTTTTATTAACAGACTGTCCACAATATACAAAACAAAGTGTTATGGCTGCCACTCAAGTCATGGTGGAATGAATTTCTCAAGCACTGCAAACTATGAAATACATGGAGTCATTCAGAATCATGACAAAATGCTCTGGAGGCAAAAGATAGCATCATGACATTATGGTAGTTGCTACAACTGATAAATGATACACATTAAATATGGCTGAACATATAAATAAATTCCTTAAACAATAGAAGAATGTCCCAATGCTGTAAGACTTCAGCCACTGCAGAGATTTTTGTGGAATGCTTAAAACTGCACAATGTGACAACTTAATTTGTCACTCGTAACTAAATAAAACATAAAATGAGTAAGCAACTCAGGGTCATAAATATTGATTCCATCTTCCGATAAAGTGGAATTCAGCAAAGGCTAATCTCTTTTACCTTACAAACAACTCCTCTCGATGAGCTCAAATAACCCCTTCTCAAAGAATCATGAACCAAATAATTTTATCAAGTTGGAAACCAGACTGTGGAGGAAGTCAGATGGTTGACGGAGGCAAGCAATG
Organism: Pinus albicaulis; assembly: GCA_034641835.2. NCBI lineage: Eukaryota > Viridiplantae > Streptophyta > Pinopsida > Pinales > Pinaceae > Pinus > Pinus albicaulis. The sequence continues at coordinate 780,740,114 of CM076584.1, forward strand.
ACAGAAAGTCAATAAGCCTCTGGGATTCCTCCTCACCGATCCTCCAATGAATAGATGAGTCTTCACTGAAAAAGCAAGGAACAACTCTAAGAGATCCTTCTCGAGATAATCTCGCAAGAAAAATTACTTGCTCTGTGAATAACGTTGTGACGAAAGAGCTAGCTTGGCCAAATGAAAAAATTAGGAAATGTAGCCTTGTAAACCTCTCCTTCCGAGGATGAGTGTAGATTCTCTATTGGGAACACACTAAAAGCATGCAACATCGCATCGTTATGCTAAACAACAAGAGTGAGCTAAGTCTCTCAACAGACTAAGAAATAATACTGCCATTGCACAATGCCTCTCCTCCTTTATACAGTTAAAACTTGCTCCTCTCCCACCATGGGTCCTGATCCACATGTGCTTTCCAACCTGCATGTGATTCCTCTCTAAAACTACGCAGAAATTAATGTTTAAGGAGAGATACATTGTATCTACATAATGGCTGTGACTTTGGTAAAATGTTTTAGATCAGTGATGTGATCTATTCTCGTTTTGCCACTCATGTGGTGCTCTAATTAGTCGTTTTTGTTCTTTTTCTCCTTTCACATGAGGAGCAAGCTTTATTCTTCCTTCTTTAAATGATTATGGTTTCCTTACCCATTTTATTTAATTAAATAAAATATCGCTAACTATAATGTTCTTTAGTCGGAAGCTAAAAATTGGGAACATTATTAAATTCTTCAAAATGTTGTTTGTCCTCACAACTGTAAGGTAGAGAAAATCTCCCTCCTCCCTCTCTGTGGGCCTTCACCAATAGACCCCACCTTTATCTCATCAAAATGTGCAATGAATCCGCCCATGTATCCCTCCCACGTGGTAAAGCCAAAGTATACACTGGTGAGACAGGGCAGCAGATGCAAGTGGAAGCTTCCCTTGTTGTTCAATGGCCTCCTCAAGGCTTCGAGGATGGAAAGCATAAGTCTTTTCCCAATGAGGATTTCTTTCAAATAAGTAATCATCCAAATTAAAATGAGCCATCCTAGGCAGCTCACTCGTGCTGCTTCTCAAAACTTCAGATTTATGCAACATGTTGGGGATAAATGGGAGAGTTTAGATTTTTCCATCCAAATGGTTTTCCATTTATGATAAGTGATGTGTTGCTGATATTGGCTGAAATGTCATGGCTTCCATAATTGGCCCAAGTCTCTAACAAAATGAATTAAAATGAAGTGCCTCCTCCAACAATGTTTTATTCCAATAGCTCTCCTTACATGGAGATGGTGGGCAATAGGATACTCCAATCATGTCGCGTCTAACAAGCTCCCAAACAGAAGGCAACATGAAAAGGGGAGAATCATATCCCAATGGGCATTCTTCAACTCTAAGCCCACTCTCCAAACAAAGCTTCCCATAAGTATACAAACATCTAGAATATATGGAAGCAAAAATATAATGAAAAACAAGTTGCTATATGGCAAACTTGAGAATGAACTATAGTTCCACATATGAACTAAAGGTATTCTATGCCTAATCTAAAATAAAAGATAAATGGGGTGCTTTAATAGTCACTTGTTTCAGAAGCTGCCACAAACATCTCATTAAGTGAAAAACATATATGCTACCTCAAAGCAATGGTGCACACAAATTAAGAAGTGTGTTGCTTTCACAAACCACCTATTAAGGAAGCAAAATCAATGCTACAAATAGTCAAGTAATATTAATAAAAATGAAAGCATGGGATGATCCCTCCTTGACAAAATATGTTTTCATATAAATTAAAGAAGTACAAAACATAAACGTTAAATACACCTTCACTATGTATCGAGACCTCTAGCTAAAATGGTTCATCTCAATGCTCTCCTCACCTCCCAATGAGAAATGATTGTGCCAACCTCTCAAAATCATCTCAAGGTAGATCTGTCTCATGGGCTGATATAGATCATGCCTAATCTCTCAAATGAACTCCTCTAGCTAAAGCAAAATATGCATCAAAGTCATAGTTGAAAGTCTCATATGTTGCATGCACATCTTCTTGAGACTAGAAGCTCTTAGTCAAGAAGATCCCACTTACAGGTAGATGACCATCTCATCAATTATACCATCATCTATATCTCGGTTCACCAAAATTCATACGCATTCAGATCTCCTAGGAGTACTCTACTAAGAGTTGAGACCCTAACTGATCACCTCTCTCAAAGATAGCGCTGCAATCCCAGCCGGGATGTTGCTCTTCTCGTTTTTGCCTGCCACTTCTTTGGACATCTCCCATGCCAAATTTCATCCCAACAAGGCCGCTGGCGTCTATCATGCGTACCGCTTCATGCTCAAATAGTACTTTGGTGACCCTCTTGGAAGTCGTCCATGAGAGCCACATCTCCAAAGGAATTCTCCCCAATCCCCGGCCGTTAAGCATGAGTGACCTCCATCTACTCCCGTATGTATGAAAGAGTCCTTCTCCTCAAAGGAACTATCCTCCGTCTCCAAGTCCGTGGAGAAGCCATCTCCTGCAACCTTCACTCCTCCCTAATCCAAGAGTGATGAATCCTCAAAGTAAGATACCTCATCAATGTTTCTGGTCTCAGACCTCCTAGATGGAATGCCTCAGAGGAGACAGAACAAAATGGAAGAGAAATGCACATGAGAGAATGGGACAATCCCTTCTCCATTATGCAATGCGCTTTCCTATGTGAAGAACTTCTCAAAAGATAAGGTGAATGCTCATTCCATAATGTTGATCCTCTTTTCCTCTCCTCCATCCTTTAGTTCACAATCCTCCAACACTAACGTGATGTCGCTTTGTGGAATTGCGACTTTGTTCTCTAATATTACCATACCCCTTGAATCCCTTTACAGACACATGACCTCTCACAGCAATGGTTCATCTCATCTCCATGTTGCATGGATTTTCCTCCACCGGATACAAACACTCAGGTTCTTCATGCATCTTCTTCACCAATATAGAGTATGCTTCTTCAAGTGAGAGACCATGGATTTCCTGTATTTTTATGAAAGGAGGGATCTCCATGTTATCATTAAATGGGAAGAGTGCCTTTCCTATACAATAGTGGGTCCTACTCTTTAGCAAGCCATCATTCCGCTTTTCCTTCCTCTATAAATGTGGAGTGTGAGTTTGTTTTATGTCTCCTTCCAATGTATGGTGTGCCTTCTTTGGTTTCAAGATATGATATGATGATTCCCACATTGATTCCATCAAATTTCTTCACCAAACCCTTAGAGAATTCATTTATAGGTTTTTACATTTTGTGATGATAAATATGAAAAAAAAATCTGAAAACCATCAATCGGGTTACACTTTGAGATGTAGCACACAAAGTGATGGCCTCCTTGGTCGCAATCTGTAGTTAAAATATGCACTTTAAGTTCCCTTTCCCACCCAAGTTGCACCACTTTGCTGATCCATCAAAGTGACATAAAGCAATATATATTTCTTTCTTCCTTTGTAGTTGTTGGATCTCGTTTCTCCTATAGCCCCAGAAACTCTTGGAAATCTCATGGCACTTAACCCCTTGATTGAGAGATTCATATCTCCTGAAGAAAATCACTTCCTGTCTCCTTGATGACTTTTATATACTCTACCTTTCCCTGAAGGCTTAGAGACAGGTGGAAATGTACCTGCATCGTGGGATTCTGCAGTGTGGCTGGAATGCTCACACCAAATATGGTCGCTAAATTAGGGCTTGTTTATCCATTAACCTCTTTTCTCAAAATTTCTAATTTTCTTCTCTTCTTATTTCTTTTCAAGGTCTTCAATTTTTCCCTTTTCCTATGGTCTGGGAAAAGAAGAAGGGAACCCCCTCTTCCTTCTATTCCTCTTTTTTTGTTTTCTTTACGTCTTCCTCTTATAAACGAGGAATTATTTTCTTAATGGGTATACTATCTAATGTGACAGTTAAGCCAAGATTGATGTTTAATACCACTATAATATTCTCTTTTTCGCACTTTTCTGTATTGAGGCTTATGAGGATTTTATATAAGGTAAAAAATATAATTTAAAAGGGGATTAGATCCTTATTTAACACACTATAAATTACATTTCTGGTATGTAGAGTTTCAGAAATAACCTTAGGAGGGTTGTCTCGCATCTCTCTTTCTCAGATTTTGGAAAAGTCCTCAAAACATGAGCTACAAGAATACACGAGCATAATCATGAAACTCTCTAAAAAATGTATATATCAATATAGAATATAATACAGCCACTCATGTTTATTAAAAGATCAAATACAACATACAGTAGTACACGTTAAGGACAAGCCACTCAAGCTACGGAATGAATTCATGATCAAACTATGAAATACATGAGTTGTTGCAGCACTACAGCTAAAGGCCAAGGGTGAAAATGTTGTCTATATTAAGATAGCTTCTATAGTTGGATACATATACATGAAATATGGCTGAACTAGCATATAAAGAAATTTCAACAATAGAATAATGGGCTCTAATGTAAGATTTTCAAAGCACTAGGAGAGATTGCTATGGAATGTCGAAAATGTGTTTAATGTGACAATCACTCTGTCACTACAACTAAATGTAAACATAAATGAGGAAAATAAAGTAGGAAAGAAATAGTGATACTATCCTCTAATATGGAATCTAAGCAAAAGGCTCTATCCTTTTACTCTTAAACAACTCTCCGATGAGTCTAAATAACTTTCCCAACAAATCGTTAGCCAAAATAATGCAGATCAAGATGGAAACCAACAAGAGGAATGGATGGTTATTTGGATGCCAAGGATATAAAAATAAGCCCTGGAATCCTCTCACTGATCCTCCAAATGCCGAATAGCCGAGACCTCTTAATCTAAAAAACAAGCTGGTAGAACAACTTCCAAGAGATCTTGTTCTGGACTCCTACAACACAAAATTATCCCCTGCCTTGTGAATAACTTTAAGATCGAAGGAGCTATTTTGGCTAAATGTTGAATGAGGAATGTAGCTTTAGAAGTTTCTCTTCTCGAGGATGAGGTAGGGATTCCTAACTCCTGTGGAACACTCCTAAAGGTTATGCAACATCGCACTTTGCTAAACAAAGAAGAGGAACAAGTCTCTGGTCAATATCAAGCAACAATAATCAAGCACTTAAGAACAATGCTTTCTTATCTCCTTATATAGCAAGTGCTCCTTCCCAAATTATGGTCCCATCCACATGCTTTCCAACTCATGCATGTGATTCCTCAAAATCATGATTCCCATCATGGGAGATACACTGTGATCTAGACAATGTGCTGTAGACTTTGGTCAAAATGTCTAGACTGCTTACGATCTATTCTATTCACACCATGTGGTGCCCAATGAATGCTTTATTCTTTTCCTTTCATGAGGAGTGCTTATCTTCCTTCCTCACGATTATGGGGCCTTCCTTACCCATTTTATTTAATTAAATAAAATACTTAACTATAATGTTCCCTTTAAATATTATGTCAAAAAAAACGTGGAAACATTAAGGTTTTGCTTACATGTATCAGTCCTCCTTCCCTCTGGTACATGATGATGGTGACTCCAAGGGGAGAGGTATGATTTTACTGTTTGCTCAAATATTCCTGTAAGTTCACATATTGTCTAAGGAGGCATTCAGGGTTGTCTCTTAGCGCTTTCATATATGAGTAATTGTCCTTTACGTGTGGTCCCCAAAGTGACATTTTTCCCATTTTTAAGAAATGCCGCTTATTCGAAAAATACACATGTAAGGTGCTCTTTTCTCAAAGGATTAAGTACACTTAAAGTTACCTAAGATCAGTTCAACTCCATTTTTTCAAAACCTTAGATATTTTAAATATTTAATGTTCCAAATTTTTTCAACAAATTGAACATTAATTTTTGTCTAAATTCATTTAGGAGATGTGAATAATTGGTGGAGGCCTCATTAACAATAAAACATAAATGACATCCTCTAGTATGAAAAGTGACTCACTATGGAACTAGATTTCTACAATTTCCCATGTGTCAAAAGAGACATTTGGCAAAGAGGTTTAACCAAGTTAACTAAACAGATATGAGGGGGAAAAGCACCATGAAAATGTAGGAGGAAGCTTCAAAGTGTTATCACTACATTTTCTCTAAGTCGTAGGGAAGAGGAAAGGATCCAGGTGTAACTGTACAAACCAACTTTAGGTACAGACCCAGCTAATTTGTACCTACAAGAGGGCTTTAAGTTTTAGCTTTGTTTTGAAAGATATTAGCTGTTGGTAAAAGTACAAGGATTTTGATTTATGTTTTGGGGGTGATGAAAAGTTCTTATAGCAGAGGGGTAAGAGACTGAGAAGCTGAAAGCTAATAATAATGGAGCTAAATAAAGATGGCTTGAATTGGATTAAGTTTAACAAGAGATGATTCAAGGTACAAGGTAATTAAACATGAAACAACTTCTAATATCTAAATGAATGTGGAATGAACTTCAAAATTGCAAGGCAAATTAAGAACTTTCAACATATTCAAAGAGGGAACTGAAATGATTATTAATAAAGAGAAATTAAGTATTCTTACCAATAATCAAATGATTAAACTAGAAAACATGAGCAATTAAGAATTCAACAAGTTTTTATGCTAGTCTTTAAGAAAACATTACAGCATTAATAAATTTATTTGAAAACAAATTGCGTCATAACTTTCTAATTATTCTTCGTTTTATCATTCAAATATGTGAACATAGCCATATAATAAACAAGCATAAAACTTTTAAAACATAAGAGAGATAGAAGGACTATTGATCCGTTTTTTATTCAAGAATCTCAGAAAAGTCCTTTCAGATCACTACTTATCCATCTAACCATACTAAATTTGTCCAACAACACTTTATTCCAAAATAATAATAAATGTTACAAAACAAAGTCTAAGAATCCACCCCCCTAAATACTCCAATCGAGGAGCATTATACACAAAAATTATCAAAATATCTCCTAACAAAATGAGATATAATTTATGACCAAGATGAGAAACATAAGAAAATAGAGACAAATGGTCTCAGAGATAAGAGAAAAGATAACCTGGTGTTGTGCTATTCAACTTTTTATGAATAAATGAGGCAAGCTCATGATTCCGCTGTCTGTCTTTCCTAGTACTCCTGTCAAGCTGCTCTATTTCATCATACTTACCCAGAGGATACATTTTGACTTGTTTGATCTTATGCTTTATCCTCTTTTTTATCATGACTTTGTATCGTAGGTCAATCAAAATCTGCGTGTGCTGATGCCAATTTTTTACAAAAGTCTAACATTCCCTTCCTACCATTGTGCTTCGGTATTCGGGGTTCTCTTTTAAAGCTTCAGTTTCACTCAATCTCTCAGACATTCGAAAAAAGTAGGTCAATTTAAATAAGTGCTTTTTACCCCATGTTCTAGATAAAACAAATTTTCACCCCAAAGAAGAATTTTTCTCGAGGGCAACGCTTTTGTTACCGAAGAACTGTCGAAGGAACCTCCGTCTATTTGTCAAAGAGATAATTTCTATTCCAATTTTCAACATATTTTTCTCTGTGCTCATTAGTTTATCATTATCCCGAAACTAAAGGACTTGCAATCCCTTTACCTCCGCAAAATATTCAATTTTGTAAAAGTATAGATTTCTTCCTTATACTTGAGCATCTTCTTTCTGTGTCTTATTTAGAGTTTCTTTAGTGTAAAAACTCTTTTATCTCCAAAATTGTTCCTGTTTCGTCTTTGGATACCTATCTTCAAGTTGATATCTGTTTCTTAGTAAGCAAAAATCAGAGATGAGCTCACTGCTTCTTCAGGAATATTTTTAATTTTTTCTGCTTTTTAACTTTTCCTAAAGCTACTTTAATCTGTAACTCATTTTGCTCATATAAAATTATTTGGATTTTTATGGCTGACATCTTTTAATATTGAACCTAGACACTGATGTTAATTCCAAAATAGAATTTCTTCGATTTACAAATGTCCTTATATCCCCGTGCCCTTACATTTAGCATAAATGTCTCATATATCCCGTGCCTCGCTTCTGGCCCTTATATTTATAAATGTCTTCTTAATATCCCAAGCATCTCACCGGTGGCTTGAAGGAAGATACTTAATTTCTGCTGTCTCTGTAGCCCCTTCTTTCATGGAATTTAGTGATGTCCACTGATTGCATGCTGCTCTTTGACTATCTCAACCTTTTCTCTCCCTAATATCAAGGGCTTCTGAACAAATTTTGTACCTCAAAGAGGATTTAATTTTGTCTTTTGACAATTGTGTTGTTCAAGATCCAATAGGGTAGTTTGTTTGCATCTCCTCATCTTTGTACTCCTTTTCTTCACGAGAGTGAGCTTGCAAAGCTGGGAAACCGCCAACACACTTGAGTGGCAGTCTCAATTGGGCCTATTCCTTGAAGCTTCTGTGCTTCTCTCCGCTATTGTAATTTTCTCAGAATTGAATATCGCCTTTTTTCTTCCTTCGATGCTACCGTGGCTAGCACTACTTCTCACAAATTTTGCCTAGAGATTCAAAGAGAAGAAGGACCACCTTTGCCTGCACTGCCCAAAAGAATCCAGAAAATGTTATTTTCTGGTCTTACACATTTTCAACACTCGTACATATTCACTATCTTGTTCTACTAATGTCCCTTCCATCCATTCATCCATACATTTGCAAATTGTTCACTCTCTGAATTTTATGAAGGTCATGGTGACAATTGTTTTTCATCCTCCTCATCAAAAATACATCGTTGGACTAATATACCTGTGAAATTTTGGCAATTTGAGATAATCTTCTAGGATTCTTTCACCTTCCTTTCGTATCCTTTAGAATTAAGGCATAAAGACCTAATCGACTTTAATTTGAAATGAAATTTTTTTCTTTGTATTGAAAAATGGACTATGTCTAAATTTATCATTTTGTCCAAATACTCTTAATGCAAAGAGCCCACTGGGACATACTTGGTAACTTAGGAAAGGACATAGCTCACACCTATTATTCTAATTTCGTGTGATGATTAAGGCCTAGGTACTAATCACCTATCTTGTATTGTTTGGAAAGTTGGGATAACTTTCTTCCATATCATTATTGACCCTAGGAGGGGAGACTGTTATCAAGGTGGTCATAGGTGCACAACAGTCAATGAACTCACCAGGTAATGTCACAAGAATCGTGAGAATTATGGAAGATCATACACTAAAAATTTACTGCACTTTGGATTTCTCATCAAGTTTCATGGACATGGAAAGGGAAATTCTCCTAAATGATAATAAAGCATGAGATGGTATAAAAAGTGAATATTTGAAAATCCTTCATCTTCCCAATCTCATGAACTAGTCATGAATTTTATCAAGAATGTAGAAGAAAATCATATTTAGCAAGAGAGGGGGTCAGTCCCAGTGTGCAAATGGCAGATCACCAGGTTTTAACTTATCCCACACGAGTTAGTCCTATTACAGAGACAGCCAGATTCTAAAATGAGTTTCTATACATCTGTAAAAATTATATCCAGAGCAGGAGGAGGGCCTGAATATGTTCTCAGCTTAAGCAAAAGCCCCGAAGGCAGAGGCGATGAACTCTTTCTCTGGGGATAAATTGGTCGTATTTTTCAAGCAAATCTCCCATGAAAAGGGGAGCCGTGGTTTGACCAAGGGATGAAAACCATAACATTTTGTTGACAGACCATGCTATTGGGAAAAGACTGTTTGAACTTTGTGGATTAAGGATCACACACTGGGATCAGAATTGGCATAAGTAGCATAATTATTTTGGGGAAAAAAGATAGAACTGAGTGGTGAAAGATACATCTAATATTGGATTCCCCATGCTCCTAAAATACGAGTCATTGTAATCTATTCTCAGACATTGCAAAAATTTCAGAGGATTTTCACTAAGTGATGAGGTCTTAATTGGAAACTTTATCTACTAGAGGCGATAGTATAAATCCTCATGAGGGTATCTGAAGCAAAAGTGAGTTCAGCTACTGAACTCTATTTCTCAGCCTTTTGTGGATTCGTAAAGAAGTTGGCTTTAATGAAAAACAAGGAAAAATTATTATCGTGTTTGGGAAACAAGGCTCATGTCCTGGATGAAATGAAGACCGAATCATACTTGTTTTTAGTTTCTTTTCTGTGGAATTAAAACAAAAACCAACATTTTTGCAGTTCAATTTAATTTGGTTAAATGACTATTTTTTCTTAGAAATGGAATAGTGACGAAAACAGGGGTATAAAATTGCAGAGTGGGTTCTCAGATTGTTCTGTCGCAAATTTCAAAGTATACAGTATACTGACAGCTTTCTGTCAGCTGGTTTTGAAATTTTCGCATGGGACACTCGTCATCGTACAAAATAATGTAGTGACGACGCTGATTTTGTTTTCTTAACTACAAAGTCAAAGGTCAAGCAGGATTTATTTTTTTGGTTGATGAGACTTTAATGCTATTGTTTTCATTGCTTGTGAGGTGTTGCAGTTGACATCGACCGCTGGGGACTGGCACAGCAGAGGCTATGATTCCTGGCGAATCCACGAAGCACGGGTGGGGAGGTATTGTGTAGAAATCGCTTCGCCATCGCTGCTATCGTCTCTGGATGTGGAGCCAGCTGACATGGATGACAACGTTGACTGGACTAATAGACTATACATCAGCAAAGTAGATGATGACAATGGCGCGCCCAATACAATAAAATATAAATTAATCATATCTAGCTTATCTATTGTGGGACAAGATTATTAATTAACCATGAGGGGTTAATAACCCTTTAAATGCAGGGAAGGGAGGTGGAATTCATGATTAGTTGGAGATTTAATTAATTAATCATAATAATATATTTATATGTATATATATTAATAAAACCAAAGGGGGTGGGGACATAATATATTTGGGAATCTTTATTAAAATAATACTGAATGGGTGGATTTGTGTTAGGACTTTCAAATAATAAAGTTAGGAGTTAATATGGAAAATGAATGAAAAGCGCTAAGTATAAAACATTAGAAGTATGTATTTAACTTATTCTTGAATGAAAAGGGCTTTATGAAATATTAGACATTTTCCCTAAGTAAAAGAGACTTTACCTATAAAAGATTTTTGAAAGTGGAATGAATGACTTCAGGAATGGTTTTAAGTGCTTAGGCTTTTTTCAATTATTGGGCCGTAGGGTCCCGCCTCCAAAAAAATCAAGGAAATGCTTTGAGTCTCTAACTTTCAAATACCTTAATACTTAGGGGGAAATTAGGTGAAATTTTAGAGAAAAATGAGAAGGGAGGTTAATAATTTTAATTTGTTTGCTGTGGAATTTATTCACAATGTTCACCCTGTGCACTTACTTAAAGGCAACACAACACATTTAGAGTCACATTCATCACATGTAATCTTGAACAAATATTTTACTCACCATTTTTCTTCTTTTATTAGGGGTACTTAGACTGGAAAACCCTTATCACTTTTCTTTTACATGTGAAATATATCTAAATTAACCTTGTTACATCTGCAAGCCAGATTAAACTATTGAGCTCATTATATTTACTCTACCTATCTACTTATCTGCCAAGATTAAAATAAATGGTCATATTTTATTCTCTTATCTCTTAAACATAAATATGAAAGAGTATGAAACTAGCCTAGGCTTAAACTATTTGATTGTTCATAAATTGTGGTACATAAGATACAAGTTTGTACACAATTTGGTTTATTTTTACATAAGAGAAGAAAAAAAGTAGGCATTTAGACTTCACATTTTTCCTCGGGGTCTCCTTTTTGTGGGGGTGTCTATTTTCTTTTACTTCTTTTTTGGCCATTTTTTATTCTTTTTCTTTATCTTTGATTTTTCTTTTTATGGTATACCTCTTTTACATTTTTAAATTTTTTATTTTTGACAATATGGAAAATCGTTAACAAGAAAGTGTATGAAAACATATTATATAGCCCATCAAGTCAATCATGATATAGACACCCAATGGGTATAGGAGTTCAATATTACTGGGGCCCACTGGGATGGCTTTTCCTGGTGAAAAGTCAAGAACAGTAGTCGTGTTGGTCTCTGGTCAATTTTGACGAATTCAGCAAAAGTGAATCTTCTTCTGCTGTTTTTTATTTGTGATAAAGGACAAGAATATCAAGCTTAGGTCTTCTTCAAGCTTCAACTTCTAGCAAGTTGGCTATCCACTCAAAGTTGTAACATTAAGAAGGATATAGTATATACATGTTAAAATCGTGATTATCCTAATAAATAGGATCAAAGTAATGTTTCAACATTCGACCATTAATTGGACCTTCTTCAGTATCTGTACCATCCAAGTTTTTTAGAAAATATGTGTTGTTTCCTTGTAAAGCATGAATAATATAAGGTCCTTTCCACAGGAAGTCAAACTTCCCATGTTTTCCCTTATCCTCTCTTCTGGAATCCCATCTTAAAACTTTGTTTCCAAGTTGGAAATCTTCTGCCTTGGTCCTTTTATCAAATATCTTCTTTAGTTTCTCCTGCAATATTTGGGATCTTTGATAAACTTCTTCTCTGATCTGCTGCAAGTTGATAGTCTGATTTATTCTCCTTTGAATATCATTAGGTTCAAACTAGGCTTCTTGAAGTAATTTCATTACAAGAACTCCTAAAGAAGAAGGAAATACAGCCTCAATACCATAGACTAACTCATAAGGACTGGTCCCAATATATTTTTTGGTGGTGAGTTTGTCAGCCCATAATGCATTTGTAAGTTTCTTATGCCAATTTTTCTTGTTTTCCTCCAATAATTTCTTAATAATATTAATGAGACTCTTGTTGGAAGATTCAGCTAGTCCATTACCTTGAGGGTAATAGGCTATGGAATGGCCTAAGGTGATATGATATTTGTTACAGAAACTTATCATCTTCTTAGATTTGAAAGCAGCAACATTATCAGTTATGATTTTCTCAGGACATCCAAATCTTGATAATATATTGGTTTCTAGGAATCCTATGATCACAGTGTCATTGGCTTGTCTGGAAGGAATTGCTTCTATCCATTTGGTGAAATAATCTGTAGCAGTGAGGATCCATTTGTGTTGGCCCAAAGAAGGAGGATGGATTTCTCCAATTAAATCCAGGCCCCATTGTTGGAAAGGTTTTTCAATGGAAATTGGTTTCAGGGGTAAAGGTAATAGTTTTCTCTTGCCTTCAAAAATTTGACATTTATGGCAAGTAGTAACAAATTTCTTTACATCAGAGAACAAGGTTGGCCAATAAAATCCATCTCTTAGGATCTTTTCTGCAGTTGATTTCCAATAAAGGTGTCCACCACAGTCTCCTGCATGGAATTCATTGAGAGCCTTGTCAGCTTCATCTTTTAACAAACAATTCAATAGAATACCATCATGATTTTTCCAAAAGAGAACATTATCTAAAATACAAAACTTTAAAGATGTCATCTTTAAAAACCTTTTCTTTGTTCTGGATAACCCTGGAGGAGCTTGCAGGTTTAACAATACATAAATTATATCAGCATACCAAGGTGAATCTAAGAAGGCCTGGCTGATTTGTGGAGTCGCCATCTCCTGATCGTCATCCAGTTGATTAATATCCAAGGCTTGGCAATTTGTTTCTGTCATGAGTTGAGCCAATCCCTGTCCCTTTATAAGCTTTGTAGGTTTTATTTCAATATCATACTCTAATATGGTAGCAATCCATTTACCTCTTTTGCCCTCAATTCCATCTTAAGTTAAGATGTCTTTGACAACAACATTTGGTACATAGGCTATCACATGGGAATACAATATGTAGATTCTAAAATCTTTAATGGCTTTTATAAGTGCAAAAGCTTGTTTTTCCATGATGTTGTATTTTAATGATGCATCCCTTAGTGCTTTACTAAAAAAGGCTATAGGTTTTTCACATCCTTGATCATCCTTTTGTAATAAAATAGCTGCTATAGTGTGTTTTGATGCAAATGAAAATATTATGAAGTCTCTATCAAATTGTGGACTCGTAAGAACTAGTGTTCTAGTCAAAGCCATTTTAATTTCTTCAAATGCTTGTTTGGCTTCTACTGTCCATTTAATACTTGAATCCTTTCTTAACATGTTAGTAAGCAATCTAATTAGTTCAGCTAAGCTAGATATGAATCTTCTCAAAAAATTGATTTTTCCTAGGAAAGCTTGAAGTTCTTTAACATTTCTAGGGTGAGGTATCTGCAATATAGCTTCTATTCTAGCAGGATCAATTCTAATACCATCTTTGGAAATGATATGGCCCAAGAGTTTACCTTCTTCAAGACCAAACAAGGACTTTTTTGGATTCAAAGAGATACCATACTTTCTACATTTTATGAATACTTGTCTGAGATGGTCCAAATGCTGCTGATCTGATTTAGAAAAAACAGTTAAATCATCCAGATATATAACAAGAAAGTCATGAATTTCTTTTGCAAATGCAATGTCCATTTCTCTTTGGAAGGTTTCTCCAGCATTTTTAAGTCCAAATAGAATTTTAACGTACTTGAATGTACCCCATGGTGTTGTAAAAGCTATTTTTTCTTGATCATCAGGGTGAACCAGAATCTGGTTATATCCTGAGAACCCATCTAAAAGAGAAATCCTTGAAGCACCTACTACCCTTTGTAAAATGTGATCCATTTTGGGCAAAGGGTAATTATCCTTCAAAGAAACCTTATTTACATTTCTTAAATCAACACATAATCTGATCTCTCTTGTTTTCTTCCTAGTAGGGACTAAGTTAGACACCCACTCTGAAAATCTAATAGGAGCAATTATCCCTGCTTCATACATTCGTTTGATTTCTTTTTCAATTAAAGGCAACAGTACAGGGTTGATTCTTCTGAGTTTCTGTTTGAATGGTTTCTGATTTTCTTTCAGAGGTATTTTGTGTTGAATTATAGAAGTATCATATACTTTCAAGTCTTCATAACTCCAGGAAAAGACATCCTGGAATTCTCTTATTAGTTAAAAATATTTTAATATTTTATCAGGAAGCAAATATTTAGATAACTTTATTATTTTAGGATTTTCTTCAGTCCCCAGATTATATTCCTCAATATCAGCTTTCAATGGTTCCATTTTGGGTTTCTTTGGAATATCATTAGAGTCGAAAAGATCTTCCAGAGGAGTTAATCATTTAGGAAAATGATTATTTTTCAAATTAATGATTTCAGATTCATCTTCTATAATCTCATCAACCTCCATTTGTTTAAGGTCCTGCATTTCTTTTTTGGTGAAATTATTTGGATGAAGCATTTGAATTGAATTCTCTTCTGAAAATTCTATTTCTTGTTCATTTATTTGATCAGATTCTATGAATGTGTCTTCATCTATGTTACTGTTAGAAAATTCATTCTCTAGAGTCAGAAAATTGTTAATCTGATTGTCATTTGCAAACACTTGCCAATTCTTAAAATTGTCTGGTATAGCTGGTCTGTGTCTAATCTCAGCTGTGAACTGATGATTAGGTTCAAATGGTAATTTACAAGTGCTAGCAAACATTGCAAGACTATGAGCATGCAAATTTTGTTTTCTTGGGATTTTAGCAAGCTAAGTCTGCAAAAAGGTATTGAGAATCTCTACAACTGTTCCTCTATATTCTTTCAGTTTGGGATCGTTTGTCAAAAAGTGACCTTTGATCTGTTGAATGATTAAATCAGAATCTCCTATAACAGATACCCTAATTGCCCCTAATCTTTTGACAAGTTTAAGCCCTAACAAAAGAGCTTCATATTCTGCCATATTATTAGTGCATCTAAAGTTTAATCTGTAGGCATGGCCTTCAGCATGATCATTTTCAAGTTTATGCACCCAAACTCCAGCTCCTACTCCTAATTTATTAACTAAACCATCAAATTCTAAATGCCAAAGAATTTCATGTTCATAATTGGTATCAAGTGTTTCAGGAACTTTCTTAACAGTGAGATCTAGTTTTTTAGTTTCTTCTGGTTTTTCTTGGGTATCTGATGTTTCTTTTTCCTCAGAGATTTCCTAGATTTGAACACTAGATTTATTTTCAATTTCTTTTGGTTCTGTTGCTGGAACTTCTAATTCAGTGGGAAGATCAGATTCAACATTATAAAGAATAAATGAGTCCATATCAGAGTGTACTGAGTAGATGGGGAAATTTTCAGGTTTCTCCTGACTACTGACTACATATTTCATTAAAGTTTCTCTGTATAGTCTCTTAGGTTGGCCGAACACTGAAATAGTAGCATATGACATGTCTAATTGAAGAGATCCTCCAAGTTTTGCACCCCAAGATCTGGACAATAGCATACCATATTTTGGAGGAATATCTGCTACTACTATATCCATTAAAATTGTTTTTGCAGGGTATTGAACCAATGAAACACACAAGTCTTTGATTAATCCTAAACATCTCACCTGATTTGAATCAAAAGAAAAGAGATCTTTATATGGTCTGGTGATATCTAGGTTTAATCTCTCCATTACAGCCTTTGGCATTAGATTGTGAGATGCCCCAGAATCAAGCATGGAATTATGAAGTATTTTATCATGTATGTTCAAACTCACATAGAATGGAGGAGTTCCTCCACTTCCTAGTTTTCCATTTACTTCAGGGCCAAATAATAATCTAGGTTGGTCATCAAAAACATTTACTGAGTCATCACTTCCAGTAATATTAAGTGATCTATTGATTTGAATTCGGTAGACATCATGTTTAGCTAATTCAGACAATGGAACAACTATTTTTAATTTTCCTACTTCAGCTTCCAGATTAAAAGGTTTTTCAATCTGAGTTCTTGTTTTTCGAACAGTTTTTCTCAGGAATAGGGTTGTGGGCTGAAGTTGTTTCCGAATCAACTTCTGGAGGTTCCTCTACATTTCCTTTGGGAGGAAGAGTATTGGAAAGTTGTCTGTTATTCAGTTGAGTATCGAATACATCTTCAATTATTGGGTTGGCACGATTAGGATCTGATCTAGAAAGAATATGTACAGGGGTAGTATTGGTTTTACCTTTGAGGGGTTGTTTTGTAGCTTTCTGTTTACTTGTTTCTGGAACATCAATTCTTCTGCTCCTCAAATTACATTTCTTGTGAACTTCGTAAATGGTTGTATCATATCCTTCCTTAAAATCAAATGATTCTCCTGAATGGGTTTGAAATTGCTTAAGAATGTGAGCTTCGTGATCATCTTGGGTCAAGAAAATTTCTGGTTCATCCTTGCGTTCAGTAAAGTTGTTTATTTGAGTATCTTCAGTTGGTTCCTCAGAAGTTGAGGCTTCAATATAATTTTCTTGGAATGGGGGCCTAATATTTTGGTCAGGACTAGTTTTTCTAGTATTTTGATTTTGGTTCCTTCTGAAATTTGGATTTCTCATAGTATTACTCGGTTTACCATCACAAGGAGATTTCTTTTCAATTGTTTCTACTCTATCTCCTAGCCTTTCCATTCCTTTGATAATAGCATCCAGTTTCTTTTCAAAAGCTGTGGGTTCTTCGTTTAAAGGAATTCTCCTTTCAGCTCTGGCTCTAGCTCATTTCTCTATCAGGTTGGCTTCAACACTAACAACTATACTTTGCATATCTTCTAAATTTTGAGGAGCTCTTTCCCTAAGCTGATACACCATATCAGAATCAAATCTATCAGGGAATTTGATTAATACTGAATCTGGAGGAGGTCTAAGATTTTGGGGAATAACATTGTAAGCCTCATTGAACCTGGTGACGTAATCTTGCACAGTCTCATTTGGTCCTCTCTTTAGTTTTCCAAAGTCTGATAAGATTTGAAGAGGATCTTTCTTCTTTTCCCATCTGTTTAAAAATGATCTATAAAGAGCTTGTAAGTCGGTAACACTGTTTACAGGAACGGCTCTAAAACAGGTTCTAACTTCTCCAGTAAGACTTTGGACAAATATTCTCATTCTTACATCATCAACATCTATTTCATAAATTTCAAAATAATCGGTCATATTTTTAGTATGCTGTTGTGCATTGTAAGTACCAGAACCATCAAAAGGAATGATTTTACTTTGGTAATATTGAGGCATAGCCCCTAGATTAGCTGGTAATACCAAAGGAGCATATCTATTTGCCATTGCAGGAGGTAGTGATGAAATAACATGTGAGGTTGGTCTATGAGTGGTGGGTGGAGGAGTAGAAGAGGTAGTTTGAGGTTGAGATGTTTGGGGGAATATTGATGAACTTGGAGAGGCTGAAGTGATTACGGAAATATTTGATGTTCCTTCAGAAGTAAGCTCAGATTGTATGGAATTTTTCGAATGTTTATCAAGATGTGAGGTAACAAATTCAAGTTGTAAATCTTCAAGAAATACTGGGTCTGGAACCAAATTGGACAACTCAGATTCAGAAAAATTTACAAATAAAGATGTTTCAAACTGATCATCAAAAGGTTCGTCCTGAAGATAAATCCACTTCACAGGATAGGATATTGATCTATAGAGAGGTCGAGAACTACCAGAACTTTCTTGACTATCTTGTCTCCTAAGAATTCTGGGGATCAGATTCGGATTTTCAAACACATGCGGTGGATTTGGATCAGGATTAGCCCTGGTGTAACGAGTCCTTTCTGAAGCCAATTTTCTAGGTGATATTTTTTTTTGTTTTGGTTTTTGTCTAAATGGAATGAATAATACAACTTCAACAATCTCTTTAAGAAGTTTCAAATATTGGATTTAAATTTTCTTAAAGATTTATTTAATTAGAGGAACTGATCAAATGTTTGAAACCAAAGCTTAGTTCATAAACTAGACCGGAGATAGACTGAAGCATCATTTATTTACTTATGCAATTGCAGAGCAAAAGCAGTTCAAAGGCTACCTGGCTAACTTCAGGCTCCGTCTGTAGTTTATAAAGTAAACAATAGTAACAATAAAATTATTCAGGTCCCCAGTGGAGTCGCCACTATGTTATCACTCAGATTTTCCTTGAAGTTGTTGGGAAGAGGAAAGGGGTCCGAGGTAACCACAAACCAACTTTTAGGTATAGAATCTAGCCAATCTGTACCCAGAGAGGGCTCTCTCTGTAAAATTTAGCTTTGTTTTGAAAGATATTAGGCTAGTTATAAGGTCTAGGGGTTTTGATTGAGTTTGGGTGATGGAATTATATAACTGAGGGTAAGATTGAGTAGTTTAGGCCATTGGGCTAATGGAGTCAAAGAAGATGGCTTAACTGGATTAAGTTTCTTAACAAAAGATGGTTTCACAGGGCAAGATAATCAAACAGGGAACAATTATAGATCTAAAATGAATGGGATGTAATCAAAATGGATGAAGGGAAATTAAGAATCCTTCAAACACATTTATAAGAGGGAAATTGAGTGATTATTTATAAAGAGAAATTAAGTATTCTTTACTAAATAATCAAAATGCTTAAACTAGAAAAACAGGAGCAATTAAGAATTCACTGTTTAAACCAGTTCAGAAGAAAATATTTAGAATAACAATGATTAAAATTAGATTACACTTAAGCACTTTCTGATTTATTCCTTTTCGTTAATCATTCAGAAATGAAACACAAATGATATAGTAAATAAATATAAAGACTTCAACACATAAGAGATAGATGACTTATTGATCCCTAGTCTAACACAAGAATCCTGTAAAAAATCTTTCGCATCAATTCCTCATCCAGCTAGCCACACAAAATTTCTCCAATAGCACTTTATTCCAAAATAGTCAATGTTACAGCAAAGTCTAAAAAATCCACCCCTCAATACTCCGATTGAGGGAGTATTTATACAAAAAGTTATAAAAAATATCTCATAACAACTTGAGATATAATCTAGGATGACTCATAAGTATTTTACAACAAACTAGAGACAGATGGTCTCGTAGATAAGAGAAATGATAACTGATGTTGTGCTGTTTCCTTCTTTTGAGAATGTGCTGGAGGCAGGCCCTATGATTTGGCTTGTTGCTATCCTCTTTAGTAACTATGTGCTAGCTGCTTTGTTTTACTGATACTCTTTATCTGCACTGATACTCTTTAACCTCTGTTTATCCTTTTATCCTTCTTATCATGACTTACTGTAGTACATAATCAAAAATTCATGTAAGGATAATTTTTACAAAAGTTTTAACATTTCTTCCCACCATTTAGCTTCCGATATTCTGGTCCTTTGCAGCTTCCTCAGAGTTTCATCTGTCTCTGTATATCTAAAGAAAGTAGGTTGAATTGGGAACAAATGCTTTACCTCATGCTCGAGATAAAACAAATTTTCCAATCTATCATGAAGATTTTTTCCTGTAGGCAATGCTGCTGCTAATGAACTAGTTGAGGAACTGGCTTGATTGTCAGCATGCTTGTCCAATTTCTCAACATAAATTTCAAGGTCCATCAATTTATCCTCTGAAACTAAAGGACTGGGCAATCCTTTATTCAACAAAATATCAAATCTTTTTATAAAGGCATTGATTTCTTCTTGCATATCAGAGCATCTTCGTTCTAGATTCTGCATCAGAGTTCTTTTGGTAAAAACTCTTTTTATTTCCAAAATTGTTCCTGTCCTGTCTTGAATGCCAAGTTCTTCAAGTTGATGCATGTTCTGAGCATTTAAAAAGCGGATAAGTTCATTGGCTTCTTCAGGCATGTTTCCCAATTCTTCTCTTGCTTTTAGGATTTCTTCCAGAGCCAATTTGACTAAATCATTCTGTTCATACATTATTTGAATTGAGGGCCAGACATATTTTATTGACTAGATGATGTTGTCCCAAAGAATTTCATTTATTTCCTTTAAAGGCTTCTCCAATGTGAGGTCCTTCTCCAATATTTTGACCAACTTTTCTAATCTGTTGACCTCTCTTGTTTTATCTGCAACATTCATCTTCGAGAGATCATATTTTTGTTCTAAAGTGGTGAATTGTACCTTTGTTCTTTGAAGTTCTGTCACTTGCAGTTTCAATTCCTCCATTGACTTTATTAACTCTTCGGTACTTAAATTGGAAGCATTGCCCTGTGATAATTCTGCTGGCTGACTTGTTGTTGTAGTACCTGTAATCACTTCAGTTGTAGATGCTGGAGTATTTGACTGCTTGTCTTTTAATTCCTTTTCAAGCTCTTTTTCAGTTTCATTAAGTTGCTCATTCAGTTTCAAGAGCAAATCCATCAATTCTTCTTCAGAATTTTTCTTTATGATTTCTGCAGTCTATGGATGTCTTGAGGCTGGTAACTTCAGTTGTTTTCTCAAGGCTGCAATATCATCATCTTTTTTCTTGATCAAAGCTTCTATACCCTTGAAATCCTTGGGATTATGACCCAATCCATAATTATTTCCTCCAAAGTCTTTATCCTGTTGTCCTTAGCCTGAGAAGAGGCTTTTTCAAGATTTAATTGAGCATTAGTATTCTCCAAAGAATCCTGCAATTTCTGGGTCATCATTGATTTATCTGTCAAAGTAGAATAAATCATTTCACCTGTCTGTTTATGCAGCTCAATTTGATCCAAAGGATGAATATCCTTTGCTATGACTTCAAAATTAGTTCTGATATAATCTGCAGCTATTTGAGGTTGCTGCACTTTGGGTTTGAAGTGACTCATTATCATTTTACCCTGTTGGATGTCATAGGCTGACATCAATCTTTGTTGATTCTTAGGAGCCATCTTCAAATATTGACTGTAAACTTGAAGTCTGAGTTGATCATTTCTGGCCTTTATATTTATGAATGTTCTTTTAATGTCCCAGGCATCTTTAACTAGTGGTTTGAAAGATGATACTTATTCACTTTGCTGCCTTTGCAGCTCTTTTCTCTGTAAAGTAGTGGATGTCCCACTGATTGTACATGTTTTCTGACTACCCAATTTTTATTGCGTCTGACTATTAGGGATTTCATGTACAGATTCCACTTATGGAAGAGGATTCAATTTTTTTCTTTTAACATCACGATATTCAGAAATTCCACTGACAGGAGTAGCTGCTTCAATATCTCTCTTTTTTCCCTTTTCTACATTAAGAGGAGTTTGTAAAATTGACATTTCTGCCACATTGGTCTGAGTAGGAGAAATATGTACTTTACCCTGTTCTTTAGAATTTTCAGGCTATTCCGTCATTGTAAATTTCTCTATAACTTGTATATCAGCCTCTTTCTCCTTTCCTTTAGATGCTACCATAGCCAATGCACTGATTTCTTGTAAATTTTGTTGAAAAGTCCCAACAGAAGAAGAACCAATACCTGGTATCTGTACCTATCCAAAAGAGTCTAGGTCGGGTATTTTTTCAAGGTCTTTCATTACATTTTCAACATTGACCTGCTCACTATCTTTTTCTATCAATGTCCCTTCCATCCATTCATCCATATTGGCATATTGTTCAATTTCTGGGATTCTTTGATGAATGTATGGTGATAGTTTGTTTTTCATTCTTCTATCACAAATAAAGCTGTTTGGGTCATAAGGTACCCAGTAGAAATTTTTTTGTAGTTTGAGATATTCTTCTAAGATTCTTTCAGCTTCCTTCCCAGCATCTCTAGAGTTACAGACAAAGGTACCTAATTGACTTTTAATTCTAAGTTGAGCCTTTTTCTTCGCATTGGAAAAATGAACTATATCTAAATTAATCATCTGTCTGAAATACTCTAATGCAAAGAGTCTCATTGGGACATATTTTGGTAACTTGAATGGGCATAACTCACATCCATAGATTCTGATTTCTGTGTGATTTCGGTATAGGTACCAGTCACCTATTCGGTATTGCTTTGAGAGTTGAATAATTTTCTTGATTTCACTATTGACCCTAGGAGGGGAGACTCTTGTCAACAAGGTGGTTACAAGGTGTACAAACATGTCAATAAACTCATTGTAGGAATAAGGAGAATCAGGAGAATTATGAGTGATGGCAGACCAAAGGATTACAGACCTAGGATTTCCTTTGGCATCAAGTTTTTTAACATAAAGAGGGAAACTCTCTGATTGAAAGTAAAGCATGAGATGATAAATAACAGAAGAATATTTGAACACTCTTTCATTCCCTAATATCATGAACTGATCATGGATTTTATCTGCAATGTAGGAAGCAAAACCATACTTGACAGCATGGGGCTGTCCAGGGGTAAAAATTGACAACAATACTAGGGTTAATTGGTCAACATATTCACTAGTATTGAAACCCATTATAGAGGATATCATATTCAGAATAAGCCTGCCCACATCAGTGAAAAAGGTATAACCATAAGGGGGAGGGTCTTTGGGCTGATGTTCTGGCAATATGAAAGTTTGGCAGAGGCGATTTAACTCTTCATGGGATAAATTGGCAGATTTTTCAAGTAGTTCTCCCATGTAAAGGGGAGTCAGGGCTTGACCAGGTTGAAACTGTAACATTTCGTTGATAGACTGAGCAGTTATTGGGAAAAGGACATTTTGATTCGGGGACAAGACTGCTCGTTGATTGGGATAATAATTTGCATGGCAATAATGGATTATCTCAGGAAAAATATGGACTGAAGGGAGAAGATACATGGGAAGGTTGGATTCCCATAATCCAAAAATGTTAGAACCTTTCAAGTAATTATCTCTGCAGTAGCAAAAAATTCGAAGAGGATTTTCATTGAGAACTAAGTCTTTAATGTGGAAATCCCTATCTACTAGAGGTAGATGGTCTAAATCTCTGTGAGGGGCATTCAGGGGCGTGACATTCAAAGCCACGGGAATTTCCATTTCTGGTTCTTGTGGATTCAGAAATGAATTTGGGTTTTGATGAAAAAACGGGCACAATCACAGGTTTAGGAATGCAATTGTAGTTTTGGGAATTTGAGGAATGAACTCAATAGCAATCCTGAACCCTGTTTCAGTTTTTCGTGTGGAATTTAAAACAAAACCAGGGTTTTTACAGAGCTCAACGGGAATTTGGGTAAATACCTGTTTTTCGGGAACTAAACAATGATGAAAACAGGTGCTGGTTATGGCAGATGAACTCTGAATTAGAGTCGACTGCAACTTTATTCGGCAAGGTAACGGTTAGCAAACTTCGACAGTTGATTTCGAAATTCGTTGCATGGGACACTGGTTGCTGTATGAAATAATGTGAAAATGACGCGGGTTCTTTTGTTTTATTCACAAAGTCAAAGGTTGGCGGGTTTTTTTATTTTTTAATGGATGACGTCAGCAAGTACGGAGGCTTCGTCACGGGAGGCAGGCGATAAGCGGTTTCCATCGCACAGCTTTTGGGGAAGAGTGGTTTTCGGCGGAGGGCGAGCGATTCCATATGATGGATAACATGTGGCACGACACTGTTCAGAAAAATGCTTGGCCATCGCGCGTTAACTTTTGGACGAGGATGGGCAGTGATATGGACGACAACCGTAGATCTTGAGTTGATCGATCAAACTGTCATCGGGAAAGGAAGATGACGGGGAATTGAAATGGCGGGCCCAATGCAATTTATTAAAAATAATCGCATCGGGTACGATTTGATTGGCGGATTAGGTTATTAATTAACCTGGAGGGTTAATTAATCCCTTTATACGACGGAGGGTCGGGTTTATTTATTAATTGGAAATTTCAACCAATTAATGAATTTTAATAAATATATGGTTATTTTTCAACCAACGGGGCGGGATATATATTATATGGGAATTATTTAAATTTATACGGGGAAAAAGGGAATTTGCATAGGGATTTAAATAATAAGTTAAAAATTAATATGGAAATGAATGAAGCGCTAAGTGTAAAACATCAAGGTAATGTATTTAACTTATGCTTTTATGAATAGGGTTTTTATGAAATATTGCATGATTTTCCTAAGTAAAATGGGATTTTACTTAGGAAAAGATTTTTTAGAAGTGAGTGAATGTCATGATCAATGATTTTAAGTACTTAGGATTTTCCAATTATTGGACCGAGGGTCCGGTCCCTCCAAAAGTCAAGGAAATGCCTTGAGCCCCTTTAATTTTCAAATGCCTTAGTACTTAGGGGAAATTAGTGAAATTTTTAGGGAAAAATGAGAAGGGAAGTTAATAATCTGACTTTGCTTTGCTTGAAATTCTTCCAGTGTAGTGTCTGCCTTTGCACTTGTGATGAAAGTAAAGATTTAACACATCTAGAGTCATTATCCATCACATGTAATTTTGCAACAACATCTACCTACCCTACCTACTTTACCCTACCATTTTTTCTTCTTTATTAGGGTGCACTTAGACTGGCAAACCCTCATCACACTTTTTATTTTACATTTGGAAATCTATCTAATTCTATCCTTATTACATCCAAGGGCTTAGATTAAACTGTTGAGCTCCTTTTATTTACTCTACCTATCTACTTATTTTCCAAGATTAAACAGTTTGGTCAGATTTTATTCTCTATCTCTAAAACATAAAATTGAAAGATGAACTAGCCAAGCTTAAACAGTTTGACTATTCATAAATTGTGGCATAAATTACAAGCTGCACACAATTTTATTTATTACATAAGAGAAAAAAGTAGTCGCATTTAGGCTTGCACACTTTCCTTGGCTTTTCTTTTGGTGGGGTTCATTTTCTTTCACTTTTTTGGCCATTTTATTCTTTTCACCCTTTGATTTTTCTTTTAGGGTATACCCTCTTTACATTTTTTAAATTTTTTGATTTTTTGAAAATATGGAAAACCTTTGCAACAAGAAAAGGTATGAACATATTAAATAGCTCATCAAGTCAAATCATGATATATGACACCCAGTATAGGAGTCTAATGTGAAGCAAATAACGTTATGATGAGTTCGTGAGCTCAAAATATCAACCTACTTAGTGGAGATACATGAGCTCATGGGTAGCTATGCATGGTATGAGGTTTTCATGGATTACTTGTCATCTTATTTATTTCTTTCACTTATTCATTTATAGAAACCCTACATATATTTTCATGAGTGAAAGGGCACATTTTCAGCCATACATATGTATTTTTTTACTTTGATAATTTGGTTGAAAAACATATGTACCAACCATGCATAGAAGAAGATCATTGATTCAACCATGTGTAGAGGAAGGTGATACTTTCAACCATGTGTTTATACATGTTCTCATTTATATTGTGGCTGAAATGGCCCATGCAAATGCATTTTATTTGGTCCATTAGTTCAAAAAAAATTGGTGTTGGCATGCATTAGGAGTATACATTATCTTGGCTATGAAAGCATTTTAATGATCATGACGTAACAACCATATATTTTGAATTGTATATCATCAATTTTACCCATGTACTCTCAATAAGAAGCCATATAACGTGTTGTTTTAGTCATTTGGTTATTGATGATTGGTCCTAAAGTCAAGAGAGAGAGTCATGGGTCATGTCAAGCATGTGTTGAAGTGAGTTATGTTTGAGTGATGAAAGTTGTTACAATCATGTTTGGGCTGGTAGATGTCATGTGTTTCAACCATGTGTGAGCTTGGAGTCATTATGATAGCCATGTACTATCATGTTTTTCTTATGGGCCATTGGTTGAGTCATATGAGTGATGTTCATGCATTGGAGAGGAGTCATGTTTCATCCATATATCGGTTGTTTGGAGGCATTGTACAACCATGATATATCATTCTAGTATCTATGTATTAGGATTGTGAAGCCATGCAATCATTTCATATCTTTTGGGCATGTATGAATTGAGTCTTTGGTCTATGAGGATAATCTCTTGCATGTGGAAAAGAGAAATATGACAGCCACAAAAATTTATTTACAATAACATAGTGATATTGTTTTTAGTCCCATTACATGTTCAGGGGGATCATGTTCAACCTAGCAGCAGAAGGAAGTGCATGGTGTTGGCATAGATGCATGGTGTTGATCCATTGGTTTGTTGTCATGGTGTTTTCTTGTTGGAATGAGTATATTATCAATTTTAATATGCATATCAGTTGATATTAGTAGCGTTCAACATATAGTTCAACCATACTGGTCTTCCTTTTGCCATTGATGTCAAAGGGGGATAGTGACACAACCAGAAGAGGAGAATGAGATGAACCAGTTTGAGGATTTTATGGAGATAAAATTGGTGTTGTAGCTATAGCTTAACATCAGTGCCAAAGGGGAGAGCATTTTTGCCTCAAGGTGTTGGCATTGATGCCAACCTAGGATGTCTACCTAAGGATTCAACTGTGGAGTCAATTGTGTTGGCATTGGTGTCAAAAAGTTTGGAACATTTTTCATGATGATCAAAGGCTTGATGATATATTACTAAGGTGTGTCTAATGTTTACAGAGGCTCTATAGGTGTTGGAGAAGGATTAAAGACAAATGGTAAATTTTTGGGTAAAGAGGAGGTGATTTTCCATGTGTTCAGGCATCTTCTATGGGAGACAATTATTTACAAAGTGAAGATAACAACATCTTTGCTGGGATGCCTATACTATCCTAGTGGAAATCTTCTTTGGGACCCAATTTTGTCCCAACGATAATAGTTCTAGAGAGGAATTTTTGAATTTTGCATGCACATAATTTACCATGATCATTTCCTCCCAAGGTTTTTGATTGTTTATAGTCATATGAGTTGGTATTCATTCTAGAATGTGATTAAGTTAAAGCTAAGTCTCTCATTGAATGAAGATGATGTTGGATAAAGTCAAGGTGAAAAATTCTAGAGTATGAACACGAGTGTTTGGCTCTACATATCCATGTGTGATTATTGCTTGATCACTTTAGATATTCTATTTATAGGAGGAAGCTTCATGTTGGAGAGGTTGGTTCCTTTGAGAGTGAGATATATTTGGGAGCATTGAGATGCAAAAGTGAGAGAAGAGACTTAGCTATAGTAGACTGTTGAAGGAGATAAATTTTATTGCAAATTTTTGTGTGCTCGCTTCAACAAATGTGTTATGTGGGTTTATGAATACATTTGAATGAGGAGACAATTGATACCTTGAAGATTATATGTTAGCATGTTTTCTATGGCACATTTGTGTTTCTTAAATTATATATGCAGGGGATCATTATGGATCATGTTATGTTTTATTATTGTAGAAATTTTATATGGTCATAACATTGTGATTTATGTCTTGTATAACTTCTATTGTTGAGACATGGATGAGATTTGATGATCAAAATATGTATGTTGCTAATGGAGTTGTGTTAAGAGTGTGTATGCTAGAGGTTTGGTGTTTGGAATATTGTATATCATATTTTCCATGGTATTGCATATTTATATGTATGTTGCCGATTATGTTGAGGTGATGTAATGATTATGGTTGAGATTGTGTTGGAGGGCATGTATTCAATGTTCGAGCTTTTTTTCTAGTGTGAGACCAATTTTAAAATGGACGAAATGTGGCTCATAGTTGTATTGAGTTTGTTTGTAGAGATCATGGGCCCAATGTGAAATATTTTGAAACGAGGTCCATAAAGGTTTGAAGGTTTGGGCCTTTAGCATTGCAGTTAGAGGGTTGTAGGAAAGTGGTGGCTTGCTAAAGGAGTTGTGCCTTCATTTTGGTGGTTTCCAAAGAACTGTCTCAGGGATTAGAGTATTCCTTCTAGTTGTGGCTAGAAAACTAGTGAAGGTGGTGGCCTTTAATAGGTGGTGGCCTGCGCAGTTTTGGGAGTGGAGGCTTCCGAGTGAGTGGTGTCTCACATTTCTTGCAAGTAGAGGATTACACTCTAGTGGTGTCTAGTGCATGCATATGTAAATACGAATTTTATTAACAATATAAAAGCATAAGAAGACAACAACAACGATGGATTTTCCCAGTTCATTTTTCCACCTAACATCCAATGTCCCCTTGTGTGATGATTTTTATGTGTTGATCATTGATACTCTCATGGTTTACATGTTTATCCATTTCTGATGGTTATGTGTTCATTTGTATTGTTGCACATATGTTTTACATGTTTTTGGTGTTTGTTGGCATAATATTATGCTAATGAATGAATGATCTGTTAACATGAAACACAAGTAAAAAGAGTTTAAAAAGTGGTTCATTCCTACACTACTCATTTAACCCCCCCTCTTAGTAGCATCAATTGTCCAACAATTGTTTGTTGTTTTTTCTACAATATAAAGAACAATTAGTCTACATAAATGAATTTTGTTGAAGACATGTGAATTAAAAAATAAAGATGTAAATTTATAAACCTTCACAACAAAACATATGAAGAACATCACATTCAAAAATATCAAATATCATATTCAACAATATCAATAAAAGGCTCAATAGAAAAGTTAACACAACAATCAAAACAATAATGGTAAGTTGATCAAGAATTTTGCACCAGGAAAAATGATATGGACATGGACGTGCTTTTGTAAGAAGATGCAAAGATTAATTGAAATTTTGAAAGAGAAGATTCCTTTGACTACCTATGATTATGTGATTCAATTAAAATTTAATCTAGCAACTTCATGTGAATATGACTTCTTTATGGAAGGTAAAAAAATCTATCATCATGAGCACTAGTTCAGGTTTAGAAGTGCTAAGATTACAAACTATCATTACCTCGTCTTCCTTGTTTCATGGCTTGTAATTTGTGATCATTCCTAATTTTATTGTCCTTACAATTGAGACACTCTCCATTGGAAACTTGGAATGAACATAATTATTATGATATTAACAATACTTTCGATCTGGTAGGCAGAGAAAACAGAGGAAAATGAATATGAAACTCGAGGTTGAAAATTTTAAAACAAGGGGAGTATGATGTAGAGCACCCAAAAACACCGCCACATGTCCCGAAGATTTTAGAAGTTTAAATGTGGATGCAAGCAATTTGAAAATTTTTACCCACTCCAAATTTTAACTCAAAGTTTATAGAGAATTTTGTTATGAGCCTTAATCAAGTGGCCAACAAACTTTTGTGCCTTTAGTTGTTGTGTGGGAGTATTTAAGAGGAATTTTTGAGTGCAAGAGGATGAATATATGCTCAATAGATCATTTGTAGAAGAATAAGCTCAGAGGAGATTTATATGCCATGGAAAATGCACCAAGAGAGCTCTAGGGAGGAGGCAATAAGGAGTTATGTTAAAAAGTCAACGCTAGAGAGATTTAGAAATATTGTGAACACTCAAGAGGGGAAAAAGAAAACAATCGAGTAGCATCAAGTTACACATTTTATCCATACTCATCTTATTTCTAATGAAAATACTAATAAAACCTTCAAGGAAATGGAATTATTAGGCATAATTTGCAACATTACGGAAATATGGGCAACCTTGAAACAAAATAGAATGTTATGACCAAGAATAAACTAACAATTTGGTAACATGACATTGTTCGCTAATGAGGAAGAGTGTTAAGCTGCTAACCAGGTTCTCACTGTGTTTCTCCCACCCATATAGCATGATTTTTAAAGCAGTATGGACGGGTGCAAGTACTGGCTGATCGTGGGCCAAAAAGTGACCCCATAAAAACCAACCCCCTAAGGCCAAGGTGTTCCACCTTTTCGCAGTGCAGTACCTAGAGGTTTGTTCTAAAAAACCTCATTGTAAAACATTGTCAAAAAACACAATTAAAACATTCTAATTGGCGAAACAATCAATGGTAATTTAAAATCGTAGCACAAGGAGTCTGACATTCATATTGGAAAGTCATACCTATCACATGGCCTATAGATTTTAGAAGCTTAAATGTGGATAAAAAATGTTTAACTTAGAGTTTAGAGAGAGTTATGTTAGGAGCCTTAATGCAATGGATAACAAAATTTTGTGCCTTTAGCTATTATGTGGGTGTATTTTAGTCATGGAAAGTATAGAGGAATGCTTATCAAGCAAGAAGTTAGAAAATTTTGGCTTTTGTGCACCCTGACCAAAAACCACAATAAACAGAAAGTCACAGGAACATATATAAGAATCTAATGCAAGATTGATTGAAGCATCTCATGGAAATAGGTTCCATATGGGAGCACTAAGGGCGATTGGAGAGTGCAAAAAATATTATGAACAGAGTGAACATCAAGATGAGGCAGAGGAAAATTGTTTGTCTAAATTGAATTTTGATGGCAAAGCTTTTAAGGATATGACCAAAGAGCATTGTAGAGGGAAGAAAAAAAAATTAGTGTTGATGAGAAGGTAACTCAAAGACCTAGTGTCTTATCACTAAGAAAATATGCAGATCTTAATGATGTAGTATCTACGAGTTGCTTTGTGATTTTGTTTTGCAAGGGAAATGGTGTTCAAGAACTTAGAGTTCTATTATTACAGTAAGTGAACAAAGATGAAAATCACTCTGAACATAAATGTATGTTGCATTAATGAAATAATTTGTTGAGATGATGCAACCATTGCAAGATATTTTTTCCATGCTTATGTGGCGTTTGGACCAGCGAGACATGCATGGGATACTTGATCTAGATTTATGCAGGAACAAAATGAAATACATATTAAAAAAAACATAGAGCTACAATGAAAATGGAACTTCAATTCATTAATAACAAATACTAAAAACTGTTTACATTCATAATGGAAATAAAGTAGCTCGGGTTATGGTAGCTTATCTCTAAGAATATATGTGACGACTACATGCCTTCTAAACTATGTTACAATGAGGCTTGAAGGCCTATTTATTATTGAGAAACAAAGGAAAACCCTAAACATCCAAAAACCTAACCCTAGGAGATGAAGCACCAAAATCCTACGGGCCTCGTTAGGGTTAATTGGTACATCAAATTCCAGGGGCCATAACTTTGGCATATGATATTTGTTTGATGCCTATGATACCTTGTTAAAAATATATATCCAAGGATTATAAATTTCAATTAAAAACCCATGTCATAGGAAATGGGTTTTCCCGTTTTCTAAAATATTTCGTTTAGGGCCTCGAAATGGCTCCATAAGTTCATGACTTTAAAAACTACCAAAAATAGTAATCTATGCTACAATTGAGGAAGCTAAAAGAAACATTGTTGGGAGTCCAAGTGGAATAGGAAGGTGGCCATCAATATCCACCTAGATTATTCCTCCCCCCTTAGGAAGCAATGATCCCCATTGCGTTGAGTGCCTCCATGAGATGGGAAAATTCTATTAAACTTGGTTTCTAGTGAGCTAGTTGCCCTGGTGCAAGAGCTGGCCAACTTGGACAACTTAATACAGTTGGATCCTCTATTGGCGAATGTTCTTGATCTATGTGTCCATGATCCGATCAGCTGTGGCATGTTCCATGCAATATTGGTTGAGCTTTGTTAGTGTCAGTTGTTCGACAATGTTTGATTTTTCCAACAATGGTGGGAAGTATGGATGAAGGTGGTCCACATTAAACACTGGGTATGAGCCAAGGAATGGGGGAATGATGAGATCGAAAGATTATCTCCTACAAACTTGGTGATGGTGTAAGGCTTGTATTAGCATGGTTAAAGCTTTTGATGGGCTCTGACAAGGCATTATTTCTACAAATGCAACCAAACTTTGTCATCCACTTGAAATATTTGTGGCACCTGGTGTTGATCATGTCACTATTTTTACTTGGCATTGGCTTTGTCCAAGATGTTGTGAAATTATTGGTGGATGTGATAGATGCATTCAATAAACCTAGTTTATTTATCAACCTCAGACTGTACATGTGTATATTCAATATGTGTATTCACATTAGGTATAAAAACATCAATCAGGCACAATGGTTGAAATTTGAGACCCACTTTAAAGGGACTACAACTAGTCGAGCTATGGAGAGCTCTATTATAATTGTGCTACACATAGGGAAGGATCTCATCCCAAGTTCTTGGATACTTAGAGTTGTACATGTGTAGTATTTGCACTATCTTCCTATTGATGACCTTTGAATGGCCACTAATATGTGGATGGAATTCCAACGACTTGTTGAGCTTGGTGTCTAATAATAACCAGAGACTCGACCAAAATGTTCTCAGGAACTTGCTATCTTGATTAGATATATTGGTTTGTGGTATCCAAAAATGTACCCACACTCAGCTCTAAGAAGATTTTGGTATTGTTCTCTGTTGTGATAATCTTCTTGTAGGTCACCAATACAACTATCTTACAAAATTTATCCATGACCACAAATACATAGTCATTACCGTGCTTGATAAAAGGGAGGTTAGACAAAATTTACATGGAGATGGATTCCTAGGGTTGGATGGGAGTAGGCATAGGAGTGTACATTCCTTTCTTCTTGATGGTTGGCTTGGTGATGGCACAAGAAGTGCAGGATCTTCCAACATCTTGTTGGAGTTTTTCCCAATAAAATAATTCTGTAGCACTTTAACAATTTTCTCCACACCAAAGTGTGATACGACCTGACTATAGTGTGCCTCCCAAATCAACTTGGCATGCCCGCTGGAAGGAACAAAAAGGCGGCCTAGGTAGCATAAAAACACATCCTAGAGGTGGAAGTATGGTACTTTATTTCCATGCACTAGCATATGGTATGTGGTGGTAAAATCTAGGTCATTTTTGCATAGTTGCGACCATCCAAAGGTATCATGGACACAAGGGTTGAGGACAGTGGTTAGCGCTACAACCGAGGGCTAACTGAGGCAATATGAAACATGATTGGTGCTATACTTATTGTATTTAATGTTAAATGGAATTGTTGAAGATATGTGGACCACTTATGCTGGTGATAATTTTGTAACTTCCCTTGTGTCTATATAAATGAGGGAGGTTGGTGATCCGTGTGGATGACCGTATGCTTCCCCAGAATGTAATTTTTACATTGCGATAAGCCTACATGATAGAATACATCTATTTATCATAGGTGGGGTATTTCTGAATTGTATCAGAAAGTGTCTCATTGTGATAGGCCACCAGATGCCCTTGCTGAGTGAGAATTGCACTGATATCATAGTAAGAATAATCCATCTCAATTTCAAATGGTTATTACAGGCCTAGAAATGTGAGTAGTCGTGTAGAAAAAATATGGTGCTTCAGATGAGTAAACACCTTCTGTTGGAACTTAGACCAGGAAAATTTCATTTTTTCTATGTCCTTAGTAACTTGACTCAAATGCCAAGTGATATGAGACAATACCAACACGAACCTTTGATAAAAACTGGCAAGGCCCAATAAGCTGTGAATCCTTGTTAGAGTGGTTAGGGTTAGCCAATCCCGAATGATTTCGATCTTAGCTAGATCCACATGCACACCTTTCTCATCAATGATGTAACCCAAATATTGGACATGGCTCATGCCAAAGGTGCATTTCTCCAAGTTGGCATATAGTTTGTGCTACTGCAGGGTTTGAAGGACTTGCTAAATAGGTTGCAAGTTATCGTTCCAACTCTTGTTGAAGATGAGGATATCATCAAGATATACAACCATGAATGAGTTGGTGAAGGGCCACAAGATGTCCTCCATCAGTCTCATAAAATTTGTGGGGGAATTTTTCAACCCGAAAGGCATGACCAACCACTCAAAAATTATCACCTTGGAGTTGAAGGAAATCTTCCTCACATATATGGGTTCGATTGTAACCTGGTGATAACCAGACTTCAAATCGATATTGTTGAAGTAATTGAGCCCCTTGAGCTGGTCAAGAAGGTTATCAATCCATAGGATTGGATACTTGTTCTTGACAATGATTTTTTTAGTGCCTGATAGTCAATGCAGAGTCTCCAGGTCCCATCCTTTTTTTGTACAAGTACCATTGGGCTCCCACAAGGTGAAGAACTTGGTTGGATGTTCCATTTTGTGGAAACTCTTGTATCTACTAGTTGATTTATTCATTTTCCAAAATAGAGTGGCGGTATATCGACCAATTGGGTAGGGGTGCTCCAAGAGTTAGATTTACTGATTTCTTGACATGACAGTGCAAAGGTACCCTTATGCATGAGGAGAAGATGTCCCTATATTATTCCACACCCTTATCCACCTACTTCCGTTGTGTGGAGGAACCCTTCTCGGGGGCCACAAATGTGGCCATGATATTGCCCTTACTTTGAGAGTGAATAAATTTGAAAACAAATTTCCCAGTTTGGGAGATGATCTTACTACATTTCTATGTGGATATCAAAGAGATGGCGGTAAGAGGGGCTAACTCTGTATCCTATATAACTTATTTCCTAAATTAATAACAACATTGTGAGGCTTGGACTCATACACAACATGAAAATTCAAAAATTATGGTTGGCCTAATAAAACATCACAAAATTCAAGAGGAGCAACATCACATAGTACCTCATCCGTGAAGGGCTTGATGTTGTAGGTAAGATGACATTTCTGACTGATGCGAATATCTCATCCTTGGTGGATCCATCCGATGGTGTATGGATGTGGGTTTGGTGTGTTTGGTAGGAACAACTACTTAACAACCTCTGATCAGATGAGGTTTTTTCGACTCCCACTGTAATCAATGAACTGCAACGAAGAACCCTACACCTACATATATGAGTGGAAGAGATGTTACCCTCCTATGGATCTTCGGGATCAGTCTTCTGGACCTTACTAGTGGCAATGGTGGTACTAGGTTCTACACCAATAATCTACTACCCATTGTCATTCCCCTTTTCAGGTTCTCACTCAGAATCAAAACATGAATCAAACTATGAAGATTTTAACTAAAACACCAATGATTTTTTGGTGCGACACTCATTTTTGTTGTGAGTGGGGCTCTTGTGTAACTCAAAGCACTTTCCCGTGTCCTTATTTGTCTCTATGGTTCCATTCTTCACTTGTATCTTTGATGGGTTGTCTTGGGACGCTCCACCTTGGCCTTCTCCTTTATTCTATAGTTTTTGGGTGCTCCTGCCCAACTTCTAATTCACATATCCAAAGTTGTGCTTATTTTTTTAAGCATTTTTTCAATCTTGGCAACATATCAATATGCTGAACCAAGCGAGGAGATGTCTAGGAACTCCATTTCTTCCTGAATGTATTTGTGCAGAAAATTGCGGTACTTGAGAACCAACCGTTGCTCAGAGTCTTTGATACCCAAATTTGTGTGTATAGTATGAAGAATATTTCAACTCATGCACAACTTGGTCCATTTTCTGCTGTATTGTGGTCCATTGTATGTACTTGCCTTCATATCTCCCCATAGGGTAATAAATTTCCTTGACAACATCTCGGAAAGAGTTCTAAGAGGGTGTGGCTATAAATAGAGAGGGTTCCTCATCCCTTTTGTCACAATAAGTTTCCCACTAGTCCTTGACATGGGGGATGGATTTAAGTAGTGCAAAAGTAATCTTTTCCCTCTCAGAGAAATTATTGACAGAAAAATAACCTTCCAACAGGTTCAACCATTTTTCTACAACATATGCATCTATCTAACCTTTGAATATAGGGATATAGAATTTGACTTGTACCTTGAAGGGGGAAATGCCTCCAAAGTGATTTATAGATGAAGATGTGTCATCAGTTGGCATCTGTCAAAGGATATGGGCAAAGTTGTCCATCATCTCGTTCCTTTGCTGCTCAAGGGCTTCTTCGAGCAACAATTTGAAAGTTTCTCCTGCTCCTTCACATTTATTTTCTTCTACCATGGGAGGTTGTTAGTATCAGTGAAGACAGTCTTGCAAGCATTCAACTAATTCATGTCCCAACTCCTTATACCCAGACCTCATTGGGAACATGCACAATAAAATAGAGAAAGAGAAGACCACTCTAATACCACTGATCGATATTTATGCAAGAAGGAAATGCAAAAAATTTTAAAATAAAAACACAAATCTACATAAAAAATAGAATTTCTATTCATTAATAACAAATACTGAAAATTGTTTACATGCAAAATGGAAATAGACTAGCTCAAGTGATGGTAGCTTATCTCCGAGAAGAGATGTGACCACTACATGCCTTTTGAACTATTTTATAATGAGGCTTAAAGGCCTATTTATTATTGAGAAACAATGGAAAACCCCAAACATACAAAAACCTAACCCCAGGAGATGAAGCACCAAAAGTATATGGGTCCTGTTGGAGTTAATTGGTACATCAACTTCCTAGGGTTGTAACTTTGGCATACGATCTTCATTTGACACGCACAATCACACATTATAAAGATATGTTTGAGGACTAAAAATTTAAACTGTAATCTCCATTTGAGAGATGTAGGTTTTCTCATTTTCCAAAAAAACGTCATTTGGGGACTCAAAACGGTTTCAGAAGTTCAAGACATGAAAAACTGCCAAAAATAGTAAACCGTGCTACGATTCAGAAAACTAAAAGAAAAAATATTGGGGGTCCAAGTGGAATAGGTGGGTGACCACCAATATCCACCTGAATCGCTACTCTTCATTTTAAAATGCAATTTCTTCATCCCTAAACAAGGAACATCATAAACCTCTAACAGGGTGAGGTGTATAAGGTTTAAATAGCCTCAATGTACGAGACTTGATTTATCCCAAGGACGGAGCTCAAGGAAGAATATAATGGTACCACTTGGAAAGTTTCCAACTCCGAGAAGGTAGAAATAAACAACACTTCCTCCTATAATGTACCACCTATAACAACATTAAGATGGGATCATCATTGGAAGAGAAAGGTTGACACACACTTTTCTAGGACAATCAATGGGAAAACAATTGCAAGGATGACATCATAAATGATGCACCTCAGAGGAAAACTGTTGCAGGAAAACACAGAGGTGTTGAGCCACCAAAGAATCCATTGAAATAAACATTTTAGGGACTATTTCTCAAACCTTGTAAATACATTCATGTTTTCCATTAATTATCAGTTCTATATTTGAGAGGGTGAGCCACCTTAAGGTATAACACCTCTATTCTATAGATACTCGATCTTTTGATCTTGTGAAAATTTTAATATATATATATCTAGTGATTATATCTACCACATGATGAGCACTAAACATATTTTGGTGCAAGAAAAGCTACTAAAAATATATAAAAAGTATGTTTAGTGCTTGTTATATCTCCCTTGGAGGAAATTACCCAATTTTAGGTAAATCTAGGGAAATTTCTCAAAGGGTGAGCTACCTTTACAACTAAATCTATAAAAATCTAAGAGTAGAAGAAAAAAATCTTAAGTGCTTGGTATGAAGGATGGGTTATTCTACCATGTTCAAAAATCTTGAATGGTATACCATTGAATTTCCTCCTTGTTAATGAATAACACTTACAACAAAATGTCGTGTTTGCCATGAAGTCGTAGCTCTAGAAAATGTTAGGATATTCCGACACATAGGAAATAGTTAATAATAACTTAGTCTAGTGTAGAGTTAGGTAAAGTGTGTTTCTTTACCATGTACATTTGTAACTTATAATCTGACGGTCACGATTTGTAGTGATCCGATGGTTATCTCTCTCCTCGGTATCAACGACACTTGATCTGTGGCTTAGCACCCAATTGGTCCATGATATCTATTTAAAGAGCATGGAGGGTCATTTTTCCAATAACTATTTATGAGAGAAACATATGTAACTTTTATTTTTATATTAATAAATTTCCTGAAGTGGCCACGTTGGCTTAGGCCGTGGATTGTTTCCCTCTTTGAGGGTTTTAACCACGTGACTATACTAGTGTAATGATTTGTGATCTGTTTGTGAGTGAAGACCTTTGGTTCTTGAACTAAGGAACTTGCCTTGTAAATTCCTACATGGTATCAGAGCTATTTTGAGGGTCGCATCCGTTGTTGATGAAAATCCGAAGCCGGTTTGACTGCATGCGACTACCGTTTTCTAGGTATACTATTTTTGAACATTTCTAGGCTTGGAGAACTGATCTGTTGTGTCCGAAGCATCTGTTACAATGAGGAATGCCTTTCGTTTCATGCGAAAAGGTTTCCAGTTACCCAAGTTATGTCAGTTTAGATATGGAGGTATAATGTATCTGTTTTGCAGTTTTATTTGTTAAAAGTTTTGCTTATTTCTTATTACGGTTCCCTCTATTTATTTCGGTTTTAGGTTTTATTTATTTGTCGGATCTATACCATCTTATTTGTGTATTCTCTTTTCTTTGTGCTGTGTACGATCTTGGAAAATCAGAAACATGAGGAAGGGAATTTTTTTTCTACATATGCTCTTTCCCCGCGTCTTTGCGCGATCTTAGGAAATCATAAATAGTGAAAACATAGATAGTTGTCGGTAAGGGTAACTGAAAATATGCCGCAAGGATTGCATTTCCTTTTTTTTTCCTTAGATTTTTGTGTTTTTGGTGCAGGAAAAGGCACACACACCGAAGAGTTAAAAAAAAAACCCTTCCTCCTTTCAAACAATTAAAGAATCCTTTTACCATCTCACTTGGTGAGAATTTAGTTTATGAGAATAGAGGTCTTGGGTTCAAGTCTCTTTCTCAATCTTTTTTTGTAATTTTTTTTTAAAGGGGCGGGATTTTTTTTTTAAAGTCGAACTTCATCATCAAATTTCAAACCGTTCCCGTAACTATTCGGCATCTTCAACTTATTTTTTGCAAAAAAGGAATAACTTCTTCATCCAGAAGCTGCTTTTCGAGCTGTTTTTTTGAATCAGCCTAATTTTTCGATATCTTTCCATTGGAGCAGTTAGTTTCAACTTTTATCAGCTTCAGTTTTAAAAAAAATGGAAAGTGCATGCCCGATTATTCTTAATAGCACTAATTATTTCCAATGGCCACCTCACATGGTAGATATACTTAGAAGTAAAGGGCTTTATAGAATAGCCACAGGAATAAAAACTAAACCTTCTGATGACGATAAAGTCGCTAAATAGGAAAATAAATAAGATCAATCACGAGGGTTGATAGGAATGTCCATTGCTCAAGATCTTCGATTTCATATCCTTGACATTGACACCCCTCATGAAGCCTTGGACAAGCTAAATAATGTCTTTGGAATTCAAAATCAAATCAGGGCCCACCTTCTTGAAAATGAGTTTCTTACTTTGGACCCTAATAATTTCTCCTCTATTGAATACTTTTTGTCCAAATTCAAGACCCTTAGACTTATTTTATAAGGTTGTAAGGTCAAAAAGGAAGATGGTAGCCTCATCTATTGCATTCTTGCTAAAATTGGCCCTGCATACTCTATGTTTGTTTCCGCCTTCCATTCCACTAGAGAATCCATCATTTCTTCAAGAAACACCTACAAGAATCCCTCTTTTGATTCCTTTTGTGATTCTTTGATAAGAGAACAAGAAAAAATCTTACACCTTGGTCTTATCACTCCTGGAAATGCTTCCAAGAAAGCCTTAGCAGCCCAAAAAAAATCATATCAAAATAATCCCAAGAATTAGTATCCTAAAAAATATGGTCCGAAACCAAACAAGGGTCCTGAGAAATTTCAACCGCAAATTGAAAAAGCGACTCACCAAAATGATAAGGCAAATAAAAACAAAGGGAAGAAGACCGACAGACATTGCAACTTTTGTAGTCGTGATGGCCATATAGAGTCCAAATGTTTTAAGAATATGGAAGCCTTAGAAGCAGCAATGAAGAAGCACAACATCAATTTGGAGCACTCTTCACCTTCATCTTTAGGAATGGCACTTTCAGCTTGTGGTTGTCAACCATCAAGATCTGGTTATGCATTAAATGTATCTTCCTCTTCTCATTCTCATGAGTGGCTCATTGATTCCAGAGCTTCTTATCACATGGAAAAAAATAAAGCCATGTTTTATTCTTTAAATGATTTTAACACCAAAAATATTTATGTTGGTGATGATAGATCTCTTAGTGTTGTAGCATCTGGAACCATTCATCTTGATAATGGTCAGTTTAATGATGTACTATGTGTTCCTACCTTGTTATGCAACCTTCTCTCTGTTTATCAGATAACTCATTCAGGTGAAGGGAAAATAGTAGAATTCTCACCTTATGATGTTGTAATCAAGGACCTCAAAGATCATAAACATATTTTAGCTATTGGCATTGCTAATGATTCCAAAAGGTTGTATAATTTTGACAACTTTGGGTAATCATGTCTTCCCTCCGTTTTTGTTTCTCATAATGATGAAGTGAGCAAACTTTGGCATGACCAATTTGGTCACTTAAACTATCGCTCTCTTCAAACTCTATGTAAGGAGAATATGGTGACAGGTCTTCCTATGGTGTCTTTCCAAGATGGTGTTTGCTTCGGATGTGTACTCAGAAAACATCATCGGGATAGTTTTGACAAATGTGCCTCTTGGCACACTTCAGCCCCTTTGCAGCTTGTGCACAGTGATTTATGTGGTCAACTTCCTGTTGTTTCATTCATTGGTTGCAAGTACTTCTTAACTTTCATTGATTATCTTTCCAGATGCACTTGGGTATACTTCTTAAAACTCAAAAGTGAAGTTTTTAACATGTTCTTGGCCTTTAAGGCCTTTGTTGAGAAACAATTTGGACATCAAATTCTTAGGTTATGATAAGACAATGGAGGAGAATATGTCAACAACAAATTTATAAACTTCCGCACTAAGCATGGCATTCAATTGCAACATACCGTTCCATATACTCCACAACAAAATGGTGTAGCTGAAAGGAAGAATCGCACCTTAAAAGAAATGGCTAATTGTATGCTTCAATCTAAAGGACTTAGTCTCAATTTTTGGGCAGAAGAAATTAACTATGAAAATTACATAGTAAATCACACTCCTACTAAGGTTTTAAAGAATATAACTCTAGAAGAAGCTTGGAGCTCAATCAAACCAAATGTAAGTCACTTTCGTATTTTTGGAAGTGATGCTTGGGCCCATATTCCCGATGTGAAACATAAAGCCTTAGAACCTAAGAGTGAAAAATGCATTTTTGTTGGATATTTTGAAGATGTCAAAGGATATAGACTTCTTCAACCAAAATCCAAAAATATAATCACTAAA
This sequence comes from Pinus albicaulis, assembly GCA_034641835.2. Classification (NCBI taxonomy): domain Eukaryota; kingdom Viridiplantae; phylum Streptophyta; class Pinopsida; order Pinales; family Pinaceae; genus Pinus; species Pinus albicaulis. The sequence goes on from CM076584.1 coordinate 780,781,547, forward strand.
AGAGATGTAAAATTTGATGAAAATATATCGGCCTGCGAGCCTAGTTCGGTGGGTGTGCCACCTTTGGCCTGCGAGCCTGATTCGGCATATGTGCCACCTCTCTCTCTCTCTTCTATTTTTAATAGTATTCCTTCTAGTTCAGATGATGACAATGAGGATGGAAATCCTCCTCCACGTCTTGAAATTATTCCTTTTACTCCACAACTTCCAAGAAGGGTTCGCTCTACTAGGGATGCAATAGGTTCTCTTGCAGGCGACCCTGCCGATCGACGACGTACACGTTCTCAGTTCGAAAGAGCATCTTCCTTATTGGCTCAAGTTCCAAAAAATCTTGATCTAGAAACCTTTGAAGAAGCCTCCAGTCATCTAGATTTGGATGAAGCTATGAATGAAGAGTATTGTTACTTATTAGCAAACGATACTTGGAATCTTGTTCCTCTTCCAAAAGGATGAAAACTTGTCGGATGTAGATGGGTTTACAAAACCAAGTTTGGACTAGATGGAAAAGTGGATAGACATAAAGCTTGTCTGGTTGCTAAAGGATTTTCACAAGTTGAAGGCATTGACTATACTGAAGCCTTCTCCCCTATTGCAAAAATGAATTCTATCTGCCTTGTTCTTTCCCTTGCCGCCACCTTTAAATGGGAAGTCCATCAAATGGATGTTAAATCCACCTTATTACATGGAGATTTCATGAAGAAATCTACATGAAACAACCCCCGACTTTATCCAAAATGACTCCAACCTTGTTTGTCACCTTAGGAAGTATCTCTATGGTCTCAAACAAGATCCTCGGGCTTGGTATGCCAAAATGGATAGATTTATATTAGATAATGGCTTTTCTAGGTGTCATTCTGACAACACTGTCTACACCAAGAAAGTGGGTAAGTCCTTCACCATCCTTTTTCTTTATGTTGATGATATTATCCTTACTGGTAATGATCTAAACCATATAAACCATGTGAAGTCTAGCCTCAAAAAATAAATTGAAATGACAAACTTAGGACACTTGCATTATTTCCTTGGTCTGCAAGTCTTGCAATCCAAAGAAGGCATTACCCTCTCTCAGTCCAAGTATGCCTATGATTTTCTACACCACTTTCACATGAAATAATGTAAGCCAGCCCCTTCTCCCTTTCATTCTGGAGTCAAGCTTTCTGTCACTTGTACTACCGCTGAATTTATGCTACCTTATACCATCAACTTGTTGGTAAACTTCTGTATCTAACCCATACCCTCCTAACCTTTCCTTTTCCATTGGTCTTGTCGCTTGGTTTATGCACCAACCTCATGAAATTCACTGGAAAGAAGCTAAAAGAATACTTCTATATATTCAAGGTATAGTTCAGTTTTAGGATTCATTACAGTGCAGGAGCATCTCCATTATTGATTGGTTTCACTGATTCTGATTGGGCTGGTGACCCTAATGATCGAAAGTCTACTGCCGAATATGTATACACTTTTGGTTTAGGACCTATTAGTTGGTTGTAAGAAAAAAAGTGCCATCTCTCTTTCTTCAGTATAAGCATAGTATCGTGGTGTAGTTGAAGCCAGCAAGGAAGCCATGTGGCTTCGTCAGATCCTGTCTGAATTTGGTCTTCATCAGCAGAATCCAACTACAGTTTGGTGTGATAATCAGAGTGCCATTCATCTATGTAAAGATCTAGTTCAACATCAGCGTATGAAACACATTAAACTCCACATACACTTCATTAGAAAGCTCATTCATGATCGTGCTCTTGAAGTGCAATACTGTCCAACCAATGATCAAGTAGTCAATATCTTTACAAAGTCTCTCATAGAAGCAAAGTTTACCAAACTTCGATCCATGCTTTGAGTTCAGGAAAGTTGTCATTAAGGGGGGATATGCTCTAATGCCTCCTTCCTTTCCCCTATTGTGTCACTTTTGTAAATCCTTTAATCCTATCCCAAGTTGTTCTTAAGGGGGGATGTTAGGATATTTCAACGCATAGGAAATAGGCTCCTTTTGTGTCACTTTTGTAAATCCTTCAATCCTATCCCAAATTTTTCTTAAGGGGGGATGTTAGGATATTCCGACACATAGGAAATAGTTAAGAATAATTTAGTCTAGTTTAGAGTTAGGTAAAGTGTGTTTCTTTACCATGTACATTGTAACTTATAATCCGACAATCACGATTTGTAGTCATTCGATGGTTATCTCTCTCCTCGGTATTAACGACACTTGATCTGTGGCTTAGAAGTCAATTGGTCCATGAACTCCATTTAAATAGCATGGAGGGTCATTTTTCCGGTAAACGTTTATGAGAGAAACATATGTAACTTTTCTTTTTATATTAATAAATTGCCTAAAGTGGCCGCGTTGGCTCAGGCCATGGACTATTCCCTCTTTGAGCGTTTTAACCACGTGCTTATACTGGTGTACTGATTTGTGATCTGTTTGTGAGTGGCGACATTTGGTTCTTGATCTAAGGAACTTACCTTGTAAATTCCTACAGAAAAAATAGCACATAGTCGAGCCATTGAAAGGCTTGTTTGGCCTTTAGGTTTGTAAATATTTTCTTATTGTTTGGAGTTTTTTAACAATATAAAGAAAAACTAGTCTACATAAATGCAGTTCATTAAATACATATGAATTAATAGATAAATATGTAAATTTATAAACATTCACAATAAAACATAGGAACAACACCATATTCAACAATATCAAACATCAAATTCAACAATATAAATAAAAGGATCAATAGAAAAGTTAACACAATACTCAAAACCACATAGGTAAGTTGATCAACAATTATGCATGAAGAAAAATGATATGGACATGGATATGTTTTTGTAAGAAGTTGGAGAGATTAAATGAAAATTTGAAAGAGATAATTCTTTTGACTATATAAGATTATGTAATTCAATCAAAATTTAATCTAGCAACTACATGTGAATATAACTTCTTTATGGAAGGTAAAAAAAATTATCATCATGTGAACCAGTTAAGGTTTAGAAGTGATAAGATAACATAATTTCATTACCTCATCTTCCTTAATCCGTGGCTTGTAATTTGTGATCCTTCTTAATTTTATTGTCCTTACAATTGAGACACTCTCCATTGGGAGCTTGGAATGAACATAAGTATTATGCTATTGACAATAATTTTGTGGTTTTCTAGGCAGAGAAAATAGAGGAAAATGAGTCTGAAATTGGAGGTTGAAATTTTTACAACAGAGGAAGTATTATGTAGAGAATCCATCAACATCGCCACATGTCCTGGAGATTTTAGAAGCTTAAATGTGGATGCATGTAGTTTGAAAAAGGTGACCCAACATACTCCCAATCTTAACTAAAAGTCTATAGAGAGTTATGTTAGGAGCCTTAATCAAGTGACTAACAAAATTTCGTTCCTTGATTTGTTATGTGGGTGTATTTTAAGAGAAATGGTTGAGTGCGAGAGGAGGCATATATGCTCAATAGATTATTTGTAGAAGAATAAGCTCATAGGAACTTTCTATTCCATGTAAAAGGCACCAAAAGAGCTCCAGAAAGGAGGCAAAAAGGGGTTATGTTTAAAAATATTTGTTAGAGAGTTTTGGCTGTGCTTTTAATGCTCAAGAGGAGCAACAAAAAATAGCTGAGTAGCATCAAGTTACAAATTTTATCCATACACAACTAGTGCACCTTGTTTCTAATGAAAATACTAATAAAAAATTTAAGGAAATGGAATTATTAGATATAATTTGCAGCATTATGGAAATATGGATAACCTTCAAACAAAATAGAATGTTACAACTAAGAATAAACTAACGGTTTGGTAACAATACATTATTCACTAGTGAGGATGAGTGTTCAGCTGTCGACCAGTGGTTTTCCCACCCGTATAACATGCGTTTTAAGGAGGTAAGGCTAGGTCTAAGTACTGGATAATAATGACCAAAAATTCACTCCCCTAAAAACAAACCCCTAAGGCCAAGGCATTTCGCCTATTTGTAGTGTAGTACCTAAAGGTTTGTTCATAAATCATCTCACAACAAAACAATGACAAGCAAACAGAATTAAAAAAGTTGAAAGAAAACATTCCAAGTGGAGCAATCAATGGTGCTTTAAAATAATAACACAACAAAGATTCTAAAATTCATATTGGAAACTCAACCCCACCACATGTCTTGGAGATTTTAGAAGATTAAATGTGGATAATTTTTTTTTTACCTCAAATTTTATAGAGAGTATTGTTAGGAGCTTTAATCAAGTGGATAACAAACTTTTGCACCTTTAGTTTTTGTGTGAGTATATTTTAAGAGGAATGGTTGAGTGGAAGATAAGGCATATATTCTCAATAGAGAAGTTGTAAAAGAATACACTCGGAGGAGGTTTATATCATGTAAAAGGTAACAAGAGATATCCATGGAGGAGGAAACAAGGATTTCTGTTAAAAAGTCATTTTCAAAGAGTTTTGGCAATGCCATGAATGCTCAAGAGGAACAAAAAAAATAACTGAGTAGCATCAAGTTACACATTTTATCCATACTAAGCTATAGAGCGCACCTTTTTTCTAATGAAATTAATAATAAAAGCTTTAAGGAAATGAAATTATTAGGTATAATTTGCAACGTTATGGAAACATGGGAAACCTTGAAACAAAATAGAATGTTACGACTAAGAGTAGACTAACAATTTGGTAACAGGACATTGTTCACTATGAGGAAGAGTGTTAAGATGCTGAATAGGTTTGAACTGTGTTTTTCCCACACATATAGCATGAGTTTTCAAGAAGTATGGTCGGGTGAAAGTACTAGATGATAGTGACCAAAAAGTTACCCGCTAAAAACATACCCTAAGGCCAAGGAGTTCTACCTCTTTGCAGTGCAGTACCTAGAGGTTTGTTTATAAAGCACCTCACATAAAAACACTAACAAACAAACAAAAGTAAAAGTGCCGAAAGAAAACATTCCAAGTGACATAGAAATCAATGGTGCTTTAAAATTATAGCACAATAAGGAGTCTGAAATTCATATTGGCCATCAAGTATCACGTTGATTTACCACACACTAATACATTAACAACTACACATAAAATGCACATATAGGAAAATACACTACATAAGTATATAATTCCTTGTGAATCTACTGTGATAAATTATATCAAGTTTCAACCTAATTCTAGTCACAACTTCGATTCTTACTTGAAATGAAAACCTAAAGCGAAAGATCAAAATCCTCATTGATGTCAGTTTCTTGATCTTCCCCAAGGGTTTGAAGCATCCAACTGAACAATAATAGATGCTGAGAAAGAAAGCAACCTTTTTCATTGTAACCCAATAATACCAAACGTTGTAAATCAAAATCACCATCATGGTATGGGTTATCATGCTCAGAACGGGGGCACTATTGGCACTTGAAAATCCCTCATGTTTTAGACATCAATTTCCAATAGTGAATCCGTGTTTGTTACACTATGTAATTTTGTCTTGGTGATTATGGAGGGTTGTGCCACACAAAATGTTCTTTCCAGTTCAATAGTGTTCTCAGCGGTGATGGGGTTTAGATCGATGATTTGTAACAATTCAATCGTCTAACATTGATTGAATGACACAGAGTGATACCGTGACGGGATTATGTCCAAGAGGGGAACACCTTACAACGTAAAAATGACAATGTTGTTATATGTATTATGAGTTTTTTTTTCTTTTCCAAAGAAAAAAATTTAAACATTTTATATTTTGGTAAAATGTTACATCATGAATGCCACAAAATTCCATACGTCTTCATCGCCCTTGAGGGAATTAGATCTATCTATCCAAAATAGACAAAAACAAAATTCCATATGTTTTCATTGCCCTTGAGGGCATCAAATCTATCTGTTCAGTATAGACAAAAAATGATAAAAATAGTTTATCAGAAATCCCAACACTCTAATGTTTCACCGCAATTAGCTATAAATGAACAAGCCAATCGAAAAAGCAAAAAAGGACATGTGTATCAGTGCCACAACAATGTAGTTTATGACTATTCCAATTGTGTTCAACATATACATTAAAATATACATAGTAGATGTCCAAAAAATAAATATGTACACTGTAAACTCTAGGAGATATATCATGTGCTGAAGTGAAAATAAAATATAGATAAGAACATGATAGACTCTTTTAATATGGCCGGATGTCTGACACACAAACCCCATTTTCATCTTTCTTTGTTATGTTCCACGTCTCCAGATCCTGTTGTAGGCAATCTTTAGAAATATTGTCAGTTGTGCATTTTTTTTCCCTGTAAATATGGCCTATAGAAATAAGTAAAAAATAAATTTTTAGATCATGTCTCTCTCCAAGTATAGGAAGTAACATAATATTTTGACATCTATGTGCATTTTTGACCCAATTAATGATATTCATGGAATCCCCAAATATTTGAACCGAATCAATGCCAATATGTATGAGCCAACATAATAGAATTTTTAGTGTTAGGAGTTCAAAAAAATTGTTTGTGCCTCCACCATTACCCACTGATGTAGTCATTGAAACATTGTGGTTTTTTATGTTTGATCATACCCGCACCACATCTCCTTTGATTATCATATGCCCCATAAAAATAAGCCCATGGAATATCAAAGTTTATCTTTTCAATACTAATATGTCTTGGTAATTTGTTGGAATCAAAATATGGAAGAAAATACAAGATCGTTGTACATTCAACAACCACAATTGATGGGGAAGTAGTGATGTCCTGGAAAATCCATTTATTTCTAGCCAGCCAAATGGTCCACGAGATCAATAATGGGATGCTTCTGTGACTAGTTTCTTTATTTTCCTCCCACTAGTTCTGCCATCCCTCCCCACAATTATCACCATTCCAAACTGTTCTAACATTGCTCAGGGACAAGTTTTGATCTCAGACTTTCTTTGTGAAGTGGTAGAAGAGGAAAAGACGATCTGATGATTCATCAGCATCCTTGCACAGAAAGAACCAACTTGACCCAGCTAGGAATATTTTTTTAAGTGAATCCCAAGTAGGCACCATTTTATTTAGGATATACAAGAAGAAAAGTTTAGCTTTAGCAAGACCCTCTAGTTTCAATAATGATTTTCACTACCATTCTTGTGCACCCCAAGCCCTTCTCTTCATTAGGAAGTCATAACCTTCTTTTGGATAATAGATACTTGATTTTCAATGAACCCAAAAAATGGTGTCTGGAAATTATTTTAACTGAACTATAGTTCGAGATAATTCCTAAATATATCCCCGTCATTACAGTCTCCATTGTTTATCAATTTGGATATCATCCACTAATTTACAGGCCTATGCCCAAATGGTGGTTTCTTTAGGTTTTCCCATTTGATGCAATATATAGACCCCTTTTTGATTTAATGTCTCAAAAATAACTCTAGGGAGTGTGAAAAGTTCATTGCACCCTACCCATGTCCAACCCAACCCTGCACTTTTCACCATTTCCAACCTGCCATGCCAATCTTTCTTCCACAAGCCCAAGTGACATCATTGCTGCTTTCCATATCACAGATGCTTTTGTGAAACCTTTTTCAGACTATCTAATTCATTTTTCCATAGGGGTTGGATCAATGTATTTACTTTTTATCACTTTCATCCACAAATTTTCTTATTCAACAACCTCCATCATAATTTTGCTGCCAGGGACATGGAAAAAGAGCCCAAGTTCTTTATGCCCCATCCTCCCCATTCCTTTGGTCTTATAATTTTCTCCCAAGCCACCCAAGGGAGAACCATATTTTACTTCTTACCTTCCCATAAGAACCCACTACATATGCTCCTAATTTTGTTTAGTATTCCTTTTGGGACCCATGACAGTGTAATCTAGTACATCGAGATTGCCATCAACACTAATTTTATGAGCACCAATCTCCCAGCCCTAGAAAACCATTTATAGATCCACTGATTTGTGTGCTTCTCACTTTTTTCTAATAGCCACAAATAATCATGTTTTCTGTAGGAGTTAGGTTTTAAATGAAAGCCCAAGTATTTTAGGCTTCCCCCCATCCTGAGTTGGGCATAAGGGAGAAAATTTGAATCCCAAGCAAGATCTGGAGCCAATATACCTTCATGTGTTAGTGATGATTTATGAATATTTATTACCATCCCTGTAGACTTCATGAACAAGTCCAGGATACTTTTCATGTGAAGCACTTCCTCCTGATTCCCATTACTATACAATAATATGTCGTCCACAAATAAAAAATGGGAAAAAAATATTTTTTTTCTATGTCGATACCCTTTAGTTCGCCTCTTCTCTTTGAAAAGTGAATAAGCTAGCTTAGTCCCTTAGCAACAAGAATGAAAAACAATGGTGAAAGGGGACACCCTTGCCTAAGACCCCTCTGGTTATGGAAGAAAGGGGACGCAACCCCATTAATAATTACTGCAAAGGACAAATTAGAAATGCATCCCATGAACTAGTTTACAAAATCAATTCTGAAGCCCAAGTGAGTCAACAATAGTCTTAAGTATAACCAAATGATACAATCATATGCTTTGGATATACCTATCTTAACAATCATACCTTTCTTTCTAGACAACTTGATACTATGCATAGTTTCTTGTGCCACCTCGACGGCTTCATGGATCTGCCTACCATCCAAAAAGCTAAATTATTCTTTAGAGATATTACAAGACAATAAAGGTTTTAATATGTTTGCAATGATTTTGGAAATTATTTTATAAATACAATTTCACAATGAAATAGGCCTAAAATAATCAAAATATGAGGGAGAATATACTTTGGGAATGAGGGCGAGGAAATTCGAGTTAAACGGATTCTTCCACCATGTCAGTAATGGCCTCCCCCTTAAGAGCATCCATTTTTTTTCTGGATTTTTCCACAACGTCAGCAATGGCCTCCCCCATCAACTCGAAAAATTGTTGAAAAAATTCCATATTCCAGCCATCCGGCCTTGGGATTTTATCTTTCTACATCGCTTTAAGGACCGTTTCAACTTATTTTCTCACTACCGGTGCCATGAGATGATCATTTTCCACCTCATAAACATACCTAGGAAAAATTCGAGACACTCAGATCACTTCCCCAATCGAGGTTCCCTCCTGAGCACCAAAAATGGATTTGAAGTAATTTTTTCCCATAGAGGCAAGCTCATTGAAAAATTTGGAAACACCACCATCTAGATTATCTAATTCCCAAACAGTATTTGTGTTTTTCCTCCCCTTAGCATAATTTTGAAATTTCCGTGTGTTTTCATCTCCTGCTAAGAGCCAAATAACACGACTCTTTAAACTCCACCGTTCCTCCTTATCCCATAAAATTTTCCTTCTCCTCACCTCCAGAGTCTTTATCTGATCCCTCGTAACATCATCCACATAGCCTTCAACGCCCAGACTTTCCATTTTTTCTAATTCCTCCCCAATGGACAAAAGCTCCCTTGTTTCTTTGATAGAATTCTCTTTTTCCCACCGAATGGAAACCTTCTTGATATTTTTCAAATTGTCTAGAAAGGATTGAGAAAATGAGGAGTTTTATACCCTATTCATAGGTCTCCACATATGAAACCTTAGCTTATTATAGTCCTCTTATTTTAACCATCCTGCGTTAAATTTGAAAGGGGATCCATATTTCCTGTTAGGTCTAGCAAGCTCCAGCAAGATAGGAGAATGATCCGATTCCTCCTTAGAGCCCACCCATTGTCTGAAGCCCAAGATCTGACTAGCTAAATATTCATTTAGTAGAAAACGATCCAGAATTTTAGCGACCCGAGCCTCCCACACTTGTTTATTCCTACAAGTAGGTGAAATTTTTATAAGGTTAGATTCATATTGAAATAAATATTCCGGGAAATCATATGAGAAATTTTAGAACTGACGCATTTCAAACTACTAAATGTAGTTCATCATTAGGATATTGAAGACTGGCTAATACGACTATCCATATATATATATATATCATGCAAAGAAAAGCAACGGTCAAAACGTAAGGAAAAAAATAGATGTTAAAAATGATAAAAAAATTAAATAAATAAACAAATAAAATAAAATTAAAAATAAAAATAAAAATCCCATCCTAAAGTAATAAAATAATAAAATAAATACCATGTCAAATAAAAATAAATAAAATAATCAAACTTAAAACTAACAAAATAGCCAAAATCATAAAAATAAAGACAAGTAAAAAAAAAAAAAGAAAAAAAGAAAAAAGAAAAAAGAAAAAAGAAAGTAAAAAAAAGATTAAAAAAAAAAAGATAAATAAATAAAATATATATCTAAATATATATAAGTATCATGATGATGAACTACATTCAGTAGTTCGAAACGCGTTAGTTCTAAAATTTATCATGTGATTTGCTGGAAGATTTATTTTAGTATGATATGGATCACAGAAGCTTACAGTCTCAAAGGTTAGATTCAATCAGGTTTCCCTACCTTAACTTGTTTAAGAAGAAATCGGCTAAAGGATCTTCCCAAGCCTGAGGTCCCCAGGTTTCCTACATCCAAAAAAAGAAATTTAAATCTCCCCCTACCACAAAATTCAGGCCTTGCATAAATGATTTTGATAGGATTTTATTCTAGAAGGGAACCCAATCCAAACAAAGATCGTAAATGTTTACAATGGTGATTTGAGTTCCTAGTTCCATCTAGAACACTTCCACTCCAATAAAAAACTCAGAGGTCCGAGAGTTATAAATTTTTATGACACTATTTTTTATCCCAGTTGCCAGTCCACCGGATCTCCCTCTAACATCTAAAGTCACAAATGTCCAACCCAGAAGGAAACTTGAGAGAGTATCAGAAACTTGGGCACCTTGACCCAAAGTCTCTTGAAGTAATAACATATAAGGTCTATAGTCATTAATAAGAGCTTTTAAAGAAATTTTTTAGGGGCACTAGAAAGACCTCTACAATTAAAATACAGTACAATAATTTAGTCACAATGTCAGGGGACTGAACTTCTCTAAGCGCCCATTTTAGTGAGAGTTGTTTTCCATCTTCTATATCAAAACCTCAGTTGGGCTTTGGAAATATTAGTTTTGCGACCCCTAAGCCACTTTGATTTTTCTAGAAAATGATTTTTCCCCAAACCTCCAAACGTCTCAAGCTCCATCAATTTTTTTTCCCTGGGTCTTAGGTTGTATGGGATAGTATCAATAGAGAGTTTTGGTATAGTTGTGATGATGCTATCCATGGATAGTGATAGATTACTAAAGCACAAAGACTCATTTTCAATCTTCTTGGAAGCACTAGGCGTCTTCATAGAAATTAACAAATGATCAAATGATTTTATAATAGAAGTTGAAGGACAAGGAGCAATACCCACCAAGTTTGATGCAAGATCAATAAGGACTAGTTCATTGTGCTCCTGGTTTGTGTCCTCTGCATTGTTCAGCTCTTGTTGAATATTGGGAGCTCGCGTGTCTTCCATTGGCACCAACCCCTCGTCCAGATGTAGAATCACATTCCCCACTGCTTCCTGGTTAAATCCAACCACCTCCTATGCCCCCTAATTCATCTTGTTTTGAGGTCCTTGATTGTTCCCACCCTTTATTCTTTGACTTTGACTAAAACCAAGAGGAAAATACCATGTTAGGTACCCGTGTTTATGGCACTTATGGGACCAAAACAGTATATGTTTGTAATCAATCAGCTGTAAGTATGAATGTCTTTCCATATGAAGCAGTATTTTAGCAATAAAACCCTCCCATGGAGCGAGACAAACTAGTATGTGAGCAATGTTCCTCACCCTTGTCTCCAGAAACGACATGTCCGCATCAAAAAAATTGCCTAGGATATTCCCTATAGCCCGAAAGACATCCATGGTACACAAATGTGGAGGCAGTGCAAGAAGACGAATCCACACCAAAATTTCATCCAGTCTTTCCCGATTAGAGTTAAACAATGGTGTCCATCATTTGTAGAGTATCGGTGTTATGCCAAAGCCCCAATTCCTCTCCATGACGCATTCCGAGGTTTTAACATTATGAAACCTGAGTATAAACCATCCCTTCGATACTATAATGACTTCCACTTCCCTATCCATAGATGTACCCTAGTATTTCCCAATCCAGTCCAAAATGTACTCAGCCGAGTAAAATTTCCCTTGAGCCCTTCCCACAAGGATGGATTCTGACACTGCCATCACACTATAAAAATGTAAATCAACCTTGAATACCAAATTTGGACACTCAGTGCTTTCCTTTATCACCTTCCCCTTTTGTGTTTCAACCCCACATGACCTCCCAACTGCACTGATAAATTTTTGGTATTTACCCCTTCATTTGATGCTTCCTTTGTTGCTTTTGTGCTCGAAACCCTCATCCTCAGCTCCAAACCATCTACATTCCCATCTTCAAGACGCCGTATACCATACTGTGCCCTTCAATTCTTTGCACCTTCGATTCAACATCCTCTGACGGATAAAAAACCTCCACTGGACTCCACCTCAGCTTTTGAACACCGTCCCTACTAGCAAGAGACCTAGGCAGAAGGGTAACCTTTGCGTAATTTTTTTTTTTGGCTCCATCCCCTAGACAGACAAAATATCCTCCGTAATTGGTTCCAAGTTGAAAAACTCGTTTTCTTTAACCATCCTATTAACCTTAAGTCTCAACTTCAAAACACCAACTCGGTAAAAAATGACAAATGCAAAGTAACTTCATTCTGAACAGAGGCACCGTGACCATTACCAATAGTAAACGCCAAAGCCCATAAATCCATTTACACAGTAACCATAGAAAAAACTGGAAATATAGAATAAACACACCGGCCAAAAGTAAACTTGTTGATGTGATCCTTCTACACGATAAGAAATCGAGAGCTTTCCCATTGTGTAACCTCCTTCACTTGACAGGGAAGGCTGGCTTAGGAAACAAGAAATAAAACTAATAAAAATTAGTGTGAAACCCGTAACGACGAAGGTGAATGAGCGATAATAACTTGCAATTCCCAAGGCCTCCTCGTAATTTCCCAAGTGGAGGTGTTGGAAGTACCAAATGGCAGGATCGATCACCGTCAACCCACCGACATAGGAGGCAGCCTGTCCCTCCTCCAATCCATCATGTGTCCATTTTTCACCATTCTTCATTTAGCCACATTAACAACCAATTTTTTCTTTCCTCCTTGCAACACTTGTTCCATTAAAACATCAACTTGTTTTTCCATAGTTTGTAGTTTTTCCAAATGATCACAGAACTGTACCCGTTCATGTTGAAGTGTTTGATTAAAAGTAAGTGCATCGTGTTTGAATTTCGCTAGGTTAATTACAATGTCTTCTTTGGTTTCTATTCACTGTAAAAAATATATTATGAGGGTTTTAATAAAACTACGTATATATATATATA